>JAKTVN010000006.1:0-532128 GCA_030557235.1 Nakazawaea populi | reverse complement strand
TAATGATCTTTCGTGAAAAGTGTGCCCCCATAAGCATTTTAAACCTGTGGGTTACTGTTTAAAAACTCATTTTCTTTGTCTCCCTAAAAAGGAAATTTTTGTAAAGTAAAATGAAAATAAGAGAGGCTTGATGAGATAAGAAGAAAGAGAGATGGATATATCAAACAACTTTCTTAATCAAGAATGGCAAAAAATCAAAAATTTGTAGCCTTTATTCAAATTGAAATAATATGAAGATGATGAGTCCAAAGTTGTTTTTATAAGATTGTGTAATAAAGATCAATGTTTTATATTCCAATTCAATTGAGTAATTAATTTAAATTAAGTAAATAACCCCATCCATCCATAAAATATAATACAAACACAAACATAAACACGCACGCACTCTAAATCAATCAATCAATCAATCAAAAAAGTAGTGTTTATAAATACCAGTAATATTAAATATATGACATAAATGTTTATGATGTATGTATGTATGTAAGTATATGTATATGTATATGTATGAGAAAAGAACAACAACAACAACAACTCAGAGTCTCAATGTGTGATAAAAGTATATTATAACGATTATAACAAAGTGAATTACAAATTCTTATAGGTATATATACACAATACAATCGAATGGCAGGTGGACCAATAAGTAATAAATGATTAAATTTGGGGTAACAAATCATATATGGAGCCGGGTAATCTTTTGACTTCTTCTAACAGCCCCCATTTTGATTGTTTGGTCGTGTAAAAAAGTAGAGAGAGAGAGAGAGAGAGAGTCGTGCATCAAACACATACATCAGTTGATAAAAACCGCGCCACAAAAGCCCATTTTCTCTCTTTGTTTGTTTCGGATTTTAAATAATTATTATTTTGGCTTGTTAAGCACTAATAACTTTTTTAGTTTATTTTTTTTTTCTTTTCTCTCTCTCTCATTCGCCTCTTTTCTTTATTTATGTGTAATGAGTAGCAAAATTCTATCAGCCACCAAACTGTAGCTAGCACCACCACAACTCATCATCAACTGTTCTGAACTAGAGAGACATCCAGATATTTCAGATCAATAAAAACAGCCAGAATCTTCAGTAATCACTACAGTGAGAATAGAAAAAATGGAGTCTTCTCATTACTATCAGCAGTCTTTTTCTCCAGATCATGTGTCGAGGGTGAACAACGACAAGTCCGATCAAAAAGATTCAACCTCTGGTTTGGAATCTTCACCAAATTCAATAGAAGCCACAGCAGCAGCTGCAGCAGTAGCCCTGGTACAACTGCTGGTATCAAATAATTCAACCCCAACACCAACACCAACACCAACACCAACAACCACAACTTCTGTCGTCGAACTGGATTTTGAAAAAGAAGGCACATCCAGGATTTTTGGTTGTGACCAGTGTGAGAAAGTGTTTACAAGAAAGCATAATTTAGAAACACATAAATTAGTGCATTCACTGAGCAAGCCGTATACATGCACAATTTGTAAATCAGGTTTTAAAAGATCTCATGATTTGAAAAGACATCAAAGAATGCATACCGGTGAGAAACCACACATGTGTAATAAGTGTGATAGAAGCTTTGCGCGTGCCGATGCTCTATTGAGACATACAAAACATGGTTGCAATACAAATCCATCTAAATTGGCCGTCTTCAATGGTTATGAACCACAACTGCCCTCTTCTGCACTGCGGAAAGATTTCGAAATGGAGGAAACCCATCAAGAATTTGACGAAAATATCGATAAATCTTCTTTTGAAAAGTCGCATTGGAAACCAAATGTTTCAAGCACAAGGATAAACGTTGATTCTCCAACAACAGAAACAACAACACTACCAAAACCTCATTTAGCTTCTAGGGATAGCTATGTCAAAAGTTCCTCTGATGTCCCAAACTACTCTACTCCAGTTTCATACGACATTCCAATTCAAAATCAACACCAACAACAAGGGCAGCAGCAATCAAACGCAACCAGTATATCAGAACTCCCCAACGCAACTTTACACCAGCCTGCCACTACAATAACAACATCTCACGTTCAGCAACACCACACGCCGCACTATCAACCTACCAATGCCAGCAACCTTACCGATTCAGTGGCTGTAGCTGCCGTCGCCTCACTGGCAAAGATCAATTTTTTGGAACATAGAGTACAACAGTTGGAAAATCAAATCGATAATGATCAATTTAAAATCAGAAATTTGGAGATGAGGTTGACAAGGTTGGAGTCTTTGGGGTTATCAGCAAAATAATAGGGTGACAGTGTCACAAATGTTTGTTTCAACTTTATTTGGCTTTTTGATTGATCAAATGGTTTATGGTTTTCAATTCGCTGCTTCTCATTTTTCACCTCTTTTATCTTTTACGGTTTATTGTTTTATCTGGCTTTTTCGTTTTTGAAACTTTCTGTTGCTTTTTGACACTTTTCTTGTCATCCTTTTTAATGAAATAGTATACATATAACAGATATCGAAAGATCATTTTAACAAAGTTGTGACTTAATTTCAGCTGACTATCTACAAAAAATATATATTAAAAAAAAAAAGAAGAAAGAAGAAGATTAATTAAAAAAAAAAAAAAAAAGCTGATCCAATAAAAGATTCCATGCAACAAAAATGTCAGGTAATCCCGGTAACAAATTAACCCTGTGGAACCCATCCCCACCAGAAAGAGGTTCTTTCCCACTAGATCATTACGGTGAATGTACACAATACATGCAAGATTATCTTAACTGTATGAAGATCGTTAAGAATCAAAATGCTCCAAATTGCAGGACTTTGGCCAAGAATTATTTGAATTGCAGAATGGATCATGAGTTAATGGATAGAGTCTCATGGGACAAATTAGGTTTTGTGGTGGAAGAGGAATCGGTACCGTCTACTTCTTCTACTACTTCAATGCTGGATAAGCAATTGAAGCTGTTTTCAGAATCAAATGAGAAAGGGAAATAATTCGATTTTGTCACTGGACAAAAAAAAAAATTCTGTATATATATATAAAAAAAAAAAAAGAGATCTTGACGTTTTTTTTTTTTTTTTTTTTTTGATGTTTTTAAGTTTTTAATTGATATCAAACCCCTGTTGATCACCTTTTATTATTGTTATTGGCCCTTCCTTAGACAGAGCCAAGTTCATTTCAAATATTGTGTTTTTCCAATCGTACTTGAAATGAATGCCAATTTTTAAAGAAATCTGAGAAATGACAGTTAAGAGATTTGATACAAATATGGAATAGAGTTACAAAATCAAAATCATTCATTCTCTTCAATCAAAACTGGAAAGATGAAAAAGAAGGGGAAGAGAACTAAAATACGGAATTCCAAATCAATTGAAAAAGAAAAAAAACACAAAACGATAAAAGTGATTCAACCTTTTGATCACACCATAATAACAAGCAAAGCAAGAAACTCGCTATAATAACAAAAATCAAAATATCAGAAATAGAGCTAGCTCATCCTTTGCCATCCATTTAAGCCTCAACTTACACCTAACCCCAACCATAAACCCAAAACCCATCAAATACCTACCTAAATTTCACTTCAAATTACTCATCTTTGCCTTGCAAAGCACGTTTCGCTTTAATAACATAAGAGTGAGCCAGTCTTGTTGATTGCTCCAAATAAATCGAAAAAGTCTTTTGCTGAGGTTTGGTTTTCAATTGAAATTTTTGATAACCCATATTCATGGTTTGCATAATATTCCTACCCAATTTGGAACCAATATGAGCAGTAATTTTAACCAACTTATCACCATTTTTCAGACTGTTTCTAAAACCAATTTTTACTAATTTCTTAAACTTAGGAACACCCTTCTGTTTCATATATCTGTTAATTGAACAAAACGTAAGCTTTGAGTGCTCTTGCGCTTTTATCAGCTTACTCTTCACTATTGGAGCCATGTGATTGAACTTCTCTCTTACACCCTTGAATTTTTTTTGTAAGAAATTTAAAGCTTTCAGATCTCCCTTACGAGATGCTTCAGCTAATTTCTCCCACAGCTGACCAATTTTTTTTTGAAACTTTGGTAATACTTCCTCCTTCATTTTCAGAGAAAATTCAGTAGTTTCAGCCCATAGAGGAATAGTAGCCTTATGAGCCCTTATGATTAAGTCCCTTGAAAGCTCACAAGCATCCTTTTTAAAATTCTTCAAGTCAATATCACTGATATCTTCAAATCTTTTCTTTAGCTTTGCCACAAACAAGCTTTCAGAAAAAGTACTCATGAGTTCATTAGAGTTCTTGAATAATTTATCTGTGATTGTCTCTCTTTCGATCGTCACGACATCTGTCGTACCACTGAATGATTCGACATCTTGAAGAAGAACATTTGGAAAGTTCTTCATTATGTTTTTGGAACGGCTTGACATGAATCCTTCTCTCTTAGTCAGCACAACAACTTTGCCGGGAATACCATTTGATACCCAAATATAAGGATCAGTGTCTTCACCACAAAGTTGTTTCATGACATCTACCAACATAAGTGTTTCTTTTGAAACCAATTTTCTTGCTTGAGATCTCCATCCAAAATTATACGAGTCAATTTCTCGATCCAAATTGGAATCCATCTCAGGTAAAAAAATATCCTGAATCTTCAAGATTTCTTCAAAGTGTATCTCAGCTTCATTTGGATCTACGCCATAGAAAAACATCCTTTCCACATACTGTTTCAGTGGATACCTGTCAAGAATGGCAACAGCTCCGTTGTTTTCACACATCAAATAATTCGGAGATGGAATGTGCAAATTATTAAAATGTGGGCTTTTAGCTTCAAGAAAGGTGATTTGCTGTGTATCATACAAAGATTGATAATAATAATATGACAGCATCAAGCTCAAGGTCACAAATTGCAGAGAGGCAATACAGAGATTACCTGTTCTGCGCGATATCTTCATCGTCAGCCAAACATCGTTTCCTTCTTTAAGATTGGCCAAAAATCCAATAAAGTTATTAAGATGAATGTGATAAAAATTCATCAGAGTATTCTTTGCTTCAACAAAATGAGAAGCCATCGATGACTTTGACTCTTCCTCATTCCCAAGTATGTCATCAGGATTGTTTTCTTTGACCGGTGCGGCAGGAACCCCAGCCAATGGCAGGTTTGAGTTTTTATGATTCTTAGAAGTTTCATCCGTAGTTGAAGCTTCAGACTTGAATCCGCTCAGAGAATGAGACTGAGTTTGAAAATCAATCTCATCCTTCATTGATAATTTTGGAATCGAAAGAGATTCGTTCCAAGTTTCATCGGAAGACTTTCTCAAAGTTGAAATAGATGTGTTTCCATCATCGTTGTTGTGCTTGAAATGGGAGATTGTAGCGATTGAACCGCCGACATTGTCAGTCTCCGTATCATTATGAGAGGTATCAATCTCGCTTTGTTCTTCTTCGTTACTACTTTCGGTCAACTTAGACTCAGAGTCATTGATCGAATTCAAATCATCCGACGAGTAAATAACCGACCATGAATCATCACTGTCACTCTGACTGAGTCCGTTGGAATCATTTTCGCCTTTGACTTCATTATTTTTATCTACCGATCCAACTGATGGCGTGGCAGCACCATCGCTAAGTTCTGGGGTAGAATCTTCTGACTTGATAGTGCTCACTGAAACGTCAGGCATGAGTTGCAATGTTACCCGATTCGAATATTTTTGAATTTTAATGGAAGATATGGGCGCTTCACTAGGCAATAATCACAGTTAGTTTTTTTCGTTCTGATGTCTTGTTTCTTGTTCAAATTTCAACTTTATCTGTATAAAACACAACACAGTATTTGCCAGTTTGAAGGGGGATGGATGGGTCAGAAAAATGACAGATAACAGTATAACCCGGTTTAATATAGCTTACCTCAAGAAATGGAACAGTATTAAAGAGTCCAATGATAATGTAATGATCCCTTGCTTGAAGGTGGTTGATTGATTACTTTATTTAGGAATCTCTTGATCAGATTATTAGGTGGCAACAATTTGAAAGCTCAATTATAGTAGCTTTTAATTATGATTAATTAAACCACAAAATAGATTTAATACGGAAGGAATAAAAAAAAAAAAAAAAAAGACACAGATGAGATAAGGAAATTGTACCGTTAAGACACTACTTAAAATGCAAGCTCAATTGGAAGACGACACCGAGGGTGACAACAACGTAGCTGAGCCAGTAAGTTTTTTCACTTCAGGATGAATCTCTGCCATATTGTTAGACAACTCCATGAACAACTGAAATTGGTCTTTCAATGTATTGTAAGCCAACACCGTACCACGATTTTTGTTTAATCCATCTAATGAAATCTTATCCAATCCGTCAATAGTTTCCTCAATTTCCTTTAAAGCCGACTTGTAATCATCAATTTTGCCTTGAAATTCCTCTATTCTGTTTATGAAGAATTCGTTTAATGTAGTTGTGGCGTTGCTAGACTGTGGTGTATCCGGTGAATGCATCGCAAGTGTACCATTACTATTAGTAGCACCACCAGTTAATCCATTGTTTGTGAGTTGGAGATACAACTTCAACAACCTCTCTACCCATTTGTTGAATGCATCAAGCTCCTTTGATTTGAATTGCTCGATGAATTTCAAATCTGTTGTCAAAGTTTGATTCACCGTCACATACTTGCTTTCCAAAAAATTGATGTCTCGTGGTATACTTTCAATCAATTCTTTGTGATTCAACTCATCCGCTTTCAAATTATCAGCTATGCTCATCTGTAGTTGTATGTAGTCATCAAACTGTTCAAGTTGATTTTGTATCAGCTCAGGCAAGTCACACACTCTCGTCATCGATGATAAAGGTGGCAACTGCTGCTGTTGTTGCTGTTGTTGTTGTGAGATATTCTGACTGTTATTGCTAAATAGACCAGAAGATGGTGCTGTATTCTGAGTGTTTCCAAAGAGCCCTCCTCCAATTTTATTGTTATTACTACCACCAAACAATCCCCCCGTGTTTGAGCTTTGATTTCCAAATAGACCAGTTTTTTGAGTGTTATTGACGTTGTTGTTATTTCCAAATAATCCTCCACCAGTAGTGGTGGAAGTACTTGTGTTGTTATTGTTGTTCCCAAAGAGCCCCCCTCCAGTAGTTGCACCATTATTATTGTTGTTTCCTGGTATACCACCGGGCGTCATGGAGTTCTGAGTGTTTCCAAATAACCCACCAGAGGGTGCTGTATTATTGTTGTTTGAAAATAGTCCTCCCGGCGTATTACCGCTAGTGTTATTGGCATTGCCAAACAAACCTCCACCTATGGTAGAGGACTGATTATTATTATTATTTTGGAACAACGAGCCTCCTGTATTGGTATTGCTGTTATTCCCAAATAATCCTCCTGTGGAATTTGTATTGTTACTTCCAAAGCCTGTACCATTAGCCGAACCTTGGGCTTGATTTTGTGTCAGATTATTATTATTACCTCCAAACAAATTTGTACCAGCTGTATTATTTGAGGAATTATTTCCAAATAAACCACCTCCAGTAGTTAAGGGAGGCCTGTTTCCAAATGAGCTAGATGTCTGGTTACTACTTTGTTGAGCATTGTTGTTATTCCCAAATGAAAAACCCGTTGATTGTGAAGGGCCTGCTGCTGATGGAGCACCAAATAAACCAGTACCTGGAGTGCTACTATTGTTCTGTTGTTGATTACTTGTGCCGAATGAGAAGGCTGATGGAGCACCAGTACTAGACGTCGATCGTTGGAACATAAGACGTTTCTCTCAATTAATTGTAAAGTGATCACTGTTCTTCGACTTGATGTCCTCTCCTTTTCATGTCATTTTGTTTACAAAATTTTTTCATTTTTCCAGCATAGGATTAATATGATATTTTATTCACGACGATCCTCTTATGAGAAAATTTAATCAACGAACATTAAAGGAAAAAAGACACAAAATTTAAAGCTGATAATTGAAGTAGAAAATATACATATGTTCATCTAAACTTCACCACATTATAGAAAGGAAGAGGAATAACAACAACTACCATAAACCATTTTCTTATTTTGAATTTGTTCAGTTGAGTTGCTATATTATTATACACTTTGTATATATTAGTCAATAACAGTTTTGCGAGGACAAACTATCATAACACGCCCACCCGTGGTCCTTTCAAACTTCAATAAAAAATGGGTATGTGTATAGCAAAGTTGAACGTTGATTATCGCAATTGGCCAATGCTAACTTTTCTTCTACTATAGGTATTCCCAAATTTTTCAGGTACATCTCAGAGAGATGGCCTCAGATTAGTGAGTTGATCGACGACTCGTCGATTCCAGCATTTGACAACTTGTATCTTGATATGAATTCTATATTGCACAATTGTACGCATAGTAATGATGGCTCTATAACGAGATTGACGGAAGAGCAAATGTTTGGTGCCATTTTCGCCTATATAGATCATTTGTTCAACACCATCAAGCCACAAAAGGTATTTTATATGGCCATTGATGGAGTTGCTCCAAGAGCCAAAATGAATCAACAGAGAGCAAGAAGATTTAGAACGGCTGTTGAAGCTGAAAAAAATCTTAAGAAAGCTGTTCTGAGAGGTGAGCCAATTCCAAAAGAAGAACCTTTCGATACGAATGCCATCACCCCAGGTACCGAGTTCATGGCTCACTTAACAAAGAGCTTGAAATTTTTCATCCATCAAAAAGTATCAACTGATTCAAGATGGCAGGATATCGAAATAATCTTCAGCGGTCACGAGGTTCCTGGGGAAGGTGAGCACAAGATTATGGAATACATTAGAACGATGAAAGCTCAACCAGATTATCATCCAAATTTACGTCATTGTATTTACGGTTTAGATGCAGATTTGATCATGTTAGGATTGTCTGCACATGACCCACATTTTGCACTTTTGAGAGAAGAGGTCACATTCGGCCGTCAGTCTCAATCTGCTAAAACAGGTGATCTCTCCAACCAAAGGTTTTTTCTTTTGCATATATCGCTTGTTAGAGAATACTTGGAATTGGAGTTTGCAGAATTGAAAGATGAACTTTCATTCACATATGACTTTGAAAGAGTGTTAGATGATTTTATATTGGTCATGTACGTCATTGGAAATGATTTCTTACCAAATTTGCCAGACCTTCATTTGAATAAAGGAGCATTCCCATTGTTGATTCAATCTTTCAAAGAAGGTATGAAAGCCACTAGCGGCTACTTGAACGAAAATGGTCAAATCAATCTCGAGAGACTTGCAGTGTGGCTAGAAATTTTATCCAGATTTGAATTGGAAAATTTCGAAAAAGTCAATGTTGATGTTGAGTGGTTCAATAAGCAATTAGAAAACATCTCTATTGAAGGTGAAAGAAAAAGAGAAAGACTGGGAAAGTTGTTATTGATCAAACAACAAAAAAAGTTGGTTGGTTTGATCAAACCATGGATTTTGAAGCTTTATTCTGATGGTTTGAAAATTGAAGAGTACCTTGAAGATGATTCCAAAATACCATCATTGGCCTTGCCTACTGAACTTATTTCTAGTTCAGATATTAACTTGGAGTTTATCAGGAAATTTGCTATTGATTTGGGATTGATCATCATACACAGTAAATCCCAGGATACCTATACTGCAAAGTTGGATATAGATGGGATGACCCCAATCGAGACAGCAGAAGATTTGGATGAAAGTTTACAAGAGGTTCGTAAAACAATAAAAAGATACCAATCTGCTATCATTGTTGAAGATGAGGAAACATTTGAAGATCAAAAACATACCTACGATGAAAAATTTATCAAGTGGAAAGACAGTTATTATCAAGAAAAATTTGGATGGGGCTTTGACGATAAAGAGGAATTGATAGCATTAGCTGAAAATTATGTTGAAGGTTTGCAATGGGTTTTGTATTATTATTACAAGGGTTGTCAATCATGGCCATGGTATTATAAATACCATTATGCGCCAAGAATTTCTGATATTAAGCTAGGGCTTCAGATCAAAATTAATCTCGAAATGGGTACTCCATTCAAGCCATTTGAACAACTTATGGCAGTCTTGCCTGCAAGATCTCGTGCTTTGATTCCAGCTGTCTTGAGACCCTTGATGGTTGATCCTCATTCACCAATTATAGATTTTTACCCTGACGATGTTGAAATCGATCAAAATGGTAAGACTGCAGATTGGGAAGCAGTTGTCAAGTTGTCATTTGTTGATGAAAAACGTTTGATTGCTGCAATGGAACCATTGATGAAAGGATTGACTTTAGAGGAGAAAGAGCGCAATAAGTTTGGTAAAGACTTGCAATTTGTCATGAATCCACAGATCAACAATATATATCATTCACCTTTACCAACTGCGTTTGTTGATTTGGAGGGCAATCATTGTGAAGAGCTCACTTTTAAGTTACCTTCGATGGAAGGTTTGACATATGTCAGTGGACTTTGTGCAAATGCCTTGACTGGAAAGAATTCTTTGGCTGGCTTCCCAACTTTATACACAATACCTTTCAGCGCCGAGTTAAAAAATGAAAGCGTTGTTGTCTTTAATCAACCTTCAAAGCAAGAGAGTATGATTTTGTCTTTAGATGATGTTTATGAAGGATTAACTGTTGAACAATATGCCAAACATTATTGTGGTAAAATTGTGTATACAAATTGGCCCATTTTGAAGGAATCAAAGGTGATTAAAGTTGTTGATGAGAACAATAAGTATGAAATGTTGAAAAACAATTCAAAAAAATACAAAGATTTTGTTTCCTCACCTTTAGACTATCAAGAGAAACAAGAGTTTGACAAAACGAGACAAAATATGATATCACAATACTTGAAGACTCGCGGTGTTAGATTAGGACCGATAAAGGGAGTTGTACACGTGAAAAAAGTCAACGGATTAATCCGCACAAACAAAGGTGCTTACGTTAAAACATATAGTGATAAAGAGTCAGTCTACCCACTTCAAGTTGTTGTTGAAAAAGTTGTCAATGTTGATGAAAGATACAAGGAAAGACCACCATTACCTATTGATGAAGAATTTCCAGTGGAATCGGAAGTTGTATTTTTGGGTTCATTTGCTTATGGATCTCCTGCCAAAATTGTTGGACACTCTGATGACAGATTGACCGTTCACGTTTCTAAAATCAATAAGGAGAAAGAACCTGACTTTGGATTAAAGCAAGCAGAAGTGGAGACTCGCGTTATCAAATTCTATGCCTCGGGTCAACTGGCAAGGATGTTGCGTATTCCAGCATTATTCTTTTCCAAGATCACCTCTAATTTTATGATACAAGATGAGGAAGGCAGGAGACATAACATTGGTGTTCCTATGAAGTTTCAAATGAAAGGTTTGAAAGCTTTAGGTTATACTAGACGTAATGATCGTGGTTGGGAGTATAGTTCTCTTGCATTGGATTTGTTGAAAGATTATTTGAGCAAGTTTCCGAGATTGTTTGATGTCTTGATTCCAATTTCCATGAAGCAAGGAGGCAATATTCCTTCAATGAAGGAGTTGAAAATCTCGAAGCAAGATTTAGAAGATATCAAGAGATATTTGAAAAAAATTACTCTGGATTTAAATGTGGTCTCCTTGGAAAGTGAGTCTTTGTCTAAGATTTCTATTAACAAGATTGAATCACAAATCGAACAATTTACCTTGACACCAGTCCAATATGATAAAAAGGGTATCAAAGGTATTCCAAGAACTGCAGTATTAGTTCCATCTTTGTCTTATCAAGCTTTGTCGAAACAAGTTTTCAAATTGGGAGAACGTGTTATTTATGTGCAAAGTTCAGGACAAGTTCCAATTTTCAGTAAAGGTACTGTTGTTGGAATTAAATCACTGGGAACTCAAAATTTGATCCAAGTCTTGTTCGATTACCCAATTATGAGTGGTAACAATATGGATGGGAAATTGAAGACCCCAAGAGGTTTAACTGTGGACGCATCAAATTTGTTAAATTTGACTACTCCACAGATGGTTTATCAGTCCAGATATGAGAAGACATCGACAACAACCAAGAAAGAAGGTTCTACAAAGGAGGCGATTGAGAAGGCTAAGGCTAAACTGGAACTGCTCAAGGCTCGGAAATTGGCTAAGCTGAAACAAGAGGAAAAAGCCAAGCATGATCTATTATCATTGATCAAAGGCGGACTGAAAGATGATGACAATAGTACTGTTGCAGAGCAATCACCTTTGCTGACAGCACAGAACGGTATTCATCATGATAATGGTACTGTGAAGAATATCTTTAGCTCAGTTATGGGTAATGTTATGGGTGCTCCACCACCACCACCACAAGGTTCAATGCCACAGTTTGTACCACAACCACAACTGCAGCATGGATTACCACCTCAGCAATTTTTACAAACAAATCTGCTGGGATCTCTGGAGATCAAACGATTGTTGATAAGATCAAAAGATAATACTACACAAAAACCGTCATCCAATCAGAGTAACAACAATAAGAATGAAAACGCCAATGGCGGGAAGAAGTCTTCTGATAAGAATGGAAATGGTACGAAAAAAGCTGTAAGAACAGTTCGTCCGCCTTTATGAGCGTAATGATTGTATGTTTTTTTTATCTACTATTCTCAGTTAATTGTATTGAATAAATTATGAATTAATTTTTTTTTTTTTTGCTTTTGCACCAAAATAAAAAATCTCACATGCCTATTCACAAAAAAAGTTGATTTTGATATTTAGAGAATTTAACTCTGTACAAAAAACTATAGGTAATGGCATCATCATCTCTACAAGACTATTTGACAAATAAATACCTTTCGAAAAAGGAGCAGAAGAGGTATAAGAGGAAGTTGAAAGAGCTCGAATCTATCAAGAAACTGGACCCAGTACCAAAAACAGAAGTAACAAATGATGACATCGATGACATGATACACGTTGAACAATTATACGATGAGAAAATTATTCAACCTATAGATAAGAATGAAACCATCAATATTGTGCCGAGTGACAAATCTAGAAACTTGTTGGCAAGGAAGTCAGGTAATGATACTTTAATGGATGATAATGATCCGATGTCGATATTCGAGTCTAATTCTGTTACAACAATCGATATTACAAAGAGGACAAGACAATATCAATTAAATGAGGCGAAATATAGTGAGAACAGGTATCATATCAATCTGGGACATAGATGGGATGGGGTTGATAGGTCGAATGGATTTGAGAAGTTGTTGTTGAATAAGAAGATACAATTGCGTCATGAATTGAGTCAAAAGGATTATTATGATGATGATATACTGGATGCGCTTTCATCAAATGAATGAGAGTTGTTTTTGGTATTTGTGCGCACTACATTTGGGGGAAGTGCTAGTTGTTGATGATGAAAATCAATCCCCCGAGGGAGAAGAAGAAGAAGAGGAGTAATCACATGGTCTATTATGTAGTAAATATAATAATTAATGGTTATAAAGAGAGAGAGAGGAGGAGACATATGCTAAAAAAATAGATTTTTTTGTTTGTAAATGTGGAGAATTTGGAAAGAGAGGAGAAGAAAGACTTTGAGGGATTATTATTATTATATAGGGAAATATAAATAAATAGAGATATTGCCTTGTTTATAAAGTCTTGTGAGTTTAACAATTAAAACAACATTAACAATAACAAACAAGAAGAAGAAGAAGAAAATATAAGATAGAATAGAGGAGAGAGACTAATTTGTTGGCATATCAATATATACATAACTCCATATACACATATATAGAGATAAAGGAGTTTTGTAATTACATTTTCAGGTAATAGTGTTGAACACGAAAAAAAAAAAAAAAAAAAAAGAGAAAGAAATCTGTTTGTTTGTTTGTTTGTTTGTTTGTTTGTTGTATTACCCTTTGTCTTTGTCTTTTGTTTTGTTTTTTGATTGCAATTGATAAAAACTTCATTTGCTAATTCAACGGCTAAAGAACCACGACCATTTCCCCACTAATTGGAAAGAAATTTTTTTTTTCTTTCGAGAGAAGAGCAGAAGACAACGTTTCTTTTTTATTTCATTCTTGTCTATATCAATTTTTTTTCATATACCAAGAAGGAGTTAAGACATACATCAAGTCGTTTCTTGTGTCATATTTCACCTCATCAACCTTCAAAGACAGATGTCTAGAACTTATTTAAGATGTCCACTGATACTACAAAGCAATTAGAGTTTCCTCTTCCCAAACCCATAAAGAAAAAACATCTCCCAAAGTTGTTGAAGTTTACCACGTTTGAAGAAGATGAAATATTGAAACTAACTCAAACAGAGATCAATACCAATTTGACAAAGATTTTCATTGAATACTCAAATGGTGATAAATTGATTACCTTGGATGAATTCAAACAAATCTTTAACAATCGTCAAAATGCAGACTTATTGTTTCTCGTTGCAATAAATTATGGTGCTGATATGTCAAAATCGTACCTTGATTTAAATGATTGGCTCAAGTTTAGTTCCAGTTTGTTATTTTTAAACAACAATTATGATATGAAATACAAACAATTACGAGTTGCCTCCATAAAGAGTACAGAATTGGAGAATGATGATGAGTTTAAATTTGTTTTTAAACTTTTCAAAATAATGGAGCATGTCTTAATCAATGAGCATATAAAAGTTGATGAAAATTCAATAGCATTTGAAGATTTTTGTTATATTATTAAACTTTTCAACTCGGATAACTACAAGAAGATTGTATCTTACTTGGATGTCAAACCTAAGACCTTGGATTATCAGACTTTTATTGGCATACTCCAGGATATCCCAATAATCACATTTCAATATGAGTTTAAAAAATCATCTAATACAACCATCTCGATTGACAATTTCAAAACCATCTTGCGTGAGAATGTGTTCAAAAACCAAATACCGTTGGAAATTTTAAACAAGGTTGATGATTTAGTACCATATTTCTCACATTCTGAAGATTTGAATTATAAACAATGTACAACTATTATCAAGTTCTTGCAAAACTTGCCAAAATTCAATTACTTGTTGATAAATAACATATATCAAACGGGTACATCGTCAAACAATTTGATAAGTGTTGATGAGTTTTATAGATATGTCAACGATTACAACAATTTGATTCCAAATTTACATACTTTGACAGATTTAGAAGAGATTGATTTGTATTTTTATTGGAATTCGGTAATTTTGAATGAGCATTTGCAACATTCAACAACAACTAAGGATTCGATCAACAAATTAGAGGTATTGACTTTATTAAGTGATTTTGACATTCGCTCCACCAAAAAAATTTTAGATAAAAATGGTACAGGGTCATTGCCCTCACCATCGTCATCTACCACTACTATAACGGCTTCGCTGGCGAAAGATCAACTTGCTGAGTCTACTCTTTCCTTTCTGCTTGGATCACTCGCTGGAGCCTTTGGTGCTACGATGGTTTATCCAATTGATTTGGTGAAGACAAGAATGCAACTGCAAAGAAATGTCAAGCTATACAGCGGATATTTTGATTGTTTTATGAAAGTTTTCAAATTGGAAGGTTTGAAAGGTTTTTACCGTGGTATAATCCCTCAATGGGTTGGTGTTGCTCCTGAGAAGCTGATAAAGTTGACCGTCAATGATCTTGTTCGTAAGATAGGATCAAATGAAAACGGATCTGTACCCGTTCCATGGGAGATTCTTGCCGGTTGCTGTGCAGGTGCTGCACAAGTTATTTTCACAAATCCTTTAGAAATTGTCAAGATTAGATTGCAAGTTCTGGGAGAATCTCAAATGCAAATTTCAGCTTTACAAGTGATAAATAAATTAGGATTGAGAGGATTATACAAAGGTGCCACTGCTTGTTTACTGAGAGATGTTCCATTTAGTGCGATTTATTTTCCAACCTATGCCAATTTGAAGAAATACTTGTTCAATTATGATCCTTCAGATGCATCAAAAGTTCAACATTTGTCATCAATACAATTGTTAATTAGTGGTGCCTTAGCTGGTATTCCTGCTCTGTTTTTCACTACCCCATTCGATGTTTTGAAGACGAGATTGCAAGTTGAAACAAAACAACACGAGACGAGGTATCTTAACATGAGACATTGTGCTAAGACGATCTTGAAAGAAGAAGGTTTTAAGGCTTTTTTCAAAGGTGGATTGGCAAGAGTTTGTAGATCGTCACCACAATTTGGTTTCACTTTGCTGAGTTATGAGTTATTGCAAAAACATTTATCTTACGATGCATTGTTCAACAAGGACAAAGCCGAGCCGGTCACTTTTGGTAATGGTGAAGATGGCGATTTGTCCTCTTCCGGTATTAATGTAATCAATCCATCAAAGATCTCGATTGAAACTGGTAATACAGAATTTACAAAATTAAACAAATTCAATTTTTATGGTATTGGTAACAATGCTAACTTGCATAAGAGAAGCCAAGAGTTGATCAATGGTGATATTAAAGATTACACATATGGATTTGAAAATTTGCTTCAATTCAGATTGTTGAAAAATTTCGACAAGATCAGCAGAATTTGTAATGAATTTCAATTTAAGTTTGATAAAGTTGACTATTTAAAATTGTTACAAAACTGATTAATGACTCATGATATATATATATTTATACACCACATTGCCCCCACAATCCCACATCACACAACAGAGAAAATGTTGTTATTTATAATTTAGTGATATATTATGTATTGCGCTTATCACCACTGTGTTTACTACTTTTTTTTTTGTGTATTTATTTTGTACTGCCGCACTAATTGTTAATGACTTAACGAATATAAATTATAAATTATCACTTCACAAAATCATTTAATTTTTTAATTTAAAACATTTGGAAGCTAAGCCAAAAAAAAAAAACCCCCCCAAGCATCATCATAAATAGCAAAAAAACGGAGCAACTACTATATATCACCATTTTCTCTATCATGTATGAACTCCTCTAATTCTGCAAAAACCCAATCATCAACGACATAATTACCTGACCTGACTGCCTCATTCAAGGTCTCCTCTTTGAAAATGTACAATCCACACTGCAATTTCTTACCATTAATCTTCTTATCACCATCATCATCATCTTGTTGTAATTCCAAACAATTAACTAACCTTATCAACAGTTTCATCTTATTAATCCTTTTCAGTTTCAATCTAAACTGTTGACTCTCTTGAGTGTTAGGGAATTCTGATTTGTTTAAACCAGGGGCATCAATAGAAAAATTGAACAAGTTACCACCACCATGACGATGATGAATCTTGGATATGATACCATTAAGACGTTCCATCATCGTTAACGCCATTGGTTGTCCAGCAACATGGAAGAATTTGATACAATTGGCACATTTGCAACGATCTTGATGGATTTTACTACCATTATTATCACTATTGTTGTTATTATGGATATAATTATTATGCTTACTAATAATGCCTGACCCAAAAAATCGATCCCTAGTATAAAGCCCCTGTGAATTATCTACCAATATAGGATTCGGTTTGAAGTCCTCAATGATCCAATCACGGATTTTCGTTGGGTTAAGGCTCAAATTGACTATTTTTGAACACTTTGTGAAATCTAATTTGTTCCCCTCAACTTTGCTGCTGTTTGTTATATTCTTTGTATCAATCCGTTGTTTGTTTGACTGGATATTTGTTACATCCGTTAATGGTATTCGTTTCTTTTGGCGTGGTAAGAGTTCCTCGTAATCCTTTTGCGAATCCTCAATGATTTTTCGTTTTTTCTGAGAAAGCGGTGAATCATCAGAAATTATCAGCATGTTGTCATTATTATGATTATACTCATTTTCGTCATTTTCATCAAAATCCATATCGATGTTGTTGTGAAATATCGAATAAGAATTTCTCTGGAAGTTTGGAAGCGATGGCTGCACATTTTCTTTTTCATCGTCTTCTTCTTCCACATGAAATTCCGTGTCCTCCTCAATCGAATGATGACTCTTTTGTAAGAGTGACTCTGAGCCAAGTTGAGAGGACGAGTATTGCGTAGGTGATAAATTTTCATTTAAAAACGGTGGTGAGGAACTGGGTACTTTTTCCAAATTGAGTTCCATTTGCTCTTGTTTCACGGCAATTTCATCCAATTCAACTGATGGTTCTCTTGGAGGCTTCATTAATGATAATATATCTGGTTGTAATTGCTGACTATTGTTGTGCTGACGCTGGGTAGACTTTTTTATATTGGTTTTATCATTTAATTGAGATGTCAATTTTTGAATTTTCAACTTGTATTCATCAATTTGTTCGTGTAACTCATTCACAGTTTCTACAAAGCGCTTGTTCAACTGCTGAAAGGAATAATTTTTGTTTTCATTTATTGACCTAGTCAATAATTCATTCTCCTTTCGAAGCTTTGAAATCTCTAGTGTGTTTATTAGTTAGTATAGATCAGGGGATTCAGAGCGTACTTGATATCATGCTTACGTTTCTCATATTTCATCGCGAGTCGATTTTCCAAAGATATTAGCACCGGAGATATCTCACTAAGAGCATCTTCAATCAATTCTTGATTTCGCATAGGACCTGAATGAAGTCGAAGGCTATTGAAGTTTTGAAATCAAACGGCTTTCATCTCTATCTCTTGTCAAAAAAAAAACGCGATTTCATTTTTTGGTTGTTTATGTTTTGGAGCGCACTGCAAAAAAAAAACACATAAGGCGGGCGGGGTGCTCTTAATAAAGAAAGCAACAAATTTACTTTAATTATATAAAAGATTCAAATAAAATGAATCCAATGCTGATATCTTTCCATTACGCTTTATTAGTGGTCTTCATATCTTCAATAAAATTTATCAATTTCATGAAGATTCAACATTTTTTACAATTCTGCATTCAAGTTACACAAAAACGATCGGCTGCAAAATTGATATGAAAAAACTTTGAGAAGTCAGCGTCTAGCTAATTAGTTAGTGCTTTGAGAAAAAAAGTATTATGTTCGAACCCTTCTTCTTCCCTAATTCGACAAATTGTTTGTTTCACTTGACCACCAATAGGTAAAAAATAATATTATGTTCATTACATGTCCTACATAATATAACTATAAACTTACCACTTCCGAAGATTGATTGATTTGATTGTCTTTAGTAATCAATTGTTGTGTTTATGATACATATCCTCGCAAATATCGACAGTGCTACCACAGCTTCTTCTAGCACAATGTGACAATAATCTGCCATGCTCCCTTGTCAATTCGTTGTCACTTTGATTGAAAATAGGCGCCACCAACTTGAGTAAACCGACGAGCAACTGTTTATTCTTAATTTGTTCAATCTTCTCTGCATATTGCAACATCAACAGATGATTTTCAACACCTATTTGAGGAGTAAAATGCGTCTGCAAAGCTTTGTTGTCGCATAATTTGCACAACTCATTTCTGATACGTAACAAATAATCATATCCATCTTCTTGCTCTCTTATTTCATCCAATTTCTTAGACGGGTCATATTTCAAAACAGTATTTTCAATTCCTTCACGGATATAGTTATAATCCCAGAGAAATACCAAGCACATGCCAATCATTGTAGACCTGTTGAACACATCAGTGACTGTAGAATATACCATTTTCTCATTTGGATTCACTGGATCATCTTGAGGCTTCAAAAATGTTTCCCATAATAACAAGTAACATTGAATCAGACAAATTCTAGCATCCTTTGCTTTGAAAAAAAATTCCATTCTGTTACGAATCAGAATCCTGTCATTATTGCTGGGCCTCACATTCATCCAAAATGGTGCCCCAGCCATTATGATAAAATCATAATGAGGTATTCGCATGTATAAATTGGCAATGTGATATGATGTATGTTTGCATGTAGTGTCCTGTTTCGAAAATTGTGGGATTAAAATGTTGGTGTCATCTAACTCATCAGATGTGCTATAAATAGAAGTAGTTGAATTTGGTGAGCTTTGTTGCAGATCCAACACTCGAGGTGAAACCACATCGTTATTATGCGAGTGAGAATATAAAGTATTACAACAACTTCCGGCAATGTCGGTCTTCCAAATCGACAACAGTAAAGAGATTGCATCCTTCCAACCTCTATTAAATTGGGTTTGTGGTTGATCAAATTTTTCCAAACCATATGAGATTTGCATCTCACGTTGCTGCAGTTGGAACATAATGGAAAGTAACCCTGCAAAGAGAATTTCCTTGCCAAAATTTGTTGTCTTCACTTTTTTATCATTCAACATCAGCTTTAAAGTATCCAAAAATAAAGGCTGCTTGGGCACCACAGTACCATTCTCATCATTATTCACCTTCATATTCTCCCATAAATCATCATCACATGGAAGAGGTAATTGAATCTGATGTGCAAATATCATCACTTGATGACCATATCTAATGGCGTCAATGACATCTAGATAAAATACAGCAAAAGTGATTCTTTTCATTGATTCTATGTTGACCCATCTTTTCCAAATATCATGATTGGTCAACTCGGCGGTGTTTTTGTTATCCAACTTTATTGGATTTCCTCCCAATGAAGGAGATCTCCTTAACAATTGTATGATGGTACCATGATGTAAATGGGCTCTTTCATGAAGTACCCTAGTGCTGCATGATTTCTCATAAAATTCTAACATCACCAAACTTTGAAAGACCCAAAGCTTCGAAGGTGGTGCAAATTCTCTTGAAGAAAAAATTAGCCATCTCAATGGCTCTGCAATCATAATCCCTAACTCTGAAGGGTTATTGAATTTGGGCAGTTTGCTCTCCAATTTAGATTTTCTCAAGTTATAATACAAACAATTAACATACCTTGTACCTATCATGATCATTGCTAATAGTAATAATACTGGCAGCTCAACGGTGCTGAATGAAGGTTTGTGTAAAAATGGTAAAGAAGGATGGAAAAATCTCCAGTAATTCTCTAACAAGTCCTCAATATTGGTTATTGTAAAATCAACATTTTTAGCCAACAGTGGGATCAACTTCATCATATCAGTGTACATTAAATCATCTATCTTTATCAATTTGCTCTTGTATTGTGTATATTTATTTACCCCATTGGCCGGGAATAACGTAGGATCATTGAACATATTCAACAACAATGAATTTGGGGAAATCTGCATCTCACTATTTAGCTCGTTATCTCCAGCTGAAAATAAAGATTCGATATTAAAATTGTTTGCAGAACTGAAAAAAATGGATTCAAATTCTTGATTTTGCTGCTGCTGTTGTTGTTCATTTTGTTGTGGAATTTGTTTATGACCATCACTTTGCTGCTTTCGAAGATGACGCTTCTCAGAGTCAGGTAGCTGCTGTTGTGATTGTTGTTGTTGTTGTTGTTGTTGTAGTTGAGGTTGAATTAAAGATTGATCAGGTTGAGCTAAGAAATTAACAGAGTTCTGCACCAGTGTTTGTCGTACTGCAGACTCATTCAATATCGTTCCTGTAGAGTTCTCTTGATTGAATATCCAGTCTATAAGATTATTGTTATTTGACGGTGGTTGAAGTTGCGATGCTTGATTCAGTTTTTGCAGTTGATGAGCCTTCGAGTTTATTCTAGGTGTTGAAATTGTTGATGGGATTGATAACAGTGGTGATAAATTGCCTCTAAACTGATCTGTAGTGTCCTCTTCACCATCAATGTCCCCAGAAGTATTCAGATTTTCGTTCTCTACAAATTTCTGCTTCAATTTTTTGATGTTGTTTTCAACATCCATGAAATATTTATTTGGATTTTTATAGGTACGTTCACCTCCTAGCTTTCTAATGTTTTTGAAATCATTGTTCTCAATCTTTTGTGATCGAAGTTCATGACGTTTTAAATGTCTTTTGAGCAAATCAGTTCTCACAAAAGTTTTCGAACAGTTCTCGTAATGACATCGGTAAATCACTTTTGGATTATGATTTAATTTGTGTCTGGATAAGTGTTCAGTTCTCGAAAACTGTTTGTTACAACCTGGTTCAGGGCATATGTAAATGTGTTTCTCCTCGGTTGGGGACGGCATCTAGGTTTAAATCTACTACTTATGACAATAAGTTGATAAAGTCAAGAGCATTTGATGGCATTAATCTTTTCCACTTTGTTCACTAGAGTGTAGTAGTGATTTACCTAATTGATTGGGAACTTGACTTTTTTTTTCTTTTCTCTTCGAATTACGTACGGCCCGTTTTTTTTAGTTAATTATCGAAGAGGCAGCACAACAGAACCTATGTGTGTAGTGTTGGACTTGAACCGGTATTGAGAACACTTTTGAAACTGCTCCTTGTGCAGTCAAATTTTTGATCGTCAAGTGTTTACCCCAGATTTGGGAACAGAAGACAACTTTTTTCTCAGATGTTTAACGTGGGATTTTGTTGAATGATACAAAATGACTACCGAGGAGTGATAACGTGGATAGAGAACTCCATGTCATGTTTACTAGCCGCGTTGTTGCAAAATAAAATACATCAAAACTGATTTAGTTCAGTCAAAGGAACTTAAACTTTCTTGTTTGAGAAGTTCCATCATCAACATCAATATCGTATTGTTCTAAAAGTAAAAACCAATAAGGTGAAACGTCAAATCCCATTTAAAATTTTATTAACTAGAAATACCCAACACACAATATCACAATGTAAATGCAAAAGAAGAAAGTCAGCTGAGGCTACCCATTATGTTTATACTAATAAAACAGCATTAACACATCCATCTCTATCTGGTTCATTTGTTATCTGTGCGTATTTACCCCAAACAACTTTTCCACCAGCGGTTACCATACCCAATTCACTCACGTTGACTTCGATGATGGTACCCTTCGTTAACACACCCAATTGAGTATACATGGCACTTTGTGGATTCTTTTTCACAGCTAATATTGGTAAAAATACAGTAACACCTAACTCTGGATGCGTAACATTCAGCTTCTTTTGTCTTAAAGCTGATGGTCTGATAATTCTCTCCATTTTCACAGGTCTACGTGTGAAACCTTCACCAACAAAAGTATGTTTGGTGATCATTCTCTTCCAAGACTTGGTCTTTGATTTACCAGTTTTGATAACTTTGAACATCTCTTCTTCACTTATACCTCTGACTTTTGGCAATGGTACACTGAATTTGTCCAGCTTTTCCAATCTCTTCTGTTTGATAGATGATGAAATGGCCTTTGCGGAATTGCTTGTTTGTCTATCCAACAAATAAGTTGGTAATGCTTCTTCATTATCAGCAGCTGGTTTTGATGGACCATTAATCTTACTCTCTTCATGTGCTCTAATCTTCTTCTTCAACTGAGTTTTCTCGTTGTAACGTTTCTTGGCAAATTGCTTACCTCTCCATCCCTTCAAAGTTTGGGCATCTTTAGCAACTCTGTGATGCTCTCTAGCCTCCTTCTTTCTCTTTCTCTCTTCATGATCTAATCTTCTACCATGTTGTTTGATATGTTGCTCGATATACTCGTTTTGAGGCTAAGAAAATGAAAGAACTGTTAGTAAATCATTTCCAATTAGCCCAATATAGTTAATCCCAAGATGGATAATTTACTCACCATTTTGTTATTAATCAAACGATGTAATTATAACTTGAATGTCACAACTGATAAAGTCATATAAAAATTTTTATTAAAGAACAGAAAAATTTTTTTACTAGTTGTACTCCTCCGCGATAAATCTAGGGCTGTCTCATCTACCGATAAAAAAAAAAAAAAATTTTTATGTTTTTTATTTTTCACAAGTTTTTCAGTCAAATAGATCGATTATACAACATTTGCCTTAAGAGCATAGGATTCAAACATGGCTGAAGAAGACAATCTGCAGATGCAGGTAGTGGATATAGTGTCCGATATCACTGATTCCTTGAACTCCACATCTCTGTCGCTTGAAAAATTAAAGGAGACTGTGTCAGATGAATCTCATCCAGAGATGATACAACAATTGATGGATGAGCTTGACACTCCATACCCAGAGGGAGTAAGCTTGTTATCATTGAAGAACTCGTCAATGCTTTCATATTTGAACCAGTTGTTGTTGATTATACTATCTCAAGTAGAGAGACTTGAGAATGATGGAGAAGAAGTTGGTGAAAAAAGGTTGCAAGCCATCAAGAACTCAATAGTACAAAGGGTAACGATGGAAAGAGGTGTGAAAGGGTTGGAAAATAGGTTGAATTATCAACTTGACAAGATGTCACGACTGTATGAGAGGCTGAAGGAGGAGCAGAAGACGGCTTCGGTGAAGGTAACAAGTGTCAAAGCTCATGATGATGAAAAAAATGAGAATGATGATGATGATGATGGAGATAGCGAAGAAGACAGTGAAGCTGAAAACATTTCTTCGTACAGGCCAGATGCTTCATCATTGGCAGCATCCTTGGAGTTGAAGAAGAAAAAGGAACTGAAAAGACTTGCGTCATCCAAATCTACAACAACAACAACGGAAGAAAAATATAAACCACCAAGGATAAGCGCCACCTTACCGCCTAGTGTTCAACTGGAAAGAGCACCAAAGAGAGCAGCAAAGACAAGGAAGTTACAAAGTATGGAGGAATTCCTCAGAGAACAAGGTGATGCACCAGTAGTGGAAGAAAGTATTGGATCGACGATCTTACAACATGGTAGAGGAGGTATTAAGACGGATCGTGACAAGCTGAAAGAACTGGAAGTGCAAAGATATGAAGAGGCCAATTTCACAAGGTTGAGTGATCTGATGGTACTTAGTAAAAAAGATCGGAAACGTGCAAAGAGACAACAAGATTTAAATGTGTTTGGTGGTGAAGATTTCAGTATCTTCAACAACAGACGTGATGTTAATGAGTCAGCTTCAAGAAAGAGAAAGCCAATGAGTGCTTGGGATAGAGCAAAGAGAAAGCGTACATAGTATTAGTTAAGAGTTGTATATTTATTTCTTGAAAATTGAATGAACTACAAAAAATGGTAAAATGGTTTCTTTTCAGCTCTCTATGCAAAATGGGGTATCTTGTTAAGAGAGGTTTTCTTCAGTCTTTTGCATGTTTTTATTCATATCGCTCTCGGTTATAAATATATAGGGCAAACAAATTGTATTGATATGATACATAGCTAGTAATGCAATCAAAAACACTGATTATCTAAGTGTTCTAGGGTGAATAAATTGGAGTAAACCTTTCTTATTGTGTTATATAGCAAACAGCATCTGTTTTAATTTTTTTTATTCTTCTTTTTTGGAGGGGGGGACTCACTAAATAAAATATACATCGAAAAGTAATAAATAAAAATGATGATAATGATGATGATAATGATTATGATGATGATGTTATGTTATATGATAACAGTAACCAACAAGAAATAAAAGAACAACCTATCCTCAATTAACAAAAACAACAACCAAAAACTAAAAACCAAACAATGATAAAGAAAATATGAAGAATGAAAAAATTACATAGAACACATAGATACATGTATAAACATTCATAAATGATGAATAAATGGATGATGATGATGAAGAACATCAAATAATACATAATTGAAAATAAAAACCATTTTTTTTTTTTTTTTGATATTGTAAAGCTTTTGTGGTTGCAATGATATAGAAACAAATCCACAAATCACACCAACCAACGAATAACTGAGTGAGTGAAGTGAGTAAAATGGGAATTTCATTTGCAGAGGTTGTTGACTGACAACGGATGAATATCGCTTGCAGATTGTATGAAATTCTTTTTTGCTTCAAAAGTCAACTGACTATCTCATAACCACCCCAGTAATCCTCCCCACTAGCTCAAATACAAAGACTGAAACCAGGACAAGGGAAATTGAACAATCAACCACATCAACAACAATTGAAAAAAAACAAACAGGCAGAGACGTAACTGATGAGGTCTAGCCGGACAAACAAGACAGCCATGCAGACAGCAAAGCATGTCGACAGCACAGGCAGACAAGCCAATATTCAACGAGAAACTCGAGGAGCCATATAATAGTTATTACAATCTGGGTTTGCAGCAACTGAACGTGGTGGATTTTGACCGCTGTTCATGTTGTAATTGTTGAAATGGGTACCATTATCATCACCACCTGTTGCAACATATCCCGCATTGCGATTCTTCATCATTGTCATACTGTTGTCATTCAAAAATCCATTATTGAAATTACCATTGCCATTGCCGAGGTTGTTATTGTTATTGTTATTGTTATTATTTTTGTAATACATCCATTGTTGTTGTTGTTGTTGTTGTTGTTGCTGGTGGTGATTAGGAGGAGGAGGAGGATATTGATGCTGATGATGAGCTGGATAAGGGTGGAAAGCGGCTTGTGTATGTTGCTGTTGTGAAATAGGCTTCTGATTGGAACCGATTCCCAACATGGCTGCAGATGAATTAGAATTGAAATTAAAAGAATTGTTGTCGGCGTTAGAAGGTGGCAACATCATTGATGCTGAAGATGATGACATATTACTGACAGGGGTATCAGTTCCATTATCGGTAGTAGTGCTAGCAGTGCTGTCACCGTTTTCAGTGGTGGTGAGTAACAAAAGGTGATTCAAATGAGGGTTTGTATTCAAAATCATCGAGATCTTGGATTGGATGCGTCTACCAAAGGGGGTTGTCTTGATAGTGGTGATCATCGGTTTGATGGCAGCGATTAATTTCAACTTGTACTCGTCGTTAGCAATATCCAAGGATGTTTGAATGACATAATTACCGAACTGGTCCTTCATCAAGATGGACAAATTTTGTGGTTTCAAAATGATTTCAATCATCAGTGATTGCATCAATGGGTTGATGTTCGATATCTTTAAGCATTTTTCAACAACGTTTGAAGAAAATTTCTGAATTGAAAGGATAGGGATCGATGGGATTATTTTCCAAATCAATTTTTCGTTGATTGAGTAATTATTCAAAGATAACAAATATTGAACAACATAATTTCCAAATTGGTCTTGCATTAAAATGATTGAATTGTTGATGATTTCATCACTCAACTGTTGTAATTGTGCCAAATTACAATTGTTTAAACATTTTTGCAATACACAACATCCATGTTTGTGGGTACTAACCTTGACAGTGTTAGCACATATCGAGTCAATGATAAATTGGCAATCTTCACAGGAGAATTTATTGATACATTTTTGAATAACGTGATTACCGTTCAAATCTTGAATCAACTCAACAACAAAATTCGACAATGCATCTCTAATCATTGAAATTTGGAACTCTGTAGATACACAATCAATCATTTTTTGTAAAGCCCTTGTACCATGTTGATTTAAAGCTATTGAAAACAAATTAGAAGAGCAATTTTTGATTAACAGATCTTTTTCTGCATTTGAGCAAAAATCCAAAAGTTTTTGAATGAGATAATTGCCAAATGGATCAATCATCAATTCAAATGAATAAGGATAAATCTCATTGAAAATGATTTGATAATTATTGATTGTACTTGATGTTGATTCATCTATTTTTTTCTGCAAAAAACGACAACCGTATTGATCCTTGGAAAGCGATAAGATTTCACTTTTCAATGAATCAAATGGGACAGCATTTAACTTGATCATGATATCTCTATCCATTGATTTTTTACCTCCGTGGAGATTATTATTGGATGGACCAATGTTATTGTTGTTGTTGTTGTTGTTGTTGTTACCAGCTACGTGAGTATTGAAAGAGTTTGATCTAGAGTAGTTGTAAGATCCCGGTAGAGGTGGTGTTCTGTTGTTGTTGATCTTGCTCTTGTTAATTGAATTAGAGAGCGAAACATTATTGAAATTGATAGCAGGTTGCAATTGGGGCATTGACATGACTCGCTTTTGTTGAGGAGGTGGTGGTTGGTGTATTTGTTGTTGTTGTAAATTTGAAATCTCAGCATCATTATTGGTCAACATCAAATCCAACTTTGAATTTGAGTCGTTCAAAAAGTCATTTTGATAAGTGTAATAATTTGAGGAGTTATTGTAAGGGGTTGTGATAGTTGATGAAGGTGTAGCTGTGATGATTGCTGACATGCTATTGTTGTTGTTATTCCATGGAGAGAATTTGGTCAGTTGATGGAATATACCACTATTACCGTTGTTGTTGTTATTGTTGTTGTTGTACTCTGGAGGGGTTAATGGCTCCAGAACAGAAGATTGCAAGGACTGAACAGAATTGATTGATAAATTTTGCTGATGGTTAGGCAATCTCTGCGTCAGTTGTTGATCCGATGGTTGTAATTGTGAGGACATTGGTAAATATGGTGGCAGCAGCAGTAACAGCAACAGCAGTGCTTGCATCTGTAGTTGTTGTAATTGTTGTTGTTGATGATTATTCTGGGGGTATTCAAAACTGGAAGATTGGCGATGTTGTTGTTGTTGTTGGTATGATGATGATGAAGTTGATGAAAAGAGAGGATCTTGTTCAAACTAGTACAGGTGTTAGTAGTTGAAACATATTTGTTGTGCACACACCACACACAACAAGATATTTCTTGCTCTTAAAGACGGCAAGCTGGCCCACCGGGAAGGGGTCAATAATAATAATATTTCTTTTATTTTCTTTTACCTGTGTGTATTGTTGTGTGTGAAGAAGAAGAAGAGGAAAAAAAAAAAAGATACTCACAATCATAGTAAATTATGCCCTCTCGGCTCTGTAAAAAGGTTTTGATTTGTATGCCCCTTCCTCTTCAGTTGTTGTTGTTCTTGTTGTGTTGTACTCTCTTTATCTGATATGATCAAAAAGAGTGGATCTATCTCTATCTATTTATTCAATAGATTATCCCAGACTGTCTGTTGAGTATTCTTTTCAAGATACCAAGAGTTTTACTCTTCCTCTCTCTCTCTCTTTCAATCTTCTTACTTGGTGGATTTAATCTATTATTATGATTGATGAATGATAATGGCTTCAATTTTTCTTTCTCTTTAATTTTTTATGCGTTTGAACTTTACTTTGCTTCAAATCCGGAAAATGTGATTTGAATTGATCTGAATCGAATAGGTAGTATTATCCGATTGATGATGATGGTTATATTAATGAGAAAAGTTGTTTGTATAAGAGTGAACTGTTGCAGATGAGCTGCCAAAGGGAAATTGCAAACACAAGTTGTGACTTCAATTAAATACAGATTGGGACTTTGTTTTTGTATATCTCTTTATCTTTAACGTTATAAATGAGGTTAAATTTTTGTTCAAGTTAGCAAAGAGGAACATTATATATATATATATATATATATATATATATAAATATAGATGTGTTTGTATTTGATATATACCCACTACCACAACAACAACAACAACTACAACAACAACAACATGTCGCTTTACATAGTTACATTCATATCTTTTCATAATTCTCATCATACTCATCATTAATTAGGCAGGCAGGCAGGCAAAAGCACACAGCAGAAAACTGAAGCGTGCCTTCCCCTTATTCTATGTGTAGTTTTGTGCACTACCCCATTTTGTGTCACAATACTAAGGGATAAGAAGGAGAAAGGGGGAGGGGCAAAAGCTATACGAAACAGACAATTTATCGCCTTCAATAAAATTCTTTTCTTTGTATGGTTCTTACTATAAATGTTTCATCATTACAAAAACATATATGTAGCTAAACCAGGCACACCTATTCACTTATTCATCAAAGAATACAACTATATAGAGTATTCTTCAAATTATTTGATTAGTGTGATAACTAATATATGATTCACCCAGTTTGTTTTCCATACGATGGAAAGGGGGCAGACAGGCATTGCTATAGTAAGAGAAAAAGAAATAACAGACAGAGACCTCTATAAATGGGAACCGACACATACAAATATCATCTAAAAGGGCTAATTAAATAGAGAGAAGTTCCCAAAAGGGAGTGGAGTGGGCGATTGTTTTGAGTCCAATCAATCAATCAATGCATTTGTAGAATTTGACAGAAGAAGATAGGAGGAAGAAGATGGAAATGATGGTGTCTAAGAAAACAAGGACAAGATAAGAAACGATTTCATAATTATTTTATTAAAGTGTGTGTCATATACCCAGTAGTAATATTGGATCATTATATATATATATATATATTTAACTATTTTCTAAATCAAGACCTTCTGTCTCAATTGTAGAAATATATAAATACGCTCACTATATATCCATCATCTCCATCTCCATATTTTTTAAATTATGAAGCTCCTTTTTTTTTTTCTTCTTCTTCTTTTTTGCCTGGAGAAATATTGCTCTCTCTCTCTCTCTCTCACTTTATTTTCCAAGAGGCATATAAATATATATATATGGATAGATAGATTAATGAATGTTCTACTTAGAGATAAAATTGTCTTGATCAATTAGTAGAAAGATATGTCTAAATGTTTTTTGCAGTCGGTGATGGCAGTATATGTATTCTTGTGTGAATTTTCATAGGGCATAATGGGAGCTCTACTCTCTCTTGCTCTACTCCATCCATAAAACTACAACAAACCCTGTGCCACCACTGTATGCTTAAATTCTTGTGTTGGTTAGGTTTTATGTGTTTATGTGTTGTCCCCCCGTGTGATACTGTTATCCGTTGGCTCTTGCCTCTTGTCTACAGTTTCTTTTCCAGTGCCCCTCCGGAACTCCTCTTTTAAAATTGCTTGGTCACAGAACCCACTACCCATCCCCCATGCTTTAAAGTAAAGAGAGTTTGATACAGCATTCACCAATTCATCATCATCATCATTACAACTCACTATCGGATCTGCCCTCAAGCACGTTCCATACTCTATATCTATATATATACACATAACATACATACATATCGATTGCAACGCAATAACAGGAGAATTGCTGGACAGTAACGGGTAGGACCAACAGATCATACCGGGAACCACTTAAGACCGAAGAAGACCCACAGCCAGTGTCCAGTTCAGTTCAGTCCACATTAACCGAACTGCATATTCAAATGTCCCCCAGTGGGAACTCAAGGGAAGAGAAGGAGAAAGAATTTGATAAACCGGCAAAAAAGCAGAATCAAAAAAACACACAAAACAAAAAAACAAAAAAAAAGAATTTATATATGCAGGAAATTATTATATATGTTGAAAAGTCAAATTCGAATAGGAATTTAAAATAAATACAGGGCCATTGAAGATCAATCAAATCAGTCATATCAAATACAAGGACTTAGTAAATCTATACCACAGTCGACAATCAATTCTAGAATTGAATCTCCCCCCTCCCCCCCTCTCTTTCTTTGGATACATCATCTTCTACATCACATCTATTTCATCACGGGAGAACAGCCAACATTCATCCCTTACTCATCCTTTCTTTTTTTGCCTTTTTCGTATAACGAGTGAGTACGGTACAAACCTTGACTTCTCCTAAAAAGGTAAATCCTTCTGGAAAACGTAGATACATATATATATGGAACGCCTCATACGGTGATGAGTATACAAATTTTAGTGATTCACTATATAAATATATAACTAGATAGATACCTTATATGCAAGTAGTGTGGGAAGGATAATAAATAATCAAGTGGAAAAACAGTAAAGATTTCCTCCTGCTAATCGGGTTTATATGGAAACAAAAGTAAAAAGATGATGATAGATAACAAACAAAGACGATCAAATTTTAATCTTCTCTTATTGAGATGCTACTTCACTGCTCCAATACTCTAGTTTCCCACTATTCAAAACGCATAGATTATTTGGCCCCACTCCAATAAACTTATCAACTTCCAGATCACTATTGATCTCTTCACCACCATTATCACCAATCTGCCATATTGGGTTACTATTATACAAGTCGTATGCCTTGATTCTATTCAAAATGCAATCCCGTACCATGATAACTCCATCTTGAAATTCAAGTTGAATTCGTAAATCGTGATTGTTGTGGAAATGAGCATACTCAATCACCGGTATTGTCATGTTTCGCACATCAAATAATTTTAATTGATTATTCACTCCAGCAACAACAACTTGATTGATATCAGTGTGGGAAAATTGTAAATGGCACACACTAGACCCGGTGGAGTGATCCTGTTTCCCCCAAGCGAGTGCATTATTGGAGGCCCCCCTTTCCCTAATGTCGACAAAAAAAATATCTCCTCTTCTAGAGCCAACTCCAAATACATTAGAATTAGAATGCCTTTGGAAATCTAATGACAAAATATCTTGCCCATGGTTGTTATATTCTATCTGCCGTTGTTGTCTGTGTAAATCGATCATTTCAATGTTGTGTCTATTCGTAACGATAACACGATCTTTTGTGAACGAGAAATCACCCAGTACATTGTATTGGTTCACAATAATGTTGCAGCTCTCAGCAATGTCAGAATCAGATCGAATTTTACTCACCGATATAAAATATCCGGTATCACCATAGGTCACCTTCTCTCTCAAAGCCAGCAACATATTGCTACCTTCATCATTTGGAAGTGACTTCATCAGCAATATCGGTAACCTATCGGGATTTATGTGGAATGAATATTCATTATCAACAACAACGCCACGTCGTATATCTGCAACCTTATTGACTATCACTTTATCTGAACTGGCAGTGATCAATTGACCACTACCGTCAGCGTACACCATATGATTCACTCGACAATTCTGTACACTCATATCTATCACTTGCAATTTCTTATACCGCCTTAACTTTAGATCCCGTTGCAACATCGAATATCGTTTCTCAACAAGTCGAATGTTCAGCTCACATTTGAACCTCGATTGCAATTCCCAATCTCTAACCATCGTGAGATCGGATCTTGGCAATGACAAAGCAAACAGATCTTGCAGTTTCGTCTCTGCAAGTTGTTTCTCCTTTAGAATATGATCCTTCGAGTACTTCTTCATACCTCCACCACTACTACTACTGCCCGAGGTAGCGCTGATGGCCAGCAGGGTTGAACCAGATGTGATCTTGAAATACTTGTTCCTTTCTTCATCTGAGATATGGATAAAATGTGTTAGTTCTAAATATACTCTTGGAGACCGAGCAGCGGTAGTGGAAACCAGTGAGAGCTGTTTCATTATAACAAGTTCAACTTACCAAAATAAAAACCTGGGATTTCAAGTCTGTTCATTGCATTCAGATTGACGCTAACATGTTCCTCAAAGAAATTGCTCCTGTGATTTGACTGATTGATTAACTGATTCGTTGATTAATCTTTGCACTTATTAATCTCTATACTCTTCTCTCTATTAAAAAACCAAAATGAAAAAAAGAATTAAAAAAAAAAAAATTTGTCTGTCCGATCCCAGTTCGTTGTGCTTAGCATTATGTGCACTACTTGTTGTACCCTCTTATCTTCAGGTGCGGCTTTAAACATCCTTACAACGGAAATAAAAAAAAAGGGCAAAATCGGGATGGGCAAGGCTATTTTAGAATTACGTAATCTTAGAAATAATAATATTTGATGTCTGTTAGGATTCTAACAACTTTATCACATAGTCATCTATATCTAATAATCCATGAGTTAAAGGCTATTTACTAATTTTTTTCTAAAAGTTTGGTATGTTTTCTGTCTTGATTCAGATCATGCCCTAATTGCCACTACCCTTTGAAAAGTGTGATTGGAAAACTTTTCCAAGTGAAAAACGCTCTGTTTTCGAATAAATTATCGAGATTAATCGATGTCGGCACAGTCACCTGATCATAACTAAACATATACTGATATCTCATCTATTAATACTTCTGGTGAGCCTTCTCTTATGAAAGAGTTGGTATCTCTTGGCTCATGAAACTGCTTAGATTTCGATGAATGAAATTTAAGCATCTGACACATATGAAGTTTTGTGAAAACCCCCCTTTTAGTAGCTATATACATTTTTCAACTTGAAAAAACTCTCCGAAATTGCAAATAGCGTATCTGCTTAATTTCAAAGTTTCGCTTGTTGTACGTAGGCCTTTGTTCATTCATATCAGACATACTCCGAACAAATAACAATATACTATTCTTGGCATTACCTTATCTCTTCACATATGAGTTCTACTAACGATCAGACTCACTGTTTGTTCTTCTACTTTCTAAAAAGTCCTCAGATCTGACAATCTTTATCTTCACCTGATGTTGAGCTCTTGTGGGTTGGCTTTCACAATACAATCTGGATCTGTTGATGTGGCTAGTGTTTCAGGAACAAATTTCTCATTTTTGCAGACTTCGCCGAAGTATGATTATGATCTTGTTCGAATTGAGCCACCTCATGGGCTCACCAGTAGTATTCAATTGATTGGAAAACGGCAAACAAAGTATCTATGTAAATTGGTTCAAGATTTGATTTAGCAAGTGTCTTTTGTCTCTTTCGATAGGCATCATCTACACGTCTCTCAGTCAGTAAATCCATTAATCACAGAGACTTTGGACTCCACCCCAATATTGCTAGTTATTTTATGCAATTATCATCAGATTAATCATCGCACTCAGAGAATCAATTTTCATTATTGCAATGAATGATAAAATCGTCATTGTTTTAATATATTATTTAATTGGAAACAATCGAGCTTCAAACCTTAGAACTTTTTTCTTCTTTTTCTTCAATTCTATTCTCTTCTCTCTTGTTTGTTTCATTGGGTAAACTCAACACTAGGAAAAATGAAGTCAGCCTGATCAATGATGATGTAAGAAATGTATTAACATATTATTGACTGTAGATAGATGTACCAGTTAAAAAAATTGCTGTTGCAGCTAACTAAGAAAGAAAATCAAAAAACACCCGTACAGGAGCCTCAATACCTCCATAAACCAACCAATAAAGCACACTACAAGCATTGCAAACATTAAGAGCATCAAATCAGAATCTGTTATAAGGATGTGTACGATTGCTGGCATTTCTGTTGCTGGACCGAACGGGCCCGCCACTTTGCAGTACAGTTTCTGTTGACAGCTGATTTGGCGCTGTCCCTGATGGAGGTGATGATGTTGATGACGATGATGATAGAGGTGACAGAGGCGAAACAAATGACGATGAAAGAGATGGCGAATGTGGCACTGTGGCTGACGAATCTTCATTGTGGTGCTCGCGATTCGAATGGTATCTTTGATTAATCTCACTCACCAATGGACCTCTTCTCCGCCCTGCAACACTATGTGAATGTGAAGAATATGTGGGTATTGAAATCTCTGGGTCAGGTGCCATCAATAACTCAACATTATGATCAACCCAGGTGGATGGAATCAAATCTTCCGACAACGCAATTGGGTACATAATTGTATCATCCTGCATGGATGTTGCTTCTTTTTTCACCTCATTCAAAACATCTAGCCTACATAATGGACATGTGCTGTTTGTTTCAAGCCAGGTAGTGATACAAGATTTCCCGAAAATGTGCTTGCACGTTGGAATCTGCACAGGCGCATGATCCTGTGTTGAGTTCGAATCATCCTCCGGTGGTATATCGTAATCAGGTTTAGCCTCAAATTCGTCAGTTGGAATTGGTATTGAGGGGTCCGTTGGCGAGAAACCACTCTCCAAGTGGCTCTCTTGAGTGTGTTTGTTCCTGAGTAAAAATTCGACCTTCTCCCTTTCATCCATAGCATTGAGATCAAAAAACGGTGACAAGCATATCGGGCATTCAGTCGGAAAATCATTGACTTCACTCAGACTTATAGGCTTCAATTTCTTATTGATATCATCTATCCTGTTCTTCTTCGACTTAACAACAGGTGGTGTTACACTGTTGAGAATATTTCTAACAGACTCAAAAAAATCTGTAGGATATCGCGAATCTGGTGAGCTGAACGGCGACTGGCGTTCATCCAAATATATGATAAACCTGTTCAAACGTGGTAATTGATTCATAGGTGGCGCATCTTCACTGGCAGTGACTGTATTGTTAGACATCTCTCAGTTGATAAGATCGAACAAGAGCTTGAGAGATGAGGTGAGTGATTGAATTACTTTGCTTTACAGATTATTAATCTTCCGTCTCTTGTGTCCAACTGCACGACCAGATCGCTTTTTTTATTTTTATGTTCTAGAAAACTGCCTGATTGGGAAGTTCCAGACTTATTATACACGGTTTTTGCTACATCACAAATATTCAGATCGAAGTTGTTCCACCATCGCTCTTTGATCTGGTGGAAGCCCCGAAACTTGGGCAGGAGCCATTTTTAACACTTGCAGTATCATGTCGGCTTGCGATTTCTCTAGCTTTATTAATTTATCTATGGTGTGATGTTGGAATCCTACCCAACTAGGATCAATTCGTTGTTGTTGTTGTTGTTGTTGCTGCTGGTGTGATTGATGAAACTGGGTAGACTGTGTATCTGGGGGCAAAGAATTGCTGGAGTCTATTGCTGTACTTTGTTTCATTGCTTCCTGAATGACCTCGGCATCGATGAATCCCATCAATAACAACAGCTGCGCTGATGCTATCGAAAGATCTGGGGCTTCTTTAATTACTTGCATGGCGTTGTGAGAATTTGATGAATCCACCACCTCCTTCAAGTTGCTTATCAATTGAATCAAAAGAGGTGGTTCAAATTTTTTCAAAGAATTGTCGATTGTGTCTTCCACTTTGAAAACGTTTAAAGGCTCCTTGGGTAAATAGCTTGAAGCATTTTTCAAAAAATCAGGTAACTGTTGAAGTTGTTGCAGTTGATTTGATGACTGATATGACGGCATATTCCCCCCTTGTGGTGGGACAGAGCCACGACCGCTTTGGCTGTTGCTATTGCTGTTGCTGTTACCGAAAAAGGGCTTAGTCAGCTCCAAAATTTTCAGTAAATCGAATCCATTATTTATCATCTGTGTAACTAATTGTTGAAATTGAGTATTTGTGGTCATTAGTTGAACAAATTCGGGTGGTAACTGATCTAAGATGTTTTCGCTTTGCTGCTGAACTTGTCCATATCCTCCCATATTATTGTCCGTCAGAGCTGGACCATTTCGTAAGACTTCATCTGGTAATATCACATTTGAAGGTAAAAAATTTCTGTTTAAAGCCAATATAGGTTTGGAGACGTTACCATTCAATCTTAATCCCTCCTTTGATAACTCCACCCTAGGTTTCTTGGACCCTTGTATTCTTATCAGTGATAGTAAAGGTATAGCGCTTAGAGCTTCATCAGGAGTAGCATATTCGATGAAACAGAAACCCTTATTTTTATTGGGCAGTTCCATCATACAACGAACATCCACAATTCTTCCTGTGCCGCATACAACGCTTTTGATAGTTTCCACATCCCAATTATATGGAATAGATCCGAAGTATACAACTGAAGATCGTGACATTAATGTACCTACTTATGCTTGACCTTTTCTTGTTGGTGAGATTGAGATTATGTTTATCATAAATACTAAAAAACTTTTCGTCAAAACAAGTAGATTACACGACTTTTAATTAGACCACTATATGACTCCCATGTATTGACCTTTTATTTGATACACCACCTTTTTCTGCTCATCTGGTAACCCATTCACTTCTGAATCTGTCAAAGCTAGCACTTGTTTGATCAATTTAACTTGTTCATCGGTCAATGCTTGTTCAACAACCTCCTGCTCACCAATGTCATCTGGTATTTCCTTCACCAACCCAGCAAGATCGTTTTCAGATATTGCATTAACCATCAATGAGGCTTGAACTATGGCATAACTTAATTGTGGGTTCTTTTGTAGTAGCTCTTCCATTAGTGTAGGATTCGAATTAGCCATCTTGATCGAGTCTTGAATGATTTTGGTGAGTCTGCCATGGTCAAGCCTCTGTAGCTCTCTAGTAATTGCATCACCGGGTTTTTCATTGAGCACATCCACACCTGGTGGCAATGGTGGAATCGACTGTTTTTTTCTTTGATGGTGATTGTTATTGCTATGATTGTTATTTACATTGTGCTTTTGTTGTTGGGATATGTTTTGATGACCAAAAGGATCCAACATCGCGCTTTCGTTGGAAAAATTGCATTTTAGTTGTCTGTTGCCAATACTGTAAGAGCTCAAGTTTCTGACAGCAGATGATGCTGTTTGTTCATCGAAGTATTCAACAAAGGCGTACCCTTTGGACTTTCCAGTTTCCTTATCGATTATCAACTGAATACGTTGAACTGGCCCCACTGTTCTTGCTATTTCCAGTATCTGTTCCTCGGTTTGGTCAAACGGGATTCCTCCAATATAAATTACTCTATTTGGTATCTGCTCGACGGCCATCTTGAATGATTGGTCATAAAATAAGAGCTTGAGATCCTGAAATCCTTCTTGAAGAAAGGACTAGAACCGAGAAAAAAAAATTGATGGAAAAAAATATTGAAGATACAAAAGGATTGAATATAAAGGAAAATATAATCACATAGAAGAAGAATGGACGCCAAGGAGATCAAGAGTGTAATCTCAAATCTTGAGAGAACAAGCGACGATGCCACGATATTGAAGCTTTTGAACATATTGAAAAGTGATGTTGTTCCAACAGAGAAACTTTTAAGAGTTAGTGATTGAGTTTGTTTATTTGAAGAAATTCATTCGAAGTCTACTAACAAGTCAATGATATAGGATACCAAAGTGGGCATAGCTGTAAACAAGTTCAGATCCAATTCAAACCCTGAGATTTCTTCATTAGTGAAGTCTACAATAAAAGCTTGGAAGGATGCCGTGAAGAAGAAATCTCCACAAAGTAGTAGTGCATCCAACTCTACACTGTCAAATGGTGATAAGAAGCAAGTCGGTGGTGTTTCCACGACTAGTGCAGATTCTTCCAAGAAGTTTGTCAGTAAGGGACCAAGAAACCCGCTGAATGATGGAATTAAAACCAATCTTTATGATAACACTACGAGAAACTCATCTGTGGCAGGTTTGTACACCGCGTTGGCGTTCGATTCAGATCTTTCACCTAGCGATATATTGGATGCTGCTAAAAACATAGAATCAGAGTCTTTCAAACTCGAGTATTTTGATGTCAACGACAACTACAGAAGAAAATTGAGATCACTAATATTGAGTTTAAAGAATAAGAAGAATCCAGAATTGAGAGCCAATATCTTATCTGGAACCATCAAACCATCAGAATTGGTGAAAATGTCTCCTCAAGAAATGGCACCAGAAGCTTTGAAACAAGAGATGGAAAAAATCCACAAACAGAACCTATTTGATGCACAAGGAGCCGTTGAGAAGAGGGCAATCAGCAGCAGTTTCACTTGTGGTAAATGTAAGCAAAAGAAAGTTTCTTATTATCAGTTACAAACAAGATCAGCAGATGAGCCTTTGACAACATTTTGCACTTGTGAGAATTGTGGAAATAGATGGAAAATGAATTAGTAGTGGTAGGAGAAGATTGCGTTTCTTGTATAACTGTAGAATATAACTTGATATCCATATCCATATAATTCAACTTTTATGTAATATTTTATCTACAAGGGTCTGCTACACTCGCTCTGTGTAAGACCCAAGAAGTTCTTTCTATATATGAGTCTTAACAGAATCGATCAGATAATTATGAAAATTTATAATTCGTAGTGGCTTGCAACGTCGAGTTCGAATAGTCTCGTGAATTCATTTTTGGATTCATAACACTAACAGTAACTGAATCATAAAAACTTTTTCATTTCTTGAGGTTGATGTTCAAGATTTGGGTCAACGATTGCAAATCCTCCAGTTTGATCTCAATACCGGAATCTTTCAACTCAGCAGCAACTCTTTTCAACCCTGCTCTCACCTCTGAGTCCATCAAAAATTTCATCTGTTGCATCATTCCCATATTAGCATCAAATCCCTTTTCAACCATAAGTTTACCAACATCTTCAAACGCTATTTTCAAATTTTCATTTGATGATATGGCTTTTATCAATTCATCGACTTTCTTATCAGGCTGTGAGGAATTGTATCTGAAAAAAGCAGTCTTCTGGGAAACTGGTCTCACTAAAGACAGTCTCTTAACAGATGAGGTGGAAATGACTTTGAATACGTTCCTACTAAACATGACAACTAGTGATAGCGATTGATGTGATTGCTTGTCCCGCTGTCTGTGAGAACTTTTTTTTTTTTTACTTTTTGGCCCGCATAGCGAATACTTCCCATCTAGTTGTAGCCAGCCAGGCTTTCCCTCATCTGCTTTTAGTTGCACATGAATTAACTTCAATTTTTATTATTTCAAATATGGTTTATTTTGGTATCGTTGACATGTTACTGTTTTAGTCTTCGAAAGTTTTTACAAACAAAGTAAGGTAATGTCAATCTTAGTATCAGTAACTATACTTGATAACTCTATGAATTGCTCTAAATTTCTTACAACTCAGCTCTCAGATTCGCTTTCATTTTTGTTCTCCTTCAACCTCTCTGCCCAAATCTGCTCTGCTTGGACGATTGTGTTGTTGTTAGCCTTCATCTTGTTCATTGTTTCAATATATTCTTCATATGGATCACTATCATAAACGATTCCACCTCCAGCTTGCAAGTATGCTACACCATCTTTGACTACCATAGTCCTCAATGCAATACATGTGTCCATTGTTTTACCATCATATGACCAATGCCCAACAGCACCTGCGTAAACACCTCTCTTCTCCTTCTCTAACTCACTTATCAACTCCATAGCTCTAATCTTAGGAGCACCACTAACTGTACCTGCTGGGAAAATCGACCTGAATGCATCAAATCTACTCTTTCCCTGTCTCAAAGTACCGCTTACTTCGGAAACCAAATGCATGACATGAGAGAATCTTTCAACTGTAAGTAATCTATCAACGGATGTAGATGTAGGTTCACAAACTCTATTAACATCATTTCTTGCCAAGTCTACCAACATGATATGCTCTGCGGTATCTTTCAAAGAAGCCTTCAATTGTACAGCAAATGCATCATCTTCCTCTCTGGTCTTACCTCTTGGTAAAGTACCAGCGATAGGATGAGTCACAATTTTGTTGTTGATGTCTGATTTGACTAATAATTCAGGAGAAGCACCGACAATTTGGAAATCCAAATAATCGATATAGAAAAGATACGGCGAAGGGTTCACAGTTCTCAAGTGACGATATATGTTGAAAGGATGCAATGAAGTTGGTCTTGCAATTCTTTGAGAAGGTACCGCCTGGAAGATATCACCACACAAGATGTGCTCTTTTAATTTTTTCACATGGTTTTCATAACCATCTTGGCCAATGTTAGAAGTGAATGTCTGATTTAATACAATTTCTGGTTGTTCAGGGTATGGGATCGGTGAAGAATTGTCGACTAACAATTTTTTAACATTTTCAATTTCATGTGACAGTTTCAAAAATTTCATTTGCATCAGTTTTTTTGTATCTGAAGGGTTAATTTGGACATTGTTGATGATTTGAAATCTTTGAAAAACGTGGTCGAAAGCCACAATCAAATCAAACAACATCAAAGAGGCTTCAGGCAATTTTAGAACATCTTTCAAATCTCTTTTCGTTCTTGGCTCAAAGTATTTAATACAGTCATATGAGATGTATCCAATGGCACCACCGCTCAATTTTGGAATGGCTGGAAGTTCAGCTTGTCTCACGTTTTGTAATTCTTCTTGTAATAACACTAAAGGGTCACATTCCAAATTGAACTGAGGCCCAGTGTTAATGATCTTTCTAGGGGAAACACCCATAAACGAGTATCTATCTATACTGTCACCATTTTTAGCACTTTCGAACAAAAAACTCGGAGTTCTCTTGTGAGTAGGATCACTCGGTCTACTCAATTTTAGGTAGGCTAAATGAGGAGTCAAATAATCTGAAGAAACAAAGGAGTAGATTGGATACATGTTAGGTACTTCATTTTCTGAAAATCTAATCTTATCCAGATTCACTATATCATAAAGTGTCTCGAATTCGGGTTGAATAACACCGTTCATCGTTGCTGAGTCCAATTTGATATGGGATTGAAAGATGAATCATCCATCGCTCTATGTGAGTAACAATTTTTTTTGGTTATGTGTGGTGATCGTATTAGCTTTCTTGACACGATGAAAAATTAAAGATGGCAGATCATCGAAAGACCTCGATCAATACATCACTCAATATATATATACACAACTAGAAATTTATCATATGAAAAAGTAATGATCAAACCCATCTTTGAACAACAGCCGCGTTTACCAATCCCGCGTCTTTGATACTGGTATTTTTGTCTTCTAAGGGTTTTATAGGGAAGGACAACGATAAGAAAAACTCTCTTGATGAAGATGAGGCATTGGCAACAAAATCATAAACAACTTGTACAGGGTCAGTGGAATTAAACCTGTGAATTACTCTCGAGCCATCGGCGAGTCTAATTTGTATCTTGGCATCTCCTTCGCCTACTTCCTCTTCCTTCTTCTTGCCTTCATCATTCGTTACTACGACTTCTGAGTCCCCTGTCGTGGTAGTGGCAGAGGTAGCAGCAGCCGAGACAGATTCACCTGGTACAGGTGATCCAAGTCTCATTCCAACACCGCTAAATCCACCCAGCTTTCTCTTTGGTGGTACATAATCTTCGTCTAATCTCTTATCCACGTTCACGTCGACATCTTGTCCCAATTTAACGTCAAGCAATCCCAAGGGAGCTCTTCCAGAATTTAAATCACGTAAATAGGCACCATTCCTTGGATCATCGTACCGGTATAAACTCCCCTCGCCAACGCTGAAACCATTTTTCCAAAATGTTATTTTCCTTTCCACTCTCTCCGGTTTAGGCAATCTATTTGAAAGGTCTGCAATGGCAGTCGATGGTGTATTACTATCACCCAATTTGAAACCTGTACCAGTGAAGCTTTTTTTATTAGAAGACGGTGGCAGATCATCATCTGATTTCATACCATTGTTTGGATCAGTTGCTTTTTTCAAGATATCCTGTACCAAATTGGCAGGATTGTTCTTATTAGGATTTTCCACTTGTAAAGCTGACTTCTCACCGCCTGTGAATAAATTTGTATCGTCATCTTCAGAGGTGTCATCATTTACGCCATTGGCAATATCTTGAAACGTTCTAAACTGCTTCTTCCTTTTAGATGACGATGAAGAGCTTATTGGACGAGAAATTGGGGATGAAGAGCTTGGAACAGATGGTCTTGGTACTTCCAGATGGCCGGAATTGTTGTTGAGTGACACTGATTCTTCAAAAAATTGTTGTAATGCATTATTCAAGTCAAAATCACTACCCTCCAAGTATTTCTGAGCGGTTCCAGTAGAGGCACCGGTTATCGATACGAATTCTGAAATTCTGTTGCTTAGTTCTTCTGATTGATCTCCTGTAGAAGCCATATTGGAAGATTGATTCACTCAATTGAAGAGATTTAAAATAATTAAAATCTCAATGATTTTAGACACAATAATGGATGTGTGGTTCCTTTTGCCACAAATATCTTTTTTTTTTTTTGCCATCTACATTATTTTTATTTTTTGTTGTGCACCCTACATCTAGTTATATTACACTACTTCCCAACTTTTCATAAATTTATCTACAACTAAGACAATAATAATAATAATAATAATAATAATAGACATATATTAATACCGATGTTGAAATCCCTAATAACTTTCCCAAAACAAAGAATGGACAACTGAGATCTTCTCTGTTGACCATAAGCATAATTCAGAATGATAAAAAAAAATACAGAAAAAATTTTGATTATAAAAACAGGTTCATAACAGATAAAAATGCAATACATTAATGTTGAATAAATGCATTGGTGTTGTTGAGATGCACCACAAATATGAAGTTAAACAGATAAAAACATACTTTTCCAATTTTTGTTTCCCTTCAAAGTCAAAGTTTAGAATGCAATCTAATATTTGGCTCTGTAGTATTTAGCAGCTTCAACCATATTGGTCAATTGAGCTCTGGTCTCTTCCCAACCTCTGGTCTTCAAACCACAATCTGGGTTAACCCAGAATTTGTCAGCTGGGTAAACCTTCAAGATTTCACCAATTCTGGCAATGAATTCTTCAACGGAAGGAATTCTTGGAGAGTGGATATCGAACAACCCTAAACCAATGTGGTTTGGATATTCAGCAAATTCTTGAATGTAGTTTGGATCGTCCTTCTTTGAGAACTCGATCGAGACAACATCAGCATCTAAAGCCTTAATGTGGTCTGGGTCCAAATCAGAGTAACAGAAATGGGAGTGAATTTGAGTCTTGTTATCAACACCTGAGGTAGCGACTCTGAATGATTGAGCAGCCCATCTCAAGTACTCAGTTCTGGCCTTACCAGCTCTTAATGGCAAACCTTCTCTGATAGCTGGTTCATCGACTTGAATGACGTTGATACCAGCAGCTTCCAAATCCTGAACTTCATCTCTTAAAGCCAAACCTAATTGTAAGGCTTGAGTTTCTTGTGAGACATCATCTCTTGGGAATGACCATCTCAAACAAGTAACTGGACCAGTTAACATACCTTTGACTGGTTTCTTGGTCAAAGATTGAGCATATACTGATTCTTTAACAGACATAGCAGCTGGTCTCGAAACGTCACCGACAACGATAGGTGGTCTGACATATCTTGAACCATATGATTGAACCCAACCATTGGTGGTGAAAGCGTAACCTTTCAATTGTTCACCAAAGTATTGAACCATATCGTTTCTTTCTGGTTCACCATGGACCAAAACATCCAAACCAATTTCTTCTTGGAATCTGATAACGGTTTCAATCTCCTTGTTGATGAAAGTTTCATATTCTTCAGCAGTGATAGTACCTTTAGTGAACTTGTTTCTGTTGATTCTGATATCTTTTGTTTGTGGGAAAGAACCAATAGTGGTGGTTGGGAAAAGTGGCAAGTTGAACTCCTTTTGTTGAACCTTTAATCTGTCTGGGAAGGCAGCAGCTCTAGTGGCCAATTTGTCATCAATGGTGGCAATTCTAGCTCTGACAGCTTCATCGTTGGTAAGAGCAGACTTTGATCTTGATTCAACTGAGGCTTTGTTTGCTTTCAAATCTTCAGCAACATCGTCACCGGAGACAGCTTTAGCAATGGTGACAACTTCAGACAATTTCTGTGTAGCGAATGAGAACCAACCTTTGATTTCAGCATCCAACTTCTTTTCGTTTTCCAAATCGACAGGGGTGTGCAATAATGAAGATGAAGTAGAGACAATGACTCTGTCTTCACCTAATTCAGCAACAACCTTCTTGACGAATTCAATGGCCTTAGCAAAGTTGGTCTTCCAAATGTTTCTACCGTCAACGATACCAACAGATAAAGTTTGTTTGGCGGTTAAAGCCTTAACAACAGCATCCAATTGTTCTGGAACTCTGACGAAATCAAAATGGAAACCAGCAACTGGCAAACCTTTAATAGCATCAACGTTTGGAGCAACATCACCGAAGTAAGTAGCCAAAATCAATTTTGGTAAACCTGATTGTTTTGAAAAATATTCGAAAGCAGTCTTGTAAGCAGCTTTGAATTTATCTTCCAAATCCAAAACCAATACTGGTTCATCGATTTGAACTTCGGTGGCACCAGCTTCAGCTAATTTTTGCAATAATTCAGTGTAAACTGGCAAAATTTTTTCCAACAAAGTGATTGGATCCAAGTCTAAGGAGTCCTTGTCTGATTTACCCAAGTTTAAGTAAGAAACTGGACCAACAATAACTGGTCTGGTTTGAATACCTAAAGCTTTAGCTTCCAAAAATTCATCAACTGGTTTGGTACCGTTCAATTTGAACTCAGTTGAATGGGAGAAAGTTGGTCTGACGTAATGGTAGTTAGAGTCAAACCATTTAACCATCTCACAAGCTGGGACATCAACAGCTGGGGTTGAATCGGTGGCTTTTCTTTGCAAACCTCTACCCATGGCAAAGAAGACATCGATTGGGTCCAATTGGAATTTGGTATATCTAGCTGGGACAACGTTGAACAACAAGGACAAGTCCAAGACGTGATCGTAGAATGAGAAGTCATTTGAGGCGATGATATCAACACCAGCATCTTTTTGCAACTTCCAGTTTTTTTCTCTTAATTCTTTACCAACTTTGAACAACTCAGCTTGATCAACTTTACCAGCCCAGTAGGCTTCAGTGACCTTCTTCAATTCTCTGTTTGGACCAATTCTTGGAAAACCTAAGACTGATGATTGAACCATTTTTGATGAGATATATGGGTTTTTTTTTAGTTAAACTTAACAAGGTAAATTTAATTGAATTCTCTCTGAAAAGTTTTTTTATATATATATTTTTTTTTCGTTCGTAAATAAAGAATGTATTTATACTTATGAAAGAGTCCCAACAATGAATTTTTCACTCACTCAATTCGCATCGATCTATGAAAAAATGAAAAAAAAAAAAAAAAAATTTTTTTGTTTTGAAGAAGAATCGTATAGATAATTACACGTGACCTGTATATTTATTATATTGCCTCGACTGTAGTGAAATGTGCTAACGCCACCTTAATTCTACACCTTTTTCAATTGATTGAAACAATGAATGATGAATCATGATAAAACACATGTCAATCTCTACAGTTATCCATCAGTGAAGAAAGAAGATAAATCTACTGGTTATAAAATTGCACATGTTATTTCAACAAAATTATCTGGTAATTTGCCCGTGTGAGATGAGCTGTGGCTGCCAAAAATGATGTGGAAGGAGTCAAAAACACACATACGGTGGGGAAAGAGAGAAATGACAGAGCCCGTTAACGGAGCCATTTAACTAAATTGTGTAAAGATAAAGAAAAGGTCTTTCGAATCATTTGAACAAACAGCAAAGTATTTAGTATATCCAAAGATGTTGTGTTCAAGCCATATCTGATTTCACAACATTCATCGCTAAGAATTACTCACTTCTTTACCGCTGCAATGAAACAAGGAAGAACCAAGTATCAATTCCAGCTAGTTGTAAAACACAAAATCAATCCCTTTATGACGAAGACAGTAATTCATATCAACATTTTTTTATCACAGCGATAAGAGCAAAAACTTGTTGCTATTGTATCAAATTGCATTTCTTGATACAACCCCATGGACTTTTGTGCTAACCTTAGTATCTTACCAAGTATGATCAACATGGCAAAAAATAAAAATGTGTATTATAACAGAATTTGATAATTTTTGTTGACCTAGATAACAATCTCAAGAGACAAACACAAGTGAGGCTCCTAATATATTACAATGATTGTATCTCAAAACACAGAACATGCTCTTTTGTTTGAAGTAGATGACATAAAAATTCACATAATATTCCCTAATACACTAGATTACGCTTCATTCTTGTTTCGTGATTTTTTGGTAGAAAATCAGTAACGATTCTATCATCATCATAGGTTTTCAAACGACGATGATTTGATATAGGCTATCCCGACTTACAGCAATACACTATTTCCTATTATGGCACGATGATGAGAATTTTGAGAATTTGCTAATTTTTTCAACTGCTTTCTTTGTAGTTCACATTATATTACTGAGTCATTTAAATTCTATAAAGCTTGAGAAAGTGGGTGATGATAAATAATAGAGGAAATCACTTTGATACGTGAGTTATTCGTCATTGATTTTTAGAACGTGGTACTTTGAGTCAGAAGCATTGAAGTTTGAATGTATGTGTAATTCAAAAGATTTCACAAATTGAGGGATTTCCTGATCCTTGGAAATTGAGATGTAGCATTGCCCTTTACTGATAACTGATAATTGAAGTACAAAAATAGGATATCGATCATTGAGCACAAGGGCGAAGCGATTTGGGTAAGAGATAAAAATGAATACTCAAATTAGTCGATTACTTGCGTGTTAAAGCGAGGCTGTTGTGTCTAATTGTCACGTGAAGTTTGATTTCGATGTGACTAGTGTTTTTTAATAGTTTAGCATTTGGCAAATTTGGCATCAAATGTATGTTATACGTTACATTCAATTTGCTTGTGATCTTGTTCTTCAAAAGTTCGGCGACAGCTGAAGTGTTTTTTTTGGTACAACGGGAGATGAAGAGGAGGCTACACTACAGGTTATTTGTGAAGCTAAATTGACGGGACCAATGTTTCTTCTATCATCATTACGAGAGTGGGATTTTTTTTGCTTTCCCTCTTTATCAAAACCCACTCACTCACTCACTCATCAATTTATTTTCATCACGGCCCACCGCCTCGCATGATAAAAATTATTGTACTGCCTACTGCGACTGGTGCTACAACCAACCAGTATAACTAATTATTTGACATAGCACACAATATGGCTGAGACGCTGTCAATGGTCATCAATAATCATGCCCGATTTCTGTGCTTTTGATCTCAGCAGATCATTCATTCACTCACTGCCTCTCGTGTATTAAGTACATTAACCGTTTAATTCTACAGGTTAGAGCGACGAAAAAAGAATTTATAAATAGAACTCAATAAGAATGGGACAAAATGAGTGCCTTGGCCGGAACTCAATGTATGTAGATCACTTCGTAATAATGGGATTTAGCTTATCCAGCCTCCTTACTTTTTCCCAATTTTTTTTTATTTTTATTTACGTAACGGTGAGATTGAATAATAAATAGTATCCAGATCAAATGAAATTATAATAAAACCAAATCCAAACTCATTGATAGAGCTATATATATAAATCTGATTAGGGCATTGATCGATATATTAATTTGTGGAGTTACTTTTTAACCAAGTTTTCAAGCTAATCATAAAGTTAGTTATCAAACTAAAGATTTTTCAAAGACGGCTTACAATTCACGAGCGCATCGACTCATTTATTGACTGAAATAAATACATAAATACACCACACACAGACACACACACACAATTCAACAACAATGGGTTGCCTCAGATTCTGTTTCATCTTGTTCCCGACATTCTTGTCATTAGTGGCATTGGTTTTAACAGCCATGGCTTGTGCAGGAAGCTCTAAGAACAATTCATTCTTGACAAATATTTATTATATCAACTTAGACCTTTCAGGATTACAAGCGTCATCATTGCTAGGAAGCGCATCGCCGCTGTTTTCCTCACTGGTGGCAAACTCGGACCACGTCAATAGAGACTTAGGGTTGAGTGATGTATATACATTCGGCATGTGGGGTTATTGCAAGGGTAATTTGAAAGATGGTACAACATTGGCCAAATATGACACCAAAAATGTTGACTTCACCTATTGCTCATCACCAAAGCTGATGTACATCTTTGACCCTGCTGGGGCATTGTTGGCGGATATCACTGGTGATAATTCGACTACACTGGCTGACAATGAACTTTCAGAGAGTATAGTTGGGTTGACCAAGGCTGGAATCAGTTTACCTTCTGGCGTTGAAGACTATATGAAGATTCTGACGCTGTTGTCAAAATTGATCTTCATATGTACCATTATCGGTATTGTGTTGGTATTTGTTCAGGTATTGTTGAGTATATTTACCGTTTGCTCAACAAGTGTTTCATGCTTTGTCTATTTCATTCTGATCTTGTCTTTCATAGCATTGATCTTGGCATGTGGAGGTTCTACCGGTGTATTCTTGTACATCAGAAAGGAATTTAATAACGCTACATCCGATTTTGGTATCGCTGCCAATTTGTCTCAGAATTATTTGGTTTTCTTTTGGATTGGAACAATGGCTTGTTTGGCAGCCACCATTTTCTGGATGTTCAGTGTCTGCTGTTGTTCTACTAGTTCATGCTTCGGTTCGCGACCAAGACGTAGTAGAGGAGCTGATACAGTCTACGTGAGTGATAATTTCCGTGAAAAGTTATGAATATATCATATCATATCTGCTGTCTTTTTCAACTTCACTTCTTGTATACTATTCATAGATGCTAACGTTCCATTTTTCAATTTACTTTCTTAAATTCATCTGAGTAGAAAAATCATACACATTTATTTTGTGCCCCTTTTTTTTGTCAATTGTCTATCATAATAAATATATACACATGCCATCGCTTTTGAAAAACTTTTCTTAACCCATTTCAAAAATTGACCACTGCATTTTCTGGTTTATACGTAAACCTATAACTAAACGAGTTGATCAACTCGGAGTCCATATTATTATTAACGGAATCATCAACTACTAGATTGATGTTCACACCATACCATGAGCCCCACACAGGTTTGGTAATACCATTGCTTGTATTGTTATTGTTGTTTCCATTATTCACACCAAAACTATGACCTCCTGTAGCAGGTGCAGTTGTTGCCGACGATGTCACCAAATCGGCAGTTTCGCCCAATCTTGTTTTACCACTCTCGTCAAATCTCATTTTCAACGAACACACCACTATAAACGTCTTTGAACCTGGGATCAAATGGGTATCGAATGATAGAAGTTGGTGTTGCGTGCTCGGTAGTTGGTGCCAAATCTCTTGAAATGATTGTTTTCCCAAAGATGGAGATCCATTTATTATTATAGCAGATTGTTGCTTCAATTGGGGCAGTATAGAGTTTTTGAAAAAATCTACATTGTTTTGATATTGTTGTGGGGACTGAGTGAATTGTAGATCCAAGGATAGTATTATCTTTTTAAGAAATTGTTCGATATTGACAGCTGTTTATTTACAAATCTCAGTTAGTATGATAGAGATATATATTTGATTGCATTCGATGGATGGCTGCAAGATGGGTTTTCATCTTGGAAAGGGAAGGGATTGCATGAATTGGACATGGGCGGGTTTGTTGACACTTACTAGGATCCGACATGACAAGAATGGGGGAACAATCAAAAAAGATGTAGTTATAAAGGGAATGAACTTCTCAAAGGTTTAATCAATAAGTTTAGCCATCTTTCTTTCTCTTCTCTCAATTTTTTTTTCTTTCTCTTCTTCTTATGTGTTTTTCAGTCTGTGAACATAACAATTAAAATTGGTATTTGAGTACACTAATATATTATTATGGAGGAGTGAGTTAGTATATATAATTGCAAGGGGTCCCATTTCATTCAAATGAGTTAAAATAAAATAAATTATCATGGATATAAAGTTGATCATGATCCAATCACCAGCCCAGCCAATTTCATTTAACAATCTCAAGTTAAATCAAACAGTCAAATCAATAAAGAAAAGTAAAAAATTAGCACAAATGTGGATCAAAAACAAACACACGCACATCAATTCAATTCACATCAAGCCTCCCCACCCCCCAAAATTTTCATCCCATATCTATTTAAATAGAAGCCAAAAACAGCTTTCAATTTCTTTCTCTCTCATTCCCTTTCTCTTTTCTCTTATTTGAACTTCCTACTCTTTAATCCCCTTTCCATTCATTCATTTACTCGTTCAATCGAGCACAGTCATTCGTTATACATCACGCTCACTCAAACAAAAGCAGCTACTAGTAGCTAAGTCACTCATTTTATCAAATCAAACTATATCAAGTCATTCATTTAACAACCCCAATTTTAATACAATCTCATACTTGAATCAATTATCTTATTTCCTGCATTTTCTCACTTCCATATCATTGTTTTGTTAGCCATTTTCATTCTTATTCCCATTTTACCCTTCAGATCGAAAAAAGGACATCAACAAGTAAAAAAAAGAAACAACAAAAAATTTAAATTGATATCAATATATACAATCCATCACAACAACAACAACAACAAATATAATTGATTAATCTCATTCGCTTTATCCAATCTGCCACTGCCCAATCAACAACATTTTGCTCTTTCCAATCATAGCATACCATCCGTTGATCATATTCGTCCAATCATATCCCAAATAAGTAATAATATCTTTTGAAGCCAGCCCCTGTCTTTATATCTATCTGGTTACTACGGCAATTTTTAGGTTGTCATCACTACTTTTATCTAAATCATACATTTATCCTTCTATCAAAATGAGCATGCTTGCAACCCCGATCCAACAACAACAGCAGCAGCAAAGCATTCGACACTTTGGTCATCGTCGCCACAACGTTCACCATAACCACCACCATCGCCGTGATGAAAGCAATTCAATTCATTCCCGATCTCATAGCGATCCAGCCAAGAATAATACTTCATCTCCTTCAATTTTCCCATTGAAAACCCCAGAATCAGAAAATGCTAGATTAGTCACCTCGCCATCGTCAACAGTAGACTTGGAAGAGTTGCATTCTTTCAAAAAGAGAACCTTGGATATGGGTTCAGACACAGATGCTATTGTTGCTGGAGACAATAATTTTCTTTACAGCTTTAAGAGATCAAGAACGGCACCACCTTCTCCACCGTACGACATAGACGAAGATTTGAGGTTAAAATCTCCATTGACCAAGGATTACTCCAACGCTGCTCCAACTTCACTGAGGGCTATTATTGGTATTAATGGTGATAAGTCAAGATCCTTGTCACCTTCCAAGTATTTGGCAACACCACTAACATCTTCCGATCCAATTATGGCCCCTTCTCAGATATCCTCCTCGCCTTGTCCTTCTCCAACTCAATCATCATCATCGTTGTCATCATCACCAGTGGCGGTTCACAACTTATTGAATACTATCGATGATTATCCAGACACTTGTTATAAATTTTGTTCGAAACAAAAACAGATGGAGAACTTGGATACCACTTATAACAAGGAATGGAAACAAAGATTGGAGATTTTGGTCAAAGCTGATGATCCTCAAATTTATTCTCGATTCAAGGATTATTGTACTGAAGTCTCCCATTTGAAGCAACAAACGTCGGTGCAATTTGATTCCCGTATCTCATCAAAGATACAGAAATCTAGATTATCCGATGTGGTATCTTCAAGGTATAAGAGAAATGACAAGATGAAGATCTCAACGATTATAAACTTTCCTTTTGAAAACAATTACACCTACCAATCCACAGGCTATTTACGAGACATTGACGTCTTGAGAAGCCAAGAATCAATAATCAGGAAAAACCACTCAATCAACTTATCAAAATACAATCATATATTCGATAATGTAGCGAACAATGCGGACAATGAGGTTGACGTAATCACTGATGCAAAGAGGAAACTCCCACCGATGAACGCTTTCAAAACGAAGTCGTACCAAGTTGATACCTCCTCATTAGCTACTGGACTGGTGGTCACTGACTTACCCTATGATTTCAGGTCTTCCAAACCAGATCAACATCATCATCACCAACAACAACAACAATTAGTTTCACCACCTCCTCAACCAAAATCAACCCTTGCTACAAATCAACACGATACACTACCACAACAACTACTACCAACATCAGCAACACCTCACATGCATATCTTCGTTAATTCTTCTAGAACTAGGGAATCAGATCAAGCCGAATTCAAACCTTCCTCGGCAACAATCAATGTCAACCAACCATCTATAGCCACCAAGATACTCCCACCAACAACACCGAAACAGTCTTTATTACCTTCTCCGGTCACATCACCATCATCAAAATACAACAGCCACCATCATCATCACGTACGTACGTGCATATCTTGCAAATCGGTGCAATCCCCATGTTGGAGACCGTCATGGTCTGTGGCTGCTGGACAGTTGTGTAATTCATGTGGATTGAGGTATAAGAAAACAGGGGCTCATTGTCTCAATGATAAATGTTTGAGAATTCCACTGAAAGGTGAGTGGACTTTGATGAAAAATAGAGGTAAATTGGAGTTTTACGATGATGAAACAAAACATCTTAAGTATTGTTACAAATGTTTGCATTGTGGAGGTGAAGTTGAAGTCAATGAATGAAAGAAACACTATTCTGCTTTTTTGTTCAAGATTATGTATTTTTACTTCTTAATTGTTTTTGTTTTTCACAAATCATAATTCTAATCTTAATTTAATCGATAATGATCAATATTCTATGGTAGATGTTGTAGACGTTAACCAACGTTCAAATTTGAGTTTCAAATTGTGGTATTTTTGTTGACGCATTCAACAACAAAATCCAACAGTGACTGACACATTTGACGTATTAAGAATAAACGCAATTTGGGATTCTCGTCTCTCCCCTGTTCAAATTCAGTGCCATCGTTTGTGTCACCCCTATGTATTTTTCCCAACTACTTGTTCATTGGGACGTATAAATGGTTATCTACAAAATTGAATTTGAAATAAAATTTACCCTCCCATCATCATCGCCCCTGTATAGATTTGAACGGTAACGGAGATTCCGTTTGCTTGCCACCAAACAAATTTTTTTTTTAGCTTGCCGACCGCCAGATGAGCACAGGCGAAAAAAAATAAAAAAATTTTAAAAAAATTTTCCAGCTATTTTCAAAGAAGAACACATATCATTTCAGAACTCAAAGAGATATTTTACGTGAGCTGCCGCATGAACTAGTGTTTAACATTGCAATTGAGACATTGCAAGCCCCCCCCCCCAGAAACAAACTCTACATAATCAGTGATCCTCGCCACTCCATTCGTTACCCAAAACTTCTTTGACGATTGGTAAAAGTGAATATCAGAAGCAAAATTTCATCAAGTTTCAAAAGTTACATCTCTACTTTTGCATTCATTCAAAGTTATCGCACAACATTGTGAATGTTTAGGTTTTCATTGGATTACTTGAGTATTTATAGTAAACGATTTCTGGTAAGACAAATGAGTCACTCCACCGCTACGAAATCCCATTTTGTCAATAATATTGGTAATCATTATGGTAAACTTGATGACAATGATGTGGAAGCAAGTTTGTTTGAAAGCGAACAAATGATCACTCCTGTTGATTCTATGTCAAGCTTGCAGCAAAGGGTTTCTGCTTCTGTTTCTGAACAACAACAACAGCTGTCTGGTTTGCACAATTCAAAAATCGCCGAGGCTTTGTTTGATCATATTTATCGCATCGATCACCACATCTGTGAACCAGGTGAAGAGGATTCATTCTTCGTTTGCAACGTTGATGAGATCAAAAGGTTATATCTGAACTGGTGTCTGAAACTACCAAGGGTCAAACCATTTTATGCAGTCAAATGTAATAATGATCCTGTTGTCTTGAAGACTTTGATTGAATTAGGTGCTGGTTTCGATTGTGCATCCAAGCGTGAGATTGAAACAGTTTTGAAATCAGGAGTTCATCCTGATAGAATTGTTTATGCAAATCCTTGCAAGTCCAATTCATTTATCAGGTATGCCCAACAATCTGGCGTCAATTTGACCACATTTGACAACTCTGATGAGTTGATGAAGATGAAAAAATATCATCCTAACTCTAGATTGTTGTTGAGAATTATCACCGATGATGAGACTGCACAATGCAGACTCTCAACGAAATTCGGTGCCACTATGACTAATGCTATTGAATTGTTGAAATTGGCAAAGGAATTGCAATTGGATGTTGCCGGCGTTGCGTTCCACGTTGGATCAGGAAGTTCTGATTCTCAATCATTGATCAAAGCCATTACTGACTCGAGAAAACTTTTTGAGATTGGTAAAAGCTTGGGATTCAAGATGAATGTGTTGGACATTGGTGGTGGGTTTGTCATGGAGTCGTTTGACTTGGCAGCGGAGGTGGTCAATGAGTCATTGGATACTGAGTTTCCACAATCTCAATTCCCAGACTTACAAATCATTTCTGAGCCTGGAAGATACATGTGCTCGTCTGCATTCACTTTGGCGTGCCATGTCATCGCCAAGAGAAGCGACATTGATGCAACCACTGGCAAGGAGTCTCATATGATTTATTTGAACGATGGCGTTTACGGCAACTTGAATTGCATCATCTTTGATCATCAGGTTCCGATCGCAAAAACCTTGACTCATAACAACAAGTTTTATTACAACAACAACGAGAATTATGGAAGCGAGGTATCAATCTGGGGCCCAACTTGTGATGGTTTAGATTGCATTTCTCAATCTACTAATCTTAAATATATCCCTGAAGTTGGTGATTGGATCTACTTTGAAAACATAGGCGCTTATACATCACTGGCATCTACCTCATTTAACGGGTTTAAGCAACAATCAGAAGTCAAATATGTGTGACATGACCTCATAGGTAAATGACAATTGACTAATGAAATTAGTAAATGATGATTGTTTTTTGTTTGCTCTGTGTTAAAAAGGTTATGTTTGGTAAGGGTTGGTTTACGTATACATATTGACGTTCAATCAGCTCAGCTATTTCGTTTTACTTTCCCTGCTCGTTCTGCTCGTTCAACATCACAGAGTGTTGATAAGTGTCTGCTTCAAACTTGGTTATATATTTAACTCAATTTTTTTTTTTTTTTTTTTCAGAGTTCATGACATGACTTTCTTTGGGTAGTCTTGCACATTACATTATTATATTCATTTTTTATTTATAATCCACAGACTTATATTTTTCGGCTCTTGGAGCTATCGAATTCTGCCTCATCCTCTCTAGCTCTTGTCATTCCAGCAATAGGCCCTATACCAACGTCTACTACGGCACCACCATTTATTTCTTCATCGCATATATCCCCATTATCCAAATCATCAGCAATATTATCTTGATCTGTGCTCACCACTGTGTATTCTTGGTTGAAATTCAAAATCGGGAAAGTTGGCAATGTTGGCTCCTCGACCATTTGATCTTCATCAGAACTTGAAGGATCCAGGTGGAATGACGTACATGATGAAAGTGCTTGATACGTTTCTTGTATCACATTCGTCAACTTCAACTCTTTGAATAATTGGTTTGTCTCATATCTATCATCTCGCTGGGATCTGACATATAATTCAAAAGTATCATCTAACAGGTTCCTAGAAATGTCATTTGGTATCTCAATCTGGAGATATATAGAATCCTCATCATCGATCTTGGTTAAAGCATGCAATATTAAAGTTCTGTAGTTAATCTCGATTCCCTTATCATAACTTTTGAGCCAAATCACAACGCAGAGATTCAAAACATAGATTTCAGCCTCTATGCTATAGATCTTCAAACTTGGATCCATGAATGTGAAAAGAATTGGTAAAGGTTGATTGGAACTTATTGTGAAAAGAGTGGAACCACCATGTAGCACTGGATTCTCCACCATGGAATAATCTGAAGCAGGTGTCGTCAATTTCAAGTTGGTGATCGTATCAGTATTAGAGATAGAGGGTCTCACCACAATCGTGGATGGTTTGCCCTTCATCTTTGACTTTGTGTAATTTTCACTTTCTTTAAACACTCTCTCATTGTATTTCCAAAATTTTTTGTCTTGATAATATTTTTTTCTCACCAGATAAAGTAAAGAAGAAAAAGGGTTCTCTGCTTACGAGCATAAATACAGAATTGCTTAGTTAAACGCCATGATCAAATGAGAAATAAAAAAGCCATAGATAAACAGATATAAATTAATGTTTCCCCTATTGAATGTCTTATTGCTTAAAGCATAAGTTGTGCTAACTGAAGTCTGACCCTGATAATCTTCTAGCCAATTTTTGTAGTTGAGGATCAGAGGCAACTCTTTCATTCACTCTCTTTTGCAATTTCTCCTTCTCTGCCTTCTCCCTCCGTGCAATTTCTTCCGCACTTGGAGGCATAGCCTCATTTTTTAAGTCTTGCTTTCTTGCTTCTTCGAAAGTCATGATGTGCTTGTTGATACTGGTACTACCTCCTAGCAATGCCCCCTTTGGTAAACTGACACCACCACTCAATTCTCTCAAATGTTCAACTTTTTCACTCTCCTCTCTCAAAACTTGATACATTCTACTGACTCTTCCTATAGCCATAATTTTATTTCTCAATGAAAGACGCTTGTCTTCTAATGTTGCATCTTCCTTGCTATCAGATGAATTGCCAGTCGCTTTCACAAATGCGCCCAAGTTGAATTTTGTCTTCACAGGCGAGGCTGCCTCTTCCATTGTAACATCATCGAATGATTTTGCAGGTGCCCTGGCAAGTTGGGTCTCTTCTTCCAATTCCACATCGGTACAAACGTTCAATACAGAAGATAACAGCTCAATAACCTTACCTGAAACAAAAGGAATTGACCATTCAAAGACGTCCATGAAATTTGGTAACCAGTATGGGTGCGGGGATGAATTGAACTGCCTTATATTCATGACATTATTTTCATATTTCAATATAGCTGCTTTGTTGTTGTAACTGTCCAAATAGTTTGGTGCAGAGAACATCGTTATCAATGATGGAAATTTCAAAGTCTCTGTCTTCCTGTACATTCTGTAACCAGCATCTTGAGCTTCGTGGGCTCTTATTATGGATAGAAGTCCAGTTCTTTCCAAGAAGTCACAAGAAGCTCTATAAGTGAATGCAAAAGAACAACCCCTATTCTCATTCGGAACAAACAACGATTCTATCTCATCATCGTCATAATTCTCAACAGGATCAGCCCACAACAAATCACACATCAAACCCCTTGAAGGAGGTTCTCTGAATCTGTTCAAGTTGATTACATCTTCAAGAGTGTGAAGGTCCGGCGAAATACCGCCATGCACACAAAAAAACTGACTACTCATTATCAGCGCCAACGGCAACGCGTTAAAACTATTCAAAGCAGCTTTGTACAACTCGATGGAATACTTATGAAGACACTCTTTTTTAAAAGTGAAATATCCAGTCAAATGTTTACATTCATGGTTCCCTCTTAGCATCCAAAACGTATCAGGATAGCTCAATTTCAATGAGTATAAGTATATCAAACATTCGATTGAAAATGAGCCTCTATCCACATAATCTCCCAAAAACAAGTATGGGGTTGTACTTGGGTCACCTCCAACTTCAAAAAGCTTCATCAAATCGTAATATTGACCGTGTATATCACCACATACGTTTACTGGCGATGGGACGTTCAACAAATTGGGTTCCTTTCTCAATTGTTCAGTGGCCATGTCAATAATCTTTATGGCCTGTTCTTCTCTCAATCTCCCCTCTTTGAAAAAATGATCCTTTAAAAACTCGTGGTTTGGTAGCCCATTCTCAAAAAATACTTCCTCATCTTTGGGGTTTTTGCCTGCAACATTAGGCACTGTATTTATAATTCTCTCCTTAGTAGACACCTTTTCACCATCATCAGACACATAGATGGAAAAATCTCTATCGATATTTGGTTTGAACTTGATTGCTCGCAAGGCATTGTCGATCTTCTTAGAGTTCTCCTTGGGTGTGGGTTTATTTTGAGGCATAGTTGTGATCTTATTGTACGTTAGATTATGATATTGCCAAAATCTCGTTTTGTTTCAAGCAAGGAAATCAGAGCAAGACGGGAAAAGTATGTAAAATGGGGGCTGTATTTCAACCTGTGTCCGCCAAAAAAAAAAAAAATTTTTAACATACTGAGATGAGCAGACATTCACTTCTTTTAATAGGTAACCAATTTACACCATAGATGAGTGCTTTCAGGATTGATGTGTCAGATTTTATCGAAGCCCCAGAAGGTGTCTCTACGTTGATCTTCAGTGATGAAAAGCAACAAGCAAGATTCGAGCTTGGAGTGTCTATGTGTATTCACAAATGGGATGCATTAGAAGTCGCTGTAACAAATTTATGGGGAGGCCCTGACTCGGCTGATAAAAGAGATTGGATCACTGCCATCATTGTCGAGTTGTTTCTGGACAAAGTTGTTGAACTTGTCAGTATTGAGGAGCTCATGCTCAATGCCATGGAAGATGAGTTCGATGTGAGCGTAGAGGATGATTCAGCTTTACCCATCGCTAGTCAAATTTTTCAAATATACAGAGATTGCATGGCTCAAGATTATAGAAAAGTGGAGGAAATGTACTCGAGCTGGCAAGAAAAACAATTGAAGAGGTCACTGGAGCAAAATAAATATACAGTTCAAGTGGAAGATGATCCCCTAAATCCTAGTAGCGGAGATGAAGAGGGTGATGTACATATCACTGAGGATCAAGCCCCACCATTGGTTGATACGGACATGATAAACACAGAATCAGGGGGCCCAATAATAGACGAGGATGGGTTTCAGGTGGTGCAGAAAAAAGGCAGAAAGGGAAGAAGACAGTGAGAAAGACAAACGGTAATGGAGTTTTATTGATTTTTGTACATTTAATGATTAGAACTATAGACATCTAAATGATTTAACAATAGCTATATTTACATTAACGGATAAAAAAAAAAGACTAATGTTGAATTTTATCACCGTATCAGTTCGAGAATGAATGACGTGGACTACCTGTTGTCGGAGTAGTAGCTGTACTATTGTTTCGTGTCAAGTTCCTAGGTGAGTTAAAATTTGAGCTCACTGAGAGTCTATGCATTGAGTTTCGAGGAGTCACTTTGATGGAAGGTGCATACTCTGTAAATCCATCATCTTTGGCAATCGTTGGTGTTGCTGGTGCACTTGCCACCGATGCAATACTGTTTTGTCTTGAAAGTTGAGGTGGTGCTGTGGGAGCTTGTGGTGAACCTATTTTGAAATCACTAAACCGCCTTATTATCTGATCAGACAAGTTCCCCTTTTGAACAGCTTGGAACCCATCGGTCTTGAATAACTTTATTTTAGTTCCAAACCAGATGTTGGTCGGCTTGAGAGACCTATTGACAATTTCTACAGAGTCCTTCTCAGAGTTTGACCATCTACCAAACCCCCAATCAGAACCCACTTTAGAAAATGATGTCAATGAAAGTGTCTTTCCAAACCTCAGGGTTATAGTCTCATTAGTTGCAAATATCGTTCTCCAAAGAATACTTTCGTACCACCCTAATGACAAGTCAGTCCATACAAACTTCAACTGATCTAAATTGCTCTTCAATGGGAGATATTCTGTTTGTGATATGGAGCTTATGAAATCTTCCAATTTCAAATTTTCAATTTTATTCAATACTGTAGTAACATCCGCCTTGCTCAAGTCATCAAACTCCACGATTCTTTCTCGTACGCCATTGATGTAATTCATGATGATGTTGAAAGAGGCGTGTCCTCCCCAAGTTCTCTTTAATGAAGCGTTTTTGGGAACTTTTCCTTTGGCTTTGTTCGACATTCCTACCGGAGGCTTCGGTCTAAGCATTGCATCATTTACCTCGAATTCTTCTTCTTCATCATCAGGATCATCTCCCACACTATTCTTTGCATAGGTGTATGAAGAATATTGCGGAGTGTCATCATTCGACTCATTTACGGTTTTCACATCACTTGTATTATCGGTATCAATCAACTTGTCCTCGTCGGATTCCTCAAGGTTCATATTCTCCATGGTGAAATTGAGGTTCTCGAAATATTTGGCATTTTTGGTTATCGTATAGATCAAACACCTGGATTGCTTAGGAAATCTGCATAGAGCATGACAGATGGCTCTCATTATTAATGCCAAAAAATCCAGATTGGAGTCATTTCCTGTCAAAAACCGATGAGCACTATATTTCACAATTAATTGACACAACAGATTACTGGTTGACATTGAGAGACCACCACCTGGGCTGGTATAACTCCTCGCCACGTCTGATACTGCTTGTGAATTTCTTCTATTTTGAGTTGGAACTAATGGCTCCAGAGCGCCTGCAATGGGTATCAAATTGAAGAGACACTCGTTCAACGTCGGGGTGATTATATTAACATCATCATTCATCAACACCTGAGTGATTTTGGTCACCAAGAAGTCACGATATGTGACAGGGTTTGGTGATATTTTAAATGACTCTGGAAGCTTATCGTAAGCCTCTTTAGGGAATGGATCCAACAACTTGAACAATAGAACTTGATCACTGCTCAACAAGAGAAAAAAATAACTGCACACTCTGACAAAATTTTGATATGATTCGAATTTTCTGAAAGTGTAAATGTTGTACAAAAGTATCACCATCAAGTTGTTTCCTGAACAACTCACTATGTGTGTCTTGAATCTCTTATTGCATTGATACATTTCCCATAATAGCATCACTGATTCTATGCCCCATAAAGTCGGTTGAATGTTTGCTGTTTTTGACTTTATCATTGACGACAATGAGGAAGATTGCTCATTACTCCACACATCAGACAAAGGCTGCTTTAAGAGTGATATCAAACTCCTCATGATAAGATTCAACTCCTGCTCCTTGTGGAGCTTCCCGAAATAGAACCTTGCAGTGTTGTAAGGTTTTCCAACATATATGCCTGTTTTCTCCAAAAATTGTATATCACTTCTTGGAAGAGGATAAACAATCATCAAAGTCAACAATTGGATGGCCAGTGTAACTGTCAAAACTCTCATATGATTTAAAGTATTGTTTCCCAAATCAAGTCCGTTATCAGCAGGCAGTCTACTACTTCTGCAAGCTAAGTTCATAAGTGAGGATAACAATGCGAGAATATGAAGTTTTGGAACAGAAGAAACAAGTACTGTTAAATATCTCGAACCTTGTCCAACAACATCGTTGGGTTTCACATAAATACACTGTGAGCATAATGTTAACAAAAATCTCATCACCTCTAACCGATTTGAGTCCAACTCTGGTTTGACTGGTGCGCGTTCTCCCGGGTTCCCAATTCCAGACTCCCAAATGACAAATTCAATCCCATTTGTTGCCTTACCGGAGCTGGACTCTACAGTAAAACCTCTTGTGAATAATAAACTGACAGAAGTATTAACAAGTTGCGCTCCAAGTGGGGCATTGGAATCGGATAATGAAATCTCAACTTTGTCTGACTTCGGTTCACTCTGATGATCAAATTCCAGATTGGCCTCCACACTGGCTCTATCATAGTCCTGGTTGGAGTATGTACTTGCAGAATCAACGGTTCCTGCAGTGGCTGTGGTGCTTGACGGTATTTTGTTTTTGGTTGTTGTCTGATTGGAATAGTTGCAACTCCAAAAAATTTGAAGTCCAGCTTTTGCAAAGACGGAATTTTCATAAAAATACGGTAAAAATCTAGTTAAAACTCTGATACAATTCAATACTTGAAGAACATCCATTTCTCTTTCCTCGTTGGCCAAGTAAACAAATCGTAGTGATACAATTCTGAGTAACTTTACAAAGTTTCTGGTATGACATACCGATCTTATATCCGTATTGGTTATTGCTTCGAATATGTCAGAAGCAGCTTTTGGGGTCTCCCAAAATACCTCCCAAAAAGGATCATTGGATAAGATATCTCTTTTGTCAGCCAATCGCAAAAACAGTGATCTGAGTTTCACTCTTGCCTCTTGTGTGCTCATTGTTTGAAAAAAATTGTTTCAAGTTCCGCTTTGTCTTGATCCAACCAAAATGCTCTCACTAATTGTATATGAATGGGTGAGCAAATTTTATCAAAACAGAAACAACTGAGACGATGAAATGGCCTGATACATTTAAGTTGAAACAAATGGGAAAACTTCAAATTCAAACTTTATATGATCTGCCGCTGATATTTTAGCACGAAATAGAGTATTCTTCTGAGGCACCGTATCGTTGTTTCCTAGCAGTTTTTTCGATGCAAATCCTTTTTTTTTTTTTTCTTCTTCTTTAATAAAGTTGTTGGAGAGACCTGATGGGGGGAAAATAAGTGTGTGTTGAGCATGGTACGATATTAGGCAGCTGGTGCTCACAAAATGAATATGATATAAAATGGACTATATCACACAAGAATCCACAATGGAATCAATTAAGAAATAAATAGACGCTTGATTTATTTGGAACTAGATCGACTAAATTCGGTAATTAAAATATAACTAATAACAAAACACCCCAATAACTAAAACCATATAGAATTTAACTAAGCAAACTCACCACCAACAAGACACACGTCTCAACCTTATGAGAGACAATCAGTAAGTTGTGGGCTGAAACAAACAGTTGGCATATGACACGCAGCTTAAAATTCTTCGTTAAAAGATAAGGAGCCATATTTGTTCTCGAAATATTCCAATGGAACATCTTTGTTATTTATGCTGCTACGCTCAATATATTCTTCACTCTCATCATCATCCTCCCTACCTCTTTTAGTTGACATCATCATTGGTGGCTGCTGATTCAAGAACCTTTCGTCAAAAGATTCCCCTTCCAATGTTGATGAGGAGCCATAACTCAAGGCAGGTGGTTGTGACAAATGTGATGGTAAAGGAATCCTTTGAGGCAGAGAAGGCTGTTGTTGTTGCTGTTGCACTGTTTGCTGATGTTGAAGCTCGAAATCTGTAAGATAACCGTTAGATCTTGGTATAGTGTAACCTTCGGCAACCGCTTTTCTGACACGCATACCAATGGTCTGTAATTGAACAGTAGTAGAATCAAGAGGAACTGATTGGTATCCCCCGTTATAAGAAGCCTTCTTGTACATTATGAAGTGGATTAAAGTAAGCTGAGTTTAGCAAGGCAGAAAATTGAAGGGTGTAAATATAATTGGATGTAACTGATTGTAACTGAATCAATTTGATTTTGACATCATTTTTTTTTTTTTTGGGTTTTGATTTCTGATTGAGATGGATCACACACTACTGGTTTCAAGTGATTTACCTGATGCGGAAGGTGAAAAACATAAAAAGACAATTACGTGTATTAAAGATCAAATTAACCTAAAATCGGTATATCACAGCCCTTGTTTCCTCATAAGTTGAGACACAGCGATCAAAAATCCGCTATCGTTATACAGACGCGATACATACGAGATTACAATCTTCTCAAGTTAGAAATATGTTGAGCGGATTAGCATTAGACCACCCATTATGATCTACAATGATTTAGTAGATTAGATGGTGCACAGGTTTCACATTGGCATTGGTACGAGCTTCAAAAGAACAAATTTAAAAGATAACCTTCAAAAGTCGTGTATATTTTACCCAGATGAGATATTCCATTAAGTGCATTTGAAAGCGACGAGGAATCAGATGTGGAAAACAGTAGACAATTATATATAAATATATATAAGCTGATCCCTTCATTTGATCAACAAGTTTGTAATCTTCTTAAATAACCTAAATAGATCATCACCTTATAAAAATGTCTGATATTTTCAACGTTAGCTCGAGTGAAGCAGTTGCCCTCGAAGAGTATGTCACCGTGATAGATATATTTTTTAGAAAAATTTCACCCACATCGAATTGATACTAACTTGAAACATCAGAAAATATGCTGCCCACAATTATCACCCACTTCCTGTTGTATTGAAAAGAGCTCTTGGAGCTAAAGTCTGGGATTGTGAGGATAAAGAGTATTTGGATTTCTTATCTGCCTATTCTGCTGTCAATCAAGGCCATTTACATCCAAAGATCATTGCAGCATTGATTGAAGGAACTCAAAACATGACTTTATGTTCAAGAGCCTTCCATTCAAATACATTTGGTCCTTTTGCTAAGTACATCACTGAATATTTCAATTATGAAAAGGTATTACCAATGAACACAGGTGCTGAAGCTGTAGAGACTGCCTTGAAGATTGCTAGAAGGTGGGGTTATGTCAAAAAGGGAATATCTCCAAATGAAGCTATCATCTTGGCTGCACAAAATAACTTTCATGGTAGAACCATTGGTATCATTTCAATGTCCAATGATGATGATGCTACCACCAATTTTGGTCCATTTGTCCAAGGTTTGCAAGCCACCATACCAGGATCAAGTCAACCTTTGAGATATGGTGTCATTGAAGACGTTGAAAAGGCATTTTCTCAACACGGTGATAAAATTGCTGCCATACTATTAGAACCAATTCAAGGTGAGGCTGGTATTGTTGTTCCGCCAGAAGAATACTTATCACAAGTTCAGTCATTGTGTAAAAAATATAACGTTTTACTCATTTGTGATGAAATCCAGACTGGTATTGCTAGAACTGGTAAGACTTTGTGTTACGAACATTCAAAGGGAGTCAAGCCAGATATGATTTTATTAGGAAAGGCCGTTTCAGGAGGTGTTCTTCCAGTTAGTTGTGTGTTATCTTCCGAGGAGATCATGTCCACTTTAGAACCTGGTTCTCATGGATCAACTTATGGTGGTAATCCTTTGGCATGTCGTGTTGCTGTTGCAGCTTTGGAAGTTGTCAGAGAGGAGAAATTGACGGAAAGATCCGCAAGTTTGGGTCAATTTTTCAAAGATGAGTTGACAAAATTGCAAAATGATTCCAACGGAGTTATTTCGGAGGTTAGAGGTAAAGGTTTGTTGACAGCAGTTGTCATTGATGATAGTAAAACAAATGGTAGAACAGCATGGGATTTGTGTCTATTGATGAAAGACCATGGGGTTTTGGCTAAGCCTACTCACCACAACATCATCAGGTTGGCTCCACCTTTGGTCATCTCGGAAGAAGAGTTGTTGAAAGGGGTTGATTCAATTAGAAAAGCGTTGGTGGATCTTTCAGAAGCACCAATATCGGGGTATTAATCGGTTTTGTCGCTGATATGTTGGATCAGAATTCTCAAATTAAAATACAGAAGCAAATACTGCAAAACTCATTTTCTAATTTCTCATAAACGTTTTTTATATACATCTTGTTGCCAAGTAACGTTCTCTTCCACCTTTTTGCAACGGAAGTTTTTGTTTATGATTTCTAAAGAGGACACGCTGGCTGGCTGTCCATGTATAATTACGCGCGCGCGCGCGCGCAGCGAACACCTAACAATCGATTGCCTAGCCCTACATCATCATATACGCTAGGTCAACTACAGGCAACAGGCACCTACTTACTTCTCTTTGTCTATTAACTGATAACATATGTGCCGTTTTGGTGGATTGACATTATGCATTTAGATATAAAACTTCGTAAAGGAACCAAATCATCACTATAAGAAGCACAATAGAAACAACAATAGAAACTGTTACCAAATTTATGCTCAATTCCACGGCACCACCATCGTTATCGTCTTCAGTTTTCTTTGTTTCTGCTTCAATATTTGAGAAATCCTTCTTCGTCTGCTTTCTTTGTCTGGGATTGACCGCCATTCTTGTAGTGCCAAGATAGTAAGTAGTAAATGGGGAATATCAGAATAAATTGATTAATCACACTTTTTGTAACCACATTTAGTAGTTTAGCGGTTATTAACCATTTTTTTTTCTTTTGTGAGTTGTTTAAATTCTTTTGGCAAAACTGTACACACCTTTGACAATAAGCAATCCCGTCGCAAAAAAACGCAGCAGAGGAACTTATTTTTTTTGTGTTAAGAAAACAGAGAATGAAAAGAAGCCATAAAAGATCTCTGTTCCCCAACAACAAATCAGTTTACACAATCCATTACCACTTCCATATATATATATTTAAATCACTCACATACATGCGCTGTCTGATATGAGCACACACAATGAAAAGGCCTCAACTGCCACTGGTACCTTGGGAACTATATGTTGGACTATTCAATTAGTGCCGCAAATTTGGCACAATTATAGGAAAAAGGATTGCACCGGATTTCCTCCAATGATGATGTTTCTATGGGCTCTGTGTGGTATCCCATTTTCTATTTACTTCTTGGTATCACAACCTTCCATTGCAGTACAAGTTCAGCCCGTGGTTTTTACATTTCTATGCTCTTTGTCTTGGGCTCAAGCCATGTATTATCCTCCAGCTAAGGTTCCATTGAAAAAAATTATTCTGTATCTAGGTTGCTTCTATTTAGTTGGGATAGGATTAGAAGTTGGCTTCATTCTTTTTTTGAAACCATTATACGACAGAGGCATCACATGGCCAGATTTGATATTCGGTATAATAGCCTCCGTTTTGTTGGCTCTGGGCCTTCTACCTCCGTATTTCGAATTGGCTAAACGACAAGGTAGAGTTGTGGGGATCAATTTCTTGTTTCTTGCTTGTGATTGTAGCGGAGGAGTTTTTTCTATGGTAAGTGTATTAACCGGGAAGACTATGGATATTATGGGTATAACTTTATACGCAATTTGCGTATTTTTAGAGATTGGTATTTTCACGAGTCAATTAGTTTGGTATTTAAGATTTAGGGTCTTTAAAAAGGAAAAAGATGAAGTGGTGGAGGATTTTGAAGATAAAAGCTCGATTGATGGTAGGGAAACACTTGATGGTGATGATAACGAGTACGAGGAAGCAGTTATCACTCGCGCCAACTCCGGGTCTATAGATAAAACCGTCTATGATGATAGTAATGTGTGATGATTTTGGGGAGTTTTATAATGGGTTTAAGGTAGTTTACATTCAATAAAAAAGCAAGCAAGCTATTAAAAAAAAAAAAAAGATAATATATATATATCTTTATCCGATCCGATTGTAGATTAAGTATCCTGCACATGTCGTAGTATCATTTTAATCTCGAATTCGAAAATATGTCTGACATGTCCCAGTACAGGGAGATGCTTCGAGATTTAAGAAAGAAGAGGGGAACATGGTCTGAACCCCCTGAACGTCCTCTCAAAAAGCGGAAGAGGAAAAGAAGAACTCAAGATGCCCACAGTGTCCCACCACAAAATTCGGGCAGCAGTGGGAATGAAAGAGAAACAACTGAAACTTTGGCAAGCAACAATGAAAATGGCTTGGATGAGTTGTTCGGAGATTCTAATGAGAAGTTTTCAGATTCAGATGTCACTGAAGTGGCGCCCAAACTATACATGAATGAGAAAAATGAGATGGGCCTCAAATTTGAGGATATCAATTCCAATGGCACATCACCTACCATCGATGCCATTGATTTAACTGATTCAAATCACCCCCGTGATATACAAGGCTCATCTGGGGAGGAATTTGACTCTGATGAGTTCGAAAATGTGGAATTGGAGCCCGAGTCTATGGAATTAAATATTGGGTCAAATTCCTCAGATCACATTACCGTTCCAATTCAACAGCCAGTTCCTAGAAGGAAGATCAAACGAAACGTCAACATAATAATCAGGGAAGAAAAATCCTATAGAAAGAGTTTTCATTACATGACTCTCGCTGCTATGGCGTGTCATGGTGTAATTAGAAATCATTGGATCAATGACAAGTGGACGCAAGATTATTTGCGAAATTCCGTGCCCAGAGAAATTGTGAGAAGCTTGAATGAGTTCCTCAGATGTAATGCTGATATAGAACTGTCTTTTACAGAGAAGCAAATCCAGTCTAGAAAATTGTTGGATTGTTTAAAAAAGCTTATGGAATTCTGGAATGATGGGTTTATCATTAATAGAGACAGTGGTATATACAAAAAATTATGGAACGAAATCGATGATAACGAAATGGCAAAATCAACATCTAGACAGAGATTTAAAAACAGAATCATTAAGAGACGAGGTTCTAGAGATGTTGCTGCTCAAGGATTTGTGTCTCTTTTGAGATCTTTGGGTCTTGAAACTCGATTGGTGTTCTCACTTCAGCCACCAGATTTCACAAACAATACTAAGCTGGAGGTTGATAATTCTTCAAGAAGTGTTTCACCTATGTATAAACCGAGGCCACACACACCGTCAAAGTCTGTTAAGGGTCTCAGACCTGGGGAGAAGTTGATGCAACAGTTCAGGAACAAAAAAGCTGTGAATGAGGATGTTAAACTAGGATCTCAAAGCATTGACAAAGAATCAGAATATCCTGTATTCTGGGCTGAAGTGTGGGATAAATTCAGCAAAAAATGGATAAGCATTGATGCAGTTTGCTTCAAATACATCGAAGTTGTAAGAGTCACTTCGAAGTTTGAGCCACCATTCACTGACCAACGAAACAACACTTTTTACGTGTTGGGTTATGACAACGTTGGGAGAGTGAGAGACATAACAAAGAGATATGCGAAGAACTATAATGCCAAAACAAGGAAGAAAAGGATTACGAGGGAACCGAAAGGAGAGTTATGGTATAACAGATTGATTACTGCGCTTTGTTCTGAAGATGGGAAATTGGAAACTGGTATGGATATCAAAGAGAGGGAGTATTTTGAGAGAAAATCGGCACAAGAAGGAATGCCAAACAGTATTCAAGACTTCAAGAATCATCCAGTTTATGTTTTGGAAGAGCAATTGAAATCAAACGAGATCATCTTTCCAAAGACACCATGTGGAAGAACAAGAAAGAAAAACTCTAAAAATGCAGAGACAATACCTGTATACAGACGAGAGAACGTCCACACTGTCAGATCTGCAAAAGCCTGGTATATGCGTGGTAGAGTTTTGAAAACTGGTGAAAGGCCATTGTTAGTGAAATGCAACGCTAATATCAATAAGCGAAAGGCCAACTTCAGGTATGAGGATGATTTGTTTGGAGATGATGATCTAGACAATAACGACGATGATGATGATGATAAGAGACTTTACGCAGAGTCTCAAACGGAACTTTACATTCCACCCCTTGTCGTTGATGGTGAAGTTACCAAAAATGCTTTTGGAAATATCGACTTGTATGTGCCCACCATGCTTCCAGCTAATGCATGCTATAGAGAGTCAAAGTTGGCCATCAAAGCTGCGAAGTCCTTAGGTATAGATTACGCTGAGGCAGTGGTGGGATTTGAATTTTCTAAAGGTGGTGCATCTACTCCGAAGACCAAAGGTATTGTTGTTGCCAAGGAATACGAGGACGCAATGATTTCACTGGAAGCTTACTTACAACAGGAAGAAGAAGAGAGACAGAAAAAGAGAACGGAGCTGAACGCCTTAAGAGGCTGGAGATTGTTGTTGACGAAGCTGAGAATTAGAGACGATTTGAATAGAAAATATGGTCACGTTGATGGCATTGACGAAGTCGTTGAGGAACAATTCAGAAAAGTGGAAGCCAATTTCGCCAAACTGGACAAAGACGTCTACGACTCTGAAGATGATGATCTTTATGGTAAGTACTATGATAGCACCCAATCGAATGAAATGAACGATGACGATGATGATGATGGCAATATGGGTGGCGGATTTTTGCCTCAAGATGCTCATTATGATCGTACCCCTTCCTCTGCAGAGAACCCCACTAGTGACTCCGATGATGGACTGCACGGTCTGAGTGGCTATGTTTTGGATGAAGATTACAGTGCCAACTCCAAGGTACATCAAGATGACGAAAATACTATGGGTGGTTTCCTCTTACACAATGACAATGACAATGCTGGTGGCCATGCTGGTAAGTTGGTCGAGAGATCACCGGCTGGGTATGTTGCGGAAGATAGATCTCACAAGAGCCTGGAAGCTTTGCAGGGAGATACCGATCATTTTGACGATTCTGCTGCTCCTTTTACAGTCATGAATAAGATGAACGATCGAAAAACTGAGGTTGAACCCGCTGTCGCTACTACTCATGCCAAGTATGTACCCGGGGCACAGTCGGACTCACCTGTTGCAGACGATGAAGAGTTTCTTTATGATCCTAAATTACAAGACGCTTTACTTCGAGAATCACAATCAAAATTGTCCCTGCAAGTAGGCAATCATAAAGATGATTTTGATGATCTCTCAGATTTGTACACAGTATCAGCTGGAACATCTAGAGAGCTTGATAGTGGTGGCGCAAAAAATGGTGGAGTGGATGATAGTAGTGATAAGGAGTCCATTGACTCGTTAGAGGTTGCTAATGAAGGTTTAGAGGATGGCGATGATGGAGGGGATGCGGATGAGGAATACTACGATGATAACGAATTTGAATATACTGATGACGAATAATTAATATAAACAACAATAAAATGACTCCAAAATAATTTAACCGCGATGAGATGAATGGGACTTGATGTACCTATAATATTAACTCATTTTTTCAACCTTTTCAATTTTTCCAATTTCTTCTTCCTTTCCAATTCGGCCTCTCTTTCTTCCTCCAATCTTGCGATTCTTGACGACTTACTCTCCTCATTAAGGATGTCAGCGCCAGTAGCCTCCATATCGTAGTCTGAATCATCTTCATCGTAATCATCATAAGCATACGGTCTCTTTCGACCAAAAATATTCAGAATTTCCAGATGGTAGTCCATCTCTTGTTCATCTTCGGAGCTGATAAAATCTGACAAGTCCTCTTCAACCTCTACAGTTCTAGGCCTCTTTGTTATCGGCTTCCTGCTATTAGAATCAGCCTTCGATCGCAATGACGAATGTTGTTTTGTTGTTTTTGTTGATGAAATCTTTGCTTTGAGCCTGTCTGAAGAAGGCAATTGTGACCTGGCCCTGTTTTGAGAAGACAAATTTGTTGCAACTGAGTTTTTGGGACCGGGACTCTTTCTTGTATCCTGTGTCAATGAATCTATAGCTGGCAGCTCTGTGGTGCTTTTAACACGAGCCCCAAAGTTGGGCTCTGGGCTTACAGTCTTAGATTTGATTGTGATAGCCATTTTAGATCCATCCACTTTGGCTGCTTGTTGCATCAACTCTTTGTAAGAAAGTTTTTTCAATGGTCGCTGTTGTTGCAGTTGCTTGTCCAGTTTTATTTGTCGCTGTAATGATTCCTGTCTGTTCAAATTGGCCAGTTTCGTAGCAGCTATCTTACCCTGTTGTGTGTGTATTGATGATGAGATAGGTTTTGTTACAGTGCTAGCCCGTTGTGTTACTTTCTTTTTCAGCTGTGCTTCCCTCTCTGCCAGCCTGGCTGCTTTTAGTCTCGCCACTGCTGGGTCAACGACAGCGTGTGGATATGGTTTCAGTGGTTGTGATGATGACGTTTTCAGTGATAATGACGATGATGCCGCTAGCTTTGGTGATGCTAATTTCCTATTTGACAGTTTTTTCAGAAATGAGTTATCCTTGCTTCCTTCTGAGGGGGTCTTGCCCCTCTTCATTTGAGCGAGCAAGCTGGCAAAACTCATTGAGTCAGTAAAGTCTTGTTGATTATCAAAAGATGCTTGCGATTACGATTTTCCAAACAGCTTTTTTTTTTTTGCTGTATACGATTTTTTTGGCCTCGTCATCGATAGCCAGCGACTGAGACAGTTTTTTTATAGATAACACAGAGTCAGACTACGATGATATTATGACAATAAAGAAGCTAGTATTCCTCTGTAATAGATACTTTACACCACCGATAATCTTTATACACCACCAACCTCATGGACGATCATTATCCTCTAAAGTAAACTCAACCGATGTTTCTCACTCGAACTCAAACAATCAAATAACGAATTGGAATATGGATCAACTTGATTCCATAGCCGACAACACCCATCATGAGAAAACCAATTCCAACGGCTCTTATAACTCTGGTGTATTCTAATTGGACACGATGTAAAGTTAGTTTTTGTTGCAATGTGGGACACGAAAATGCTATCATAAAAAATCAATACTTACCCTTAGAGTCTGGCTTGGTACACTTTCCCAAAAATTGGGTACCCTCCTTGATGAAGTCTGTTGGTATTTCTTTGATTTTTTCGAAGCTATCGGACATCTTGTTTATGAAACGTAGGTTAGTAACACTAGTGTTGTTTGTTGGCTGGTTGGGGTGTTTGTTCTCTTTTGTTTAGTGAGCTGTCTCTGTCCGGTGTGTGTCTCTCCAGAAATAAATAAAAAAAATTTGTTCACGATATTTGGCTTGATTGCACACTACTTTCCACCAGTTATCAAAAATCGAGAAAAATCCTTAAGATCCTCTTGGGGCAAAAAGCAATGACTATATGGAAGTTATTTAGATCATCATTTTATTTTGATATTGATCCCATAGTAAGCTAATCGGATATATCACCAGCTTATCACTTCGTCATCGGATCTATATATAGAAAACACAGGCAAATGGGAAGAAGGCCCAAAGCATCAACGAGCTCCTCCCCAGACTCTATGGCTGCGTCTTTACAGAATCATACCGTTTTGCTGCAAGATCAAAACACTGGTCGAGTTGATAAGAAAGGTAGATCAACCTCTTGCTATCTATGTCAAAAACGAAAACAGAAGTGTGACCACAGATTTCCTAGTTGTACCACCTGTTTACGAGCTGGTGTAGAATGTATTAAGCCCGTCAAGTATGGGGTCAAACCACCAAAGAAGGACGATTATACGATCTTATTGGAAAAGAAAATAAAGTTTCTTGAAAAATCATTGGATCAGCACTTGACGGATGATGAGAGAGCTACTTTGTGTCAAAAGAATCAAGCCATCACCAACTATAAAAAGATATCTCCATTTATACCCGATCAGCAAGCCTTGCAGCCGGCAAAGTTGATGAGCGGTTCACGAACGTTGCCCAATATTTCAGAGTTCGAGAAAAAACTTGATAGAGACTCTCTTAAGCATCTCGATTTCAATTTGGAGTCCAATTTAGGTGATGAAGCTGTCAAATCTTTCATTTCGAAGTACAATTTGAAAGAATTTTTAAATAATGAGCCTGTCTATGAGATTGACGAAAATTACTCAAGACAGTTATTGGACATATATTTTTCGAGGTTTCAGTACAAATTTCCCTTACTTGATGAGCGCGATATATTAAAAATCCATTCCGCATATTTCAACAATGACTTGCAAAGTTTGATAAAAGATGCAGATTTATTCCACATTTCATTTGCCAAGATTTGGCTTGTTTACGCAATTCTGGCATCTTTACATATGACTACTGGTCGTTATAATGGCCCCTCTCCTTTAAGATTGTTCAGTACTGGCTTAAGGCATGTTGTCAAGTGTCAGGAAGTTGATGACTTGAGTAGAATCGAAATTTTGACCTTGTTAGTAGTATATCTTACCCGAACTGACAAGGACTCGATCGGAATTTATGACATCATAAGTGATGCTATCAATATATGCATCAGTTTGAAATTGCATAAGACGGAAACGTATCAAAGAGAGACGGACTCTCTGAAAAGAGATCGAATGATGAGAGTTTTTTGGTCGGCTTACATTTATGAGAAGACAACAGCTGTACTGGTAAGTAAACTATATGTCCTACCAGAATCTTTGATCGATCAAGATTTACCCATTTTTGAGTACGAGCCATCGAATGCTTCGCATCCAGATAATGGTCCGTTGTTTATAAATCAAACTATAAAGATCAGAAGAATTGAGCTGAGATTTGTCGAAGTGTTGAATATCATTTCTACAAGGTCAGAAGTGACTAAGGCACAATTGCCTAATGTTGGTATATTTTTTGAGGAATTGGATCAATGGAGAAGAAGCTGTGAAGGATTCGGTAAAGGTGCGGAGAATGAGACATTGAGTATATACTATTACAGATCAGTTCGTGTTCTAATCCAACCCTTTTTGGAGTTACTAGATCCAGAGGATAGATTATTTAAGGAGTGTCAAGCAGCACTGGGTCAAATTTGTCAACTATTCAAACAATTTCACCAAAAGACAGTTTTCGGTCATTCTACGACACATGTTCACACAGTATTTGTTGCGGGTGTCACTTTGATCTACTGTTTATGGTTGACGAGAAATATAGACGATATGAGGCGAAAAAAATTGGGTGACATTTCTAAACACACGAGGCCTATAGTAAGTGAGGCCTTATTCAGTGGATTGGATGATTTGAGACTGTGCTCCGTTTGCCTTTATGTCATGGCTGAACGTACAAAATTTGCTCTCAGTTTCAGAGACACTTTTGATGAATTGATGAGCGCCACGATAGGCAATTTGATTTTGAGATGTGGTCCCGACTCTTCAGAGATCATCTATAATAATGGACCAGGCATGCCTCCTGCTATTGTGAGAAAGCCAATGCACCATTTCGGTCTCGATGAATCGACTTTTAACTTCAAGTTGAAAAAGACAGAAGAAGAAAGAATTGAAGAGCTGGAGAGAAAGAAAAAACAAGGTCAATTACAAAAAACTATACCAAAGTCGTTGAGCCATTTGTTGATTCATTCGCCGCCTCTAGCACCTGAGAACACTGACATCCACAAATCCCCAAATTACTCCTATCGACAAACGCGTACACCATATCAGAATCCTGTTTTGTCACAACGCCAGCAACAGCAACAACAGCCACAGTTGCAAGCGCTCGATCAAGCCTCACATCAACATCAAATACAACACCAACAACAAAATCATCAACAACAACAACAACAGCAGCAGCAGCAACGGCAGCATAACGATCTTGTGCACCATGTGCCTATGGTCCATCTGCAACAGCAGAATCTTGGTTCTCTTGTTGGTCAAAATGCTGAGATCACGCCATTCAATGGGCGTACAACGCTGATGATCAACAATATAAGTACTTGGACGGGTGAAAGTGGACAGCAAATTAACATGGGACTAATGAGTTTCAACTTGAATGAGTTTGACGATCTATTATTCAATGGTGTCAATGTTGTCAATGACGACTATACTTTTGGTCCTTAATCAATGTGCAAAGCTTTTTTTTCGCGTTCTAGAGTTTAATCTTATATCGCCATCTTCCCTCCTCATGTTTTGTGTAATAATATGTGATGTTATAGTTCAAATTTAATAGATGAAGATGAGTTTTTTTTTATTTATATACAAGGATAAAAGCCGTCACAGCATGAAAGGTATTGAATAATACTTTGCGTCAAAAGGTTATACCGTAATGGCTTTCTTCGTTTGATAAGTCGCTTGTATGCATTGATATACACAGGAATTTTAAAATTGGAGCTAAAGTAATTTCTGGCGTTATACTACTACTCTAGATCATATTATGAAGTTTACAAATGGATGGTTGTTGTGCAGTTAAGTTAAGTGAGGAATCAGTCACCTGATTCAATTTCTCTGAAACTGGTTTTGCGTGCTTTTGCCTAATATTATAAGAATTGAAGACCCATCTATGGTGAAATTGACTTCCATAACGTTCATTTTTCAAGTTGAAGTCTAGCTGGTTTTCAATCACCTCACCTCTTCTTGCCGCCGCCCTCACTATCCCAATGGAAAAAATTTCTTCAAAGGGCGTTTAAATTCTCACTATGAAATCTCAAAAGGGAAAATTAATGAGACGCGTCGCCATAGAAAAAAAAAATATTTAGAGACTTTTTCCTGTCTTCAGTTTACATAGCCAGATTGATTAATCAGTTATCAAAGATTATTTCATTGAATCAAGTAACACATAACAAAGATGTCATTTGATAGTCCAGCAGTATTTGGTGCTTCTGTCTTGCCACCTGAAGATCTCTCTGATGATCAGTTTTCCGAAGTTATCAAACTGTTCAAACATTTTGTTTTAGAGTTCAGAATTGATAACCAATTCATCTACAGAGACCAATTGAGAGAGAATTTGTTGTCAAAAAGTTACAAATTGACTGTCAATAATGAGCATTTAATTGTTTACAACGAGGAGTTGAACAAGAAGTTGAACGATGACCCTACCGAGATGATACCATTGTTTGAACAAGCCATAACTGAAATAGCTAAAAAGATCTTGTATTTGACAAATGAACAGATTCCACTAAACTTCCCTAACTGTCAATTGATTTTGATTTCACAGAATAATCAGGTTGCTATAAGAGAGTTATCCAGTGAACATATCTCGAGGATAGTTAGAATTTCAGGAATTATCATCTCCACATCAGCTTTGAATTCTAAGCTGACAATGGTTTCTATCATGTGCAAATCCTGCAAGCACACTTTGAGCTTGAAAATACAATCGAATTTTGGCCCTATCCAGTTACCTAAGAAATGCCAAGGTGAGAAGTTGGAAAGAGACCTGTGCGGTAATGAGCCATACATCATCATTCATGATCGTTCTCAATTTGTAGATGAACAAGTATTGAAATTACAAGAAAGCCCAGAGGATGTTCCAGTTGGTGAATTACCAAGGCATATCATGTTGACTGTCAATAGAAACTTGACGAATAGATTGATTCCAGGCAATAAATGTACTGTCACTGGTATCTATGCCATCTACCAAGCGAAGAAACAAAGTGGTAACAATTCCTCCGCTAGTGGTATTGCTATTAGAAATCCTTATTTGAGGGTCTTGGGTATCGAGTCAGATAACAATGCTCTTAATCAATTGACATTTACTGAGGAGGAAGAAGAAGAATTCTTACAGATGTCAAGAGACCCACAAATATATGAAAAGTTCTCCAAATCTATAGCACCATCTATTTACGGTAATGTCGATATTAAAAAGCTGATCACGTGTTTGTTGATGGGTGGTTCGAAGAAGATTTTACAAGACGGTATGAGGTTAAGAGGTGATATCAATGTTCTTTTACTTGGTGATCCTGGTACAGCCAAATCTCAATTCTTGAAATTTGTTGAAAAAGTTTCCCCAATTGCCATTTACACGTCTGGTAAGGGTTCTTCTGCTGCCGGTTTGACAGCTTCAGTGCAAAGAGATGTTCTGACAAGAGAGTTTTATCTTGAAGGAGGTGCGATGGTGTTGGCTGATGGAGGTGTCGTTTGTATTGATGAATTCGACAAAATGAGAGACGAAGACAGAGTTGCCATTCATGAAGCTATGGAACAACAAACAATTAGTATTGCAAAGGCTGGTATCACCACAATTTTGAATTCAAGAACCTCTGTGTTAGCAGCTGCTAATCCGATCTTTGGTAGATATGACGACATCAAAAGTGCTGGAGAGAACATTGATTTCCAATCAACCATTTTGTCGAGATTCGATTTAATATTCATCATCAAGGATGATCATAATATGGAAAAAGACATGTCCATGGCCAGACACGTTATGAATATTCATACAGGTGGTAACAACGATGAAGCTGAAAGAGATGGTGATATTCCCTTGCTGAAAATGAAACGTTATATCAACTATTGTAAGACAAGATGTGCGCCAAGGTTAACAAAGGAGCTGGCTGAATTATTGTCATCTGAATTTATCAATATAAGAAAGCAGATGCAAGAGACTGAGTCCCATTTGAACGAGAGATCTTCTATTCCAATTACTGTGAGACAATTGGAAGCCACTGTGAGAATAACTGAATCATTGCTGAAATTGGAGTTAAGTCCAGTTGCTAATGAGAGACATGTCAAGGAAGCGCTTCGATTGTTTCATGCTGCCACGTTGAATGCTATTCAAAACGATGCCAACAATGAGAATGAAAAGACAAAGGATGAAATTGAGAGGATTATATCACAGGTTAAGAGAAGATTACCTATCGGTTGGTCTACATCGAGGAACACTTTAGAAAAAGAGTTTGTTCAAAATAAGGGTTTTAATAGATTTTCGTTGAATAGGCTGTTGACTATCATGAGTAGAAGGGATACAATCCAATTGAGAAATCAAAATACCAACGTCTATAGATCCGGTATCTGAGTTGAGTTGGTTTGTTGTGTATATTAGTTGTTTGTTTAATGTGCTTGTTTGTTCATTTGTATGCTCGGTAAGATAATCGCATGTGGGGAGGGTTCATGTTCTCCGCATTTCAAAAAAAAAAAAAAAACTTCGCAAATTTTGACGTATAAAATTAATGAAGATGTACTGTACAAAGAAGTTATGTTCAAAAACACTAACAATAACAACAACATCTGCAGCAATTGATTGAACCATGTCACATGAACCTATTTTATACACCACTGATTATGAGAAAAAATCAGCCATCATCACTTTAAACCAACCACAGTCGTTGAACTCCTTGAACAATGATCAGTATTTGTTATTAGGTGGATACATTAAGAAGGCCAATGATGATCCTAACACTATATTCACTGTTATTCAATCCACTGGTCGTTACTTCAGTTCTGGAGCCAATGTTAAAGATGAAAAAATATCGTCAACCACTTTTCAATCTCAGCTGGATTTGGAGCAATATTGGCTTTCCAAATTTGTTGCTAGAAATGTTTATTTGACATCATTATTTTTGGATCACAAGAAAATTTTGGTTGCATGTCTTAATGGCCCTGTTGTCGGTTTAAGTTCTGCGTTAGTATGTTTGTGTGATTTAATCTATGCTATCAATGACTCGGATGTATTTATGTTGACGCCGTTCAGCAACCTTGGTTTGGTATGTGAGGGAGCAGCATCGGCTTCGATTATTAGAAGATTAGGTTTAAGTAAAGCTAACGAAGCAATTTTGTTTTCAAAACCAATTCATGTCAAGGACTTGTATCGGTTAGGTTTAGTTAATGAATGTTTCAATTACAACCAGAAGGATGTGGCAGAGTTTAATAAGACTATTTTGCAGAAGATGCACGATCAAACGATCAACTTGTCACAGCAATCGTTGTTAGATAACAAGAGTTTGATGAAACAACAGTATTACAAGGATTACCAATTCAGTAACGCAAATGAAGTCATCAAAGGTTTTGAAAAATGGGCTCAAGGAATTCCACAAGAAAGGTTTAAGCAAATGGCTACGAAACAAAGAAAACACAAGTTATGATTTGCATGTGTAGATTGAAAAAACGATTATATCAATCTCTTTTATTCCCTACATTTTTGAAATTTCTCGTTGGCTTTAGTGAAAGATTCATGGTATCATTATGAAAGTGCATTTTGACAATGCTAATATATATATATAAATAAAAAATAAACTTGATTGAACTAAACAAAGAAGTTTTCAAGTCGAATCCAAAGCCAGCTCCAAGGCGACTTCCTCTTCCTCGATGGCTTGAGAGTTGGCCATTTTGGAAGTGGGCTCTAATGGTAGCACTTGCTGTCCAACGACATCTTCTTCCAAATTTTTGATAAATGTGTACGAACTTATGGCCAAGAATGCCATCGTCAAAATGGTGAATAATGCACTCCTGGTAAGTTGCCATCTCAAACTTTCAGTATAAGATCTCAAATCACCCACTATATCAGTGATGATTTTGTTATTTAAATCTTGATTTTTCAAATCCAATTGCTTATTGTGCAAATTATTTTCATGTTTAAACTGGTTTAATTCCAATTTCATCGAATTGTCCATCAATTTATAATTTATAACAAGTTCATCTTCAAGACTTTGGAAAGATCTCTTGAGCAAGATTGAAGAATTGACTAAATAATTCAAATCAGAGTCTCTTGATGCAGAAACTTCAGATTTCAACTCTTGTTGTGCAGCTTGAAATAAATAATTTTCATTTTCTAAATCCAACATTGGTGAATAATTGGAGATCATTTTATTAGTATCCTCTTGTACTTGTGACAATATCAATTGCATGATTAAATTACATTGGTTTTCCGTGAAATCAGACTGTCTCAAATCATTATAAATTGTATGAGTATGTAAAACTTTTTCAATTTCGACAAAATCTGCTTTCTCCCTCGGTATCTCCAATTTGTCTCCCTCTGATGGTTGCATTTTCAAAGAATCGGCAGCTTCATCACCATTCTGCTCGGATTGCTGATCTGATGTCCCATGCCTTTTGTTCATTTCTTCGACGAGTTGGGACGCTGTAGTTCTATAACGTATGTTTCTTGGAGAATTGAAATCATTTTCATTGTTCATTTCATTCAATATGTTTGTAATATTTGAAAGTGAGTTGGAATGCCCTGTATCAGTGACAGTGGCTTGCTGTTTTGAAGAACTATTCCCAAGTGGATTATGTTGATGAAGGAACCTCCGGTGTAATCTTATAAGAGGATATGGTCTTATGGCTCTCTTAAGCATTGTTTGGTGTTGTTTTACTTTGATTAAATCTCCATCTTACTTTCAAATACACACGGGGCGAGTTTTTTTTTCTTTCCCTCGCGAAAAGCGCAAAAAATATCAAAACATATTATTAAAAAAATCTTTTCAGATACAACGAAGGATAAGATATTAACCAATTGATAAGTGTAAGCGGGAATAATGGCGTAAGTACCTCTATTTGAGATTAAGACAGAGTTTATTTATCGGTGATACTAACATATCATGGATTTTTCTTACAGAGAGTTGTTAAGCAAACCAAAATCAGAGTTATCTGAGGAAGAGTTGGTGAAATTGGAAGAGTATGAGTTCAACAATGGACCGATGTCATTATTAACAAAAAGTATCAAAGATGAATCTACAGTGCTAATATCACTAAGAAATAACCATAAGTTGATTGCTAAAGTGAAAGCATTCGATAGACACTGCAATATGATCTTGATAAATGTCAAGGAGATATGGGATGAGATAGGTGAGAATAAGAAGAAAATATTGAGAGAAAGATTTATAGGGAAGTTGTTTTTAAGAGGAGACTCGGTTATTGTGATTGTTAAATATGATGGATGAATGTCATGAAGTGGATTCGGTATAATAGTGATAATAATAATAGTATTAAATAAAAAGTATTTTGCTAAGGAGTTGAAGTTGTTGAATAATATATAAGATCAAAGGTAAATGATTTACTTAATGATCTAAAAAAGCCCAAGTACGCTCTTCCAGCCATTTCCAAATTCCCTCTGCGGTTCCATTTGTGAACCCTTCAGCGATATCATCCCTCAATTCCCCTACTTTCCCCCAAGGACAAATATATGCACCTTGATGATCCTTTGAGTTCAAATTTGGTGCAATAGCAGCATAGGTGACTGGCTCCGCACCATATTTTGCACTGTATGAGCAAGTCTTCAATACCCATCTGCGTATCAACTTATCGTCTCTTGCAATCTCAGTTGACACGAAGCCTGGATGGACATTAAGACTGATGATTTTAAAATTCTTTAACAATTCCTGTTGATGTATGACCCCCCAGTAATATGAAAAATAAATCAATGCCACTTTTGAGAGGGTGTACGCGCCATCTGTACCATAAAATGGTTCCTTACCATCGAGTTGTGCATAGTTTAATCCACCATCAGGTGGGGAAAGATGGTGAGCAAAAGATGAAAGCCATACAAGTCTCTTATAGGTAGAATCACTTGAATTTAAGAAAAATCGATCCAAATATTTTTGTAAAACAAAAGTACCAAGAACGTTTGTGCCAATGATACGATTGAAGCCTTGTGCTGTTGTGGCATTTTCCGGGCTACTCCCTACACCAGCATTGTGGATAATGATATCAAGGTTCAAAGTGATTTTTTCAAGTTGTTGTGGAACACTTCTTAATGATTCCAAATCAGCTAAATCCATCACAATCATATCAATCTTACCAACAGGTGAACCACCATTTTCACCAAGCTCCTTGATTATTCTCTGCAGTACTAACTCAGCTTTGCCTTTGTTTCGAATACCCATGATGACATTGCAATTTCTGCTCACCAAATTTTTGACCACTTCGCTTCCTATTCCTGCACTCAGACCAGTCACTAATGCTATAGAGCCTGTCAAATCTGGATATTGTTCAATTGTTAGTTCTGACGAGGGAGGGTTTAATACCTCATGGTATCCAGCTTTTAAAAGATTAAGAAAGCTTCTTTTCATGATATCAGTTGCTTTTAGCTAATGATATCGATAGAAATCACATTTCCCACATTTGATTCATCTTAGGTGGAACGAGCAATCATCTCCAATCACTACTAATTACAAAAAATAAGATTAATTTAATTGACCGGCAAATCGGGATGGCAGAATCTCAATTTGACTAAAAATGACGTTGAAGATGTCTATGGAATCATGTTCAATAGGGGATGATATTAGTTCAGAAACAAGAGATTATACAGACATTTATGAGGTTGTCGTGAGGCAATGTTCGTAAAGGATGGATTGCCTTGAGCTTTCACACTTATCAGAGAGAAAAAAAAAGCGCATCGATGGTACTAGTACATTCGATCTCAAAATGCAGTAATTAACTTAATTGATCGAGTTACTTTATTGGGGCCATCTTTCAGCAAGGCTTCATGTGGAAAGATCTCACCATAAAACAAAAGTTTCAAGCCTTTCGAGTAATGAAACTTTGTGATGAGTTTGCTACCAGTTTAAGTAAGAAGCGATATAATATTGGAATACCCCCATGCCAGATTTTCAAAGAACAATTCAAACTTAATAGAACGATTTTCAAAAGTATTGACCAGAGCTTTTTGTTCATCTGACGAACATCTGATTTGAATTTACAAAGGCGACATATAAATTGTTCAAATTTCCAAGAGATTACCAATCTTGTTGAGCTTTCTTTAGTGGTTTTTTGATATCATGATGTAACATAGTTAAAACAATTTGGGCGGTTAATCGTGCAAAGCATATTGGAGTGATTTAGTGTAATCGACTGCTCAACATTAATAACCCCAAATCGTTTTCAGACATTCATCACTTATTCAATCAATGCTTAAGCCTAAATTAAAAATCTACATTCTTCTACACCGAGGGTCTGCTTTGTGAGCAAAAATGGTGCTCGCGCAGACATTTTTCTTGACATAATAATGTCAACCATTCTGGTGGGAGGGGTGATTTAAGTATTGAGTACATACATGATGACACATTCTGGTCACAACATCAGCACTGTTATCAAAGAAGATAGCATAGGGGAAAGCTTCAAAGCCAAAATATGTGTTGTAATTCAGGTACGACCGATGATAAGCTGAAAGGCTCATGTTGGATGTGATAAGGACGTACTCTCTGCTATCGTCATCACGAACTGAAAAATCGATATGGAGTATAAGTGGGTCAAAGGTGCCGAGTACACCGTATAAACTAATTTGGATGGCCTTTTGATGATTGACTACAAAAAGGAACACTTGATTTCACCGCGGTGAATATTGGAAATAACAATAAACATGTCATCTTTGTCGCATCAAACAAGTTCAGCCTCAGCTGGTTCAGCAGCATTGGGATTTACAGGTTGACCAATATTTTGAAATCAGTTTTTTTTTGATACAAGAGGCCGATGAGGAGACGAGAAATCAAAGCCACCGACTATCCATGCGCTAATCGCTTCAATGTATCGATAAAGCCGTTGAATAGTGTCTTGAATTCCAAACCCGACTTCCCAGATTTCAGTTTATCATGCGCAAATTTTTTTTTTTTGGTTCTTCCCAAAGTCAAAGAAACTTACGGAGTAGAAAGCGATTGTGTATTGAACAATATAGAATGAGAGATATGGGCATAGCGCACAGGTGTGTGTTGAGATCTGCAATAGAGCATTGGCTTAGAAAGTTTCAACAGTATGAGTATGGTGCAAGGCAATAGATATTGTGACTCCAATTGGTTCGCTAAGAATAGCTGTCTTTTATTTCATCAGGTAGGATTTAAAGATCGAAACGTTGTTTTATGCCAGAGCGCTTTACTTTGAGTCTGTAATGTTTGAAAAAGTCATCTCATAAAGGTTTTCGGATAGCATATATTAATGCGAAAAAAAAAGAGTAAAAAGAGTCTAGATTTAGGCGAAAGAGTGTTTTGTTGTTGTTGTTGCTAGTCGATGAGAAGGGTTTGTTGATGTATAAAATTAGTAGACAAATACAATCTTCGATTATATGCAACAACAGATCAAAACATTCAGGAACGAAACAAAAAACACAACACGCATTTCAACTCAAACACCAATTAACAAACTAAATTGCAAAACCAAACCAAAACTGGCCCCTTGAATTTATTTTTTCTTTTTTGTTTAATCTCTACTTCAATTTGCCCCCAATGTTACCCTGACTGACCAATAGAAGGGCAGAGGAGAGGACAGCTAAAAGGTAAAGGAGGGACCTTAATATATATATATATATATATATATGAGTGGGCGTTCATTTAGCACTGGGACCTAATTTGTTTCTAGTAATATATTGCCAATATCATAGAGACAACAACAGAAACATAGGGCCAATTCGACAAATAAAGGTTAAAGGGAGCAAGCAGCAAGTGGCTGGATATAGCTCTTAATGTATATTCACGTATGTTAGTTTTTTGCACTCACTCGGTGATGTTCGAAAGCAGGCAATAAAAAAAATAAAAATTATTCATAGCGAAAAGGACACAGATGTTGATTGTTTCGTACTCCAATAGAAAGAGTTAAGATGTAATATAATTGATACGTGTTATCAAGAAGTCAATTTAATTAGAGCCGCCATACCTAGATCAACAAACTATCCCATCTCTCTCTCTTTTTGAGGGATGTAAAAGACTTTAAGGCATAAGTATTACTGAAGTGCTTGAGACGGTAAACATAGATTTAGGAAAGAAATGAGATTGTAGTTGTAATATAGGTGTCCTCCTGGTATACATACATACATACATCCATACCATACATTATGTGATGATCCACTACTACTTTGAGGAGAGGAGAGCCCAAAATAAAAGAGGAAAAAAGAAAAGGGGAGAGGGAGGAGGGCAAATGTACGTTTTGAGAGAAGGGCAAGCTCCATCCATCTATCTGTTAACTATCCATCATCATCATCAATAGAAGAAGATCTCTTTTATTCACCCAAAAAGATATATAAATATCACTTTTTGCTGCTGGTGGCTTTTATTCAAATCTTTCTTCTTTTTTTTCCTCTTCTCTGACAGTATTTCAAACTATTTTATTGATTGACTACTAAATATCATCATCAAGAACTTTACTTACTTGCGTGTATATTAGTTAGTTTACCTTCACGCTCTTACTAAACACACTACCACATCTCGCAGAAAAACACGAAAAAAAAAGAAAACTTTTTTTTTTTGCTGTGAATAAATAACAACACACCAACAAAAATTTCATCGAGAGATAAATCAAATAAAAAAAAAAAGACAACAAAATCATCAACAAGATTTTATATATTCATTATTTACAACCAACAAGTAAATAATTATAGTAATAACATATAACACACATATACAACATGAAAGGTTTAATTTTAGTCGGTGGTTACGGTACCAGATTGAGACCATTAACTTTATCTGTACCAAAACCTTTGGTTGAATTTGGTAACAGACCAATGATTTTACATCAAATTGAAGCCTTGGCTGCTGCTGGTGTTACCGATATCGTTTTGGCTGTTAATTATAGACCAGAAGTTATGGTATCCACTTTGAAGAAATATGAAGAAGAATACGGTGTCAGTATTACTTTTTCAGTTGAAACTGAACCATTAGGAACAGCTGGTCCTTTGAAATTGGCTGAAGCCGTTTTGAAAAAAGATGATTCTCCATTTTTCGTTTTAAACTCAGATGTGATCTGTGAATACCCATTTGCCGAATTAGTTGCCTTCCACAAGGCCCATGGTGGTAAAGGTACCATTGTTGCTACCAAGGTTGATGAACCATCCAAATACGGTGTCATTGTCCATGACAGAGATACTCCAAATTTGATTGACAGATTTGTTGAAAAACCAGTTGAATTTGTTGGTAACAGAATCAATGCCGGTTTATATATCTTGAACCCAGAAGTTATTGATTTGATTGATTTGAAACCAACTTCTATTGAAAAGGAAACTTTCCCATTGTTGGTTGAACAAAGATCATTGTACTCATTCGATTTGGAAGGTTTCTGGATGGATGTCGGTCAACCAAAGGATTTCTTGGCTGGTACTGGTTTATACTTGACATCTCAAGCAAAGAGAGCTCCAAAGACTTTGACACAAGGTGAATACGTTGTCGGTAACGTGATGATTGATCCTTCTGCCAAGATTGGTAAAGGTTGTAAAATTGGTCCAAACGTTACCATTGGTCCAGATGTCGTTATCGGTGATGGTGTAAGAATCCAAAGATCTGTTATCTTGAAGAACTCTGTTGTCAAGGACCACGCTATGGTAAAGAACACCATTGTTGGTTGGAACTCCACAGTTGGTGCTTGGGCCAGATTGGACGGTGTAACCGTTTTAGGTGAAGATGTTGCTGTCAAAGATGAAGTTTACGTCAACGGAGGTAAAGTCTTGCCACACAAAACCATCTCTGCCAACGTTGAACAACCTCAAATTATCATGTAAAAAAAATAAAAAAAAAGGTTATCTTCTTGACTTATTTTTATCCATTCAATTAGATTGATTTCTTTAGAAGCTGGGTTGGTGGGTGTGTGTTTGGATGATTTCTATATTATACCAATTTTAATTCGATTCAAACATTTAATTAATCAAACATATGCACTTTTTGAAATAAGGTCAACGCTATTGATGTATTCAATTATACATAAATTTTCTATATTGTAGTATTGAATGTGGTTTTAATGATAAATAACGTCCCATTAGATCGGGGTCAGCTTCCAAAAGTCAACTGATGAATAAAAAATTATACTGTCTCGCTTGACTCATCAAATCCAGGTACACCAACCCCTTTTCTATCACAAAAAAATCGCCCTGCTATTAATCGATACTTTTAAGTGTAGAGGAAGCGGTATCAGGAGACAGTCCAGTCTGGGAATCTAAGAAAGTCACGTCCACAAGCAAATTGAACTTGGCTACATGTTATATTTCGCTGACATCTACATCTTCAGATCGTCAAGAAAGTTATAACAAATCTGGATCTGTGACATTGGCCGAGACCACGGCATCGGGACTCTGTAATAATCTATGTCACAGATTCAGTCAAACCTTTGTCCTGTTTTTTCTCCAACTTGAACTATTCGACAAAGCCAGGGTTGGCACGTTTTAATGGCTGAAGAAACTTCAAAAATTGGATATATACCATAAAACTGCACAAATGGGTCACTCTCAGTACGAATTGAGCTATGTTGGGAAATAAGCAAATAAAATAACGTTTACAGCATGGCGGCAAACGAATTATTCACATATCAAATCCTGTGATTAAACGTCATAGATTACTTACAATACAAATTGAAATAAACGAGTTTTAATTCAGTCTTTGCTTGAAATCAGAATGCCCGATGATTTTCCAACGGCAACCTGCAGCTCTTCATCTAATTCCATACTTTCAAGTTCCACGGCTTCAACCTCAAGAACATCACTTGGGCCTTTGTAAGTCCTACGACCTTGAAAAATCCATAATATCGTGGCATAAAAAATGACTATGAAAAGTATCACCACCGTATAATTCATATTCCCAGAGTTCACTGGATAATAAGTTGGGAAACAAGTGGTAATAGAGATGAAACAAAGCCACGCAATCGCTATCAAGTTCAATGGTAATCCAAATTTTCCAAGATTCCAAGGTCTATCTTCTGGCATTCTAGGACGGCCATATACAGCCATGCAAACTATTGGTATCAAATAACATAATTCGTGTCCAATTGTGGTTAAAGCAATGATGGTGTTAAAAACAACATCAGATGAAAGGTACAATATGACAATAATAGTTTGTACAAACAGTGAAAAAAATAATGCTGGGATAGGAACTCCAAATTTTGGTGAAACTTTGCTGAAAAATTTTGGAAAGATAAAAGCTCCATCTCTGGCAAAGGCATAGATGGTTCTCGAGTTAGCTAAAGTCATTGTCTCAGCGGCAAACAAGGCAGCAAGTGTTGGGAATAGCGAGAGTAAGACAGTTGCAGATTTGTTCTTAGTACAATTCAATATCAACTGGATAAAAGCTGAACCAGTACTAGATTCGACTAAAGACTCCGCATCTCCGAGCACAGCACATATAACGATAACAAACACGAACCCATAAATAACACTGGATCCAACAACGGTAACCAAGGCTTTTGGAACAATTTCTGATGCATCACCTGTACTCTCCTCGGCTAAATGAGTAACAAAATCATAACCGGTAAAAGTGTAAGCAGACTGTAAAAGACCCAATATGAAGACATAACTGTGAGCGCTGAAACCGGTGTCGTTGTTGTAGTGTGTGAAGATGTATTTACCATCATGTCTATAATCAGCTGTTGCTAAAAGTACAATTATAGTGACGAGAACAGTAACGAGATTGTAAACAAGCAAGCCTTTGGACCAATCCGAGTGATATTTGTTCAAGAAAATATTGGTAGCAGTGAAAATGAAAATAAAACCCATTGATACCAAGACGTAATGATAATTAGCTGGTATATAATCATGCTGTATAGTCGTCATCCCCAAAATCATAACTGTAGATTGGAAGGAAGCACTTGCTGCAAATGCAATTTGTGCAAAGATGTTGAAATATCCAGTATACCAACTAGTCAATGCTCTGTACTTCGGTGATGATAATTGATAACTCCATGACAATGGCCCACCAGCAACAGGGAACATGGCACCTATTTCTGCCATTGATGTAGCAACTATCATGGTGAATATTGTCACAATGATATAACCCCATACCAACAGTTGTGATCCACCAGTGGCAAGAGGTGTTTGTAATGTGTTCAGAATAGCTGTAGCAGGTGAAAGTGTGGAGATACCTATTGCCACCAAGGTCCATATCGAAAAGGATCTTTGTAATTCTTGTTTGTAACCAAGTTGCTCCAATTTTTGGCGATTTTTCAATTCAATAGCATCTTCAAATTGGTCATCATCATCGTCTACTACAATGTTCGATTGAATGGTGGCATTTGATTTGGAGTTGTTTGTATCCATTTTACTAAGCCCTCGCAAGGTAGATAAATACACACTGTTACAATTTAATGATATAGCCCTTCCGTGGCATTCGTTGAGCGATAGCCCTATACATATATGCTACATAAACGCAAAAAAAATTAGCGGATAGTGCATAATATCACCATCAATTTAGATCATCTCATTCTTTATAAGCTTATCGTATCATCTGCCACCAACCAGTGTTATCTGTTCATCTGCGCTGTGTAAGTTTGTCACTAGTGAGAGCAAATTGCATCGCAATTTTTACCTTTTTTTAGTTAGCGGCTACCGATTACTTTACTTCCCCGAAGTAAGTGCGCCGTAACAAGACAATATAGCACTTCAAAAAAAGCTAAGCCTAAGTTACGTAAATTTAAATATCACAGTTAGTTCACACCTAGCGGCTTTACATTTTGCATGATATGGCATAAGCTTCCACATTTTTTTCAGCCTTTAAGTAGGGTATGTAATTGAAACGGATACTCCACACGCTTGATGCACCATCTTACGCCGTGGCTGGACCCACACAAGGCATCTTACCCTAATTGTTCGTCGTATCACTCCATGATAACCTCAGAATCTCTTCAAAGAAATGTCCCCCTTTGAAAACTGCATCCTTAGAAGTTGATTGTTTAGCGGGTCTTCTCATAGATTTCTAATTCTGCTTAAGCATGACATCCGAACAATTCACACCAAACTTGATCTTAAGTACCCAACCAACACTCGCAACTCGATGATTATTCTATTTTTTTAATGCGAATTGCAGTTACCAATCGGGAAATCTTTCAAGTACTTGAGTTGAACCATCGATGGTTATTTTGTAGATGTGAACCCAAACGTCTGGGCCACTTAAATTGAGCAATTTAGCAAACATGAACTAATAGCCTCAATCGTGTCTAAAACATTTAAACTCTTGATAAATGCATTTGGTCAGAAGATATTGCTGATGCAAAATGAAGGCATATCCAAGAAGGAAATTTCTACTCAACAAACTCTCTTATATTTGTGCTTATCACAATAAGGCCCTGCAAGAGATGTTTTGTTTTGCATTAGATGCCACTACCTAATTTGGTCGAGAAGTGAAAATTCTTGATCCTATCAGCAAAAAAAAAAAAAAAAATCAAATAACAAAGCAAAAGAAATCTTATGTGGTATATTTACTGGGCTAAACAGCAAATCTTTAGACCCTTGTGTATCTGAAAAATTCCAACGATGACAACAGAATTGGATTCAGACCTAACAGAAGTATGTATTATATTGTGAATTGCTCTACTTATCAAGCCCGACTATGGTACTAATAATCGACATTCATAGAATTTTGGTTTCAGACTAGCTAAAACTATTCAGCTGACATTGCCATTCAGCGATGATCTGATCCCTCAAAAAACAGTGAACTTATTGGCCTGGGATAACGTCCATGAGAGATTTGCGTTAGCTGATCATGAAAAATTGATATTGAATTCCACAAGCGAATTGAGCTCTATAGTGTTGGATGAGTCTCGAGATGATTTAAGCGAATTGACATCTAACACAGTCATTAAAAAGAGTGGAATATCACATATTGCTTTCAATGCAACTTTTGAGAATCTAGTGGTTTCTGTTGGATCACAATTATATTTGATCAGAGATTTCGAGGATCCAGATGGGCTAATAGGATTGGTAAATTTGATAGCGGATACAAAAAGTTTGAAAAGTTGTCCGCATCATGGCGATATAATCTCAGCACTAGATTACAATGGTAATTTGACATTAATAAGCCTCAAAAGTTTTGTCGGCGTTGCCATAAAAGCCGATGTTTTGAGCTTTGACTGGTGTCTTGAGAAGGATGAATTGATCGTGGCTACATTTGGAAATGAAATCATAAGGATCAACGCAGAGGGTGACCTTATTGGTGAACTTACAGCACCGCCACTGGATGAGGTCGAGAATTGTACAATTTCATTCATTGGTTCTATCTCGAGTTCGGAATATTTGGTCATATATACTAACGATGAAAATGACTCCTATCAATTTTTGGTAGATGAAACAACAAAAACAATCAAATCGATCACTGATATTTTGCCACTGATCACTGATTTTAGTAGGGATCCTTTTTATTATCAAGCAACTTTGAAGTCTTGGTCAGATAAGTTCCCGGCGTTGACATTTTGTGCGTCAGCTTTATCACCTGATATTCTGACGATAACACCCAACACCTTGATAGAACAATTGAACGATACAGATAGAGCGCAGATGCCGCTAGATCAGGAGACCTTTGTTGACTCAGTTCCTGTTGGTTTATGTGTTGACTTAACAAATTCTCACAAGATCACCACAGAGATATCAGCTACCATAGAAGCCCCAGAAATTGATCCAGTGCCTAGGTTGATACTGCTTACCCATGATGGTAAATTATGTGTTTGGCACATTTTTGATATTGCAGGTATTAAGGAAGATAAGCTATCATCTGTAGATCTGTTGAGGAAAAAAGAGGTATCACCAGAACTGCTCAAAACTCCAGGCCTACCTAAATTAAATACACTGTTAAATGATAACTTCAAAAAGGTAGAAGGAGATAGTGTCGAGCTGAACCAAAAATCTCCAGTTGCAACTCAGAAACCGGCTTCTGACTCCCTTGCTGATGATAAATCATTGCTCAACACCACTAATAAGACTTCTCCGTTTGAGCCTGCTGCTGACCAGAGTCCACTATTTGGGACATCTACTTTCGGAACATCATCCTTTGGTGTCTTCAAAAACTTGCCCCTGTTTGGTTCATCGGGAACTGGTACTACACCGCTGTTTGGTTCATCGCCATTCGGAACTGGTACTACACCACTGTTCGGTTCATCGACATTTGGAACTGGTACTACACCACTGTTCGGTTCATCGACACTTGGAACTGGCACTGCACCACTATTCGGTTCATCGGCATTTGGATCGTCCTCAGAAAAATCGTCACTCTTCAGTGATAAAACCTCAGGAACGGAAAACTCGATTTTTAGCTCCAAAACTGATAAACCTGCTCCTTTCGGATCTTTTGGCTCCACGCTTGATAACGTTAAAAACCCTTTTGCAACAAACTCAGCTGCAGGTGCTTCTCCCTTTTCTAAATTCGGTGACTTTTCCAAGAAGTTGGAAGAGTCCAAGACGTCATCAAGCCCGTCACCATTTGCCCTGTTAAAGACTGCACAAAGTGGGGCAGGTATCCAGAAGAAAGAAGAAGAAGAAGAAGATGATGATGATGATGATGATGATACTGAGAGGAGTGATGAGAATGATTCTGATAGTGATGCTGATGATATCCCCTCGACAAGAGAGCCATCTCAATCGAATTTCAAAGGTTTGGGGAGCGGGCCCACTTCATTTGGATCCGGTCCTACATCATTCGGAGCTGGTCCAACATCATTCGGCACTAGCGCGGCTTCAGGGGCTCCGTCATTTGGTTCAACAGGGTTTGGCTCTACTGGTTTTGGGCTGTCTCCATTTGGGGCTTCGGGTTTTGGCAACAAAACCAGTGAAACAGCTGGTGAGAAAAAGATTCAAGAGTTGGGAACTGCAAAATCGGCCTTTGCACCTTTCGGTACTAGCACAAGTGGGAATCTGTCTCCATTTGGGAATATTGCCAGCTCCAGCAAAAGTGCATCTCCTTTTGGTAATATAACAGCTACTGAAAACAAGTTGAGTTTGAGCGCATCCGGCGATACCAAAAAGACTTCTCAAGATTCCTTAGCTGGTTCTGGTTCTTTGAAAGGCAAAAGTGGATCTTTGTCTCAAAAATCTGGCCCTAAGGACTTGAGTACCAGTAAATGGGGAGCATCTCCTCCATCCACAGTTTCTCAAAAAGCTACATTACCAGATACACTCATAGTTGATGATGTTCAGCTCGAAAATGATGATAAACCGCAAACCGAGAAACAAAAGATATCCAAAGATAGTAACATCGAAGGCATTGAAATCACCAATAAAGTAGCACAACAAGAATCAAAACTTGAGCAACATGATGTCTCGAGTGAAAACGAAGATGAGGCTAAGTCGAGCCCATCTAAGATCAACCAAAGTACCAAACAAGACCAAAACGACACCAGCAGCTCTTCCGAATCATTCACAGTGGTGGAATTGCCTGATCAGGGGCCTGATGAGCTCATTGAAAAACCTTCATTGCACGATCAAGATGATAATGAAGAGTTAAAGGCTGGAGAAAAGGAAGCTGACAAATTCAAATTCTCACCAAAGCAGCATTCGGAAGAGCAAATATTAGTTGAGGAGCCTGAGTCTGATGATGATGACGAAGGGGATAGAGAGATACTGGAAGAAATGCTACTGGGAAGAGATGAGACACTGAATGACACTCTTTTAAGCCAAAATAATGACGACGAAAATGAGGAAGATCATGAAGATTTTAGAGAAGGAGCGCATGAAGCACTCGATGATTTGCATAAGGAAGCTAAATCCCCAATATTACTTGGGGGTTCTGCGCTGCTGACAACCGAGGTCGATGCTGGAACTACATGTTCGATAGAGCACAATAATACATTCAATGAGACGAAACAAGAAATAGATCGGAATACGCCCGAAGACTCGACAGCTGAACAAAAGCCAACTTCAATCACAAGTTTGTTGAATGCCATAAATTCTTTGAATGAGACCGACTTAATGTCTCTCAAAGTAGAAGAGAAGGACGAAATATTGAATGCGTTGATCAAATCGCTCAATTTAGATGAAGTTGTTCTTCATAAATCTTCAGCAAGTTCCGTACCTGCCATGGTGGATCGAGAGGTCGAGACGTCCAAAGTAGATTTCACCTCAAAGCAAATCGAAACCAAAGCACCAGTCTCTGCTGTTGTCCAAACGGATAGTATCACGAATGATATGCTGGTTCAAGCTTTTGAGAACGATGAGCTCTACTTCAGTGAGCATCATGTTCCAAGAAGTATCGGAAGCTATTTCATTTTCAATAAAGTTGATTATCCAGACGAATCAGAGGCTGGTATCATTGAAAGGAAGATGCTAGAATTAATCTACTATGTTGAAGCAAACTTTGAGATTTTGAATAAGAATATCAATAACATGCGGGAATTTATAGATGATCATGCGATCGCTGAAAATGACGATGAACTTTGGCATACTAAAGTTTCTTTACCGTACCCTTCATATTGGAGGTTATGTGAAAGCAAAGCTATTGAAGAATTCATTGATGAGAGACGTCGCCTAGTGGATGGATCAGTTGAGACAATTGGTGAGTTAAAACTTCGAGTTGACGATATGATGACGAGTGCAGAATCTGCTAATGAAAGGCTTTCGACAATTTCTGAGTTGCTAAATTCATGTGAGGATGTGAATCAGAATTTTAAACTATTGAGATCAAGAGAGCTTTCATTTCCAAATAGATTAATCAGGTCGGAGATTAAAAAGAAAATGGCTCAACAAGAGTCACTTATCAAAAGTTCTGAGATCAAAATTTTACTCTTCAAGTTGATTTTGAAGTTAACTTCATCTGATCAACAGGACAACGAAAGTGAAATGATATGGGAAGTATTAGTATCGCAATTGAACTCCTTGCTGACTTCACTCTATTCTAGCTTGAAAGATTTGAAACAAGATATCGCATCTCTCTCAGCTAAAGAAATGGAGACAAGTGAAGAGAATACAACCAGTTCTAATAGCGCTATCACTGGTAATGAGTTGGTTCCATTGCAAATAAATGAATTCCAAAATGTGAGGAGCGCCAAATTAGAAATCGGTGAACTGTTAAGATCAAGAGTTTTGAACACTTCATTTGAGGAGGCGATCTTTTGATCTATATACTGCTATATATATATATCCATTCCAGTTATTGTTCTCCTTCATATCCCAAAGTTGTTCAATTTTATGAGCCTAAAATTTTGTCGCTGTAGTATAACATGAGCTAGTAATAACTGCCTTAAAATTGAGTCGCTTCGCAATTCTGTGGGCACTTCAACGTACTGGTTATTACTGTTCAACAAACTTTCAATCAACCTCAAATATTGGGTTCTCTTCAACGACTCATCTTCTCCATATTTGTTATTGGATTGAACAATGTAATTGAAAACTATCTCTTTGATGTAACCTATCAACAAAGCTTCCCTATTCTCTAATGTCTCTATTGATTGTGAAAAGCTCAATTCATCTTGGCTTTTTCCTGGTGGGTTTTTATCTTGCTGACTCCTTGAATCAATGGAGCTGTTCAACAATCTCAAATTGAATAATAGAGAGTTAGTGTTTTTCAAATTTGTCATCTTCATCTCGTTTTGCAGCTTTAAACTACTCAACGACAGCTGCAAATCGTTCACTTGTTCTGCTAACTTCTGATCTGCTAGTGAAATTCCAATTAAGTCATCTCTCTGAGGTGTAAATGGGACCGTTTTGAGGGATTCGTACAATGCTACTGTTTCTCGTTTCAATTTTTGCAACTCATCTTCATCTTCCACTACTTGATTTGTAGGTATCTTTTTCGACAAATTAGCTTTCCCAGCTTCGATGAAACTACTCTTGAGCAGGATGTTCTCAACGAGCTTTCGATGATACGTCTCTTCCCGTACCCTGTGAATGTCTTCAGCAGATTCTCCCTGGTCTGACATTGATGGTCAATAGACTTTCAATTGACTCAAATGTTACGCGAGGTTTTGTTTACCTTTATTTTAAAAAAAAATTGCTTCAGAGAAGAAAGAACCTTTATATCACAGGGCCTTGGAACGAAGTCAAGTGTAGAAATCAAAAGCGATCTGATCTTCGGAGCTTGATCACTTATATCATCATGTCTGGTTGTCTTTTGATCAAATATGTTTGAAACTCACCAATCCTATGCTATTCAGATATAAACCCTCTTCAAACGACTAGGAGAAAGTTATTATTGATATAAGGTTATTATGACATATACAAAGTGGAAGAGACAATTTATAACAACAAAAAGCAAAGAAAGTAAAAGCAACGAAGTCAATCGAGAACACCGACAGAGTGTATCTCTGATGTGGAACAAATATCAGAGCAAATTTGAATCAGGAGTGATGTCACCAATTCGCAATGAAGCAGTAGGGTGTGCCTTATTAGGAGGGCAGTACCCTAACACTGCTTGTCCAGAACGAGAGACATTCAAAATCAAATTGTCATGTTTTCCCAGTGCTTCAATTATTTGCAACAGGGCCAGTTTCAACTCCGCATCTGTACTGATGCTATTCTCGCGTGAGACTTCATTGAGATTTAATGTGATGTTCAATTCATTTCTCATACTTGTTTTCAAAATTTGTAATCTTCTTTCATTTGCTGTTGCATCCAGCCATTGCAGCAGAAGATCAGAACTTTGTGATAAATAGTTTGAAAGTAAATCCGGATATGAAGCCTGAACCAAAGATATGCCACTTTTCTGTGTGTCTCCATGATGGCCTCTGATAATGGAACTTTCGGAGTCATTATCCCCTCTGTTGTTCTCCTTTTGTGTCTGAAGTAAATACTGGTTGTAGTCGTAGAATGGGTCGTAGAGCGTTGCATCCATAGTAGTACCGAAGTTGTTATTGAGACTCACGTCCCCCTTTTCCTCTTTGTTGGTGTTGACGTGGTTTTCTTGCTGCAACTCATGCGGCTCCGTTCTCTTTTGTTTATTGTGAATCTTCCTCAAATTCAACGGTTTTGTTGGAATGATATTGAAGATATCTAGCTTTTTTATTATACCTGCACCAGCGCTGCTCTTCGGGTTAGCTTTGGTATCCTTTGATATCCTCTTTGGCTCATAAGTTGTTACAGCGTCTTGCTTTGTCGGGGTGTAAGTTATTCCATCATCGCTGATCGAAGTCGCATAGGGACTGATCATGACAGTTTTTGGTGGACTCTTCTTACCTGGCTGCTTCAAACAACTTTTTGTGGGGCTGCCAGAGCTAAGCGAAGAGTTTGGAGAACCAGTCATTGAAGAGCCAGTCTTTGGAGAACTAATAGTTGGAGAATCAATCGTTGAAGGCTCAATATTGCAATTTGTCAAATCTGCATTCAATGGTTTTGCACCATAGGCAATTGCAGCCTGGTTCCCTGTAGAAAGCAAAGCTGCTTGCAAAGAGCATTTGTTTCCAACAATCTTCCAAGCACTATTTCTAGAGTTGGAACCACCGCCAGCTTTTCTGGCACAGCTGATGCAACGACATTTCCCATTGACTGAGTCAACATCTGAATGGGCACTTGAAAACAGACTACTTCTGGTGTAAACAGAACTTGTTTTCCTCACAGCGCTAGTTATTCTAACCCGATTCTGCCACTGTTGTTGTTGTTGTTGTTGAAAGGGAAACACTGGTGCATGGTCTCGGGTGTATAATCCTGCATTTTTTCTTGTTGGATCGCATGCCTCACTCTGTGAACTTGTAGGACCGATGTGTTCATTTTCTTGTTTAGCATTAACTTTCTGTGCTTTTGCATCAATAGCAATATGAACTTCTTGCTCTTGTGAGTCTTCTTCCATAACGAAGGAGGTGTTGCATTCAAAAATAGGCGAAGGGACACTGGGAAATTTTTGATGTCTTCCAACGGCGCCAAAACTGAAAAACTGCTTGAGAAGGCGGTGATGGTTCGTATTGCCGCTTTGTGCAATAGCGGATGTATATGATTCTTCATCTAAGCCCATGATTAAATTTTTGGCTATGATGGGTGAATCCTCGGTATGTAGTAGATTTGTGTCTATTTCATGGCAATTGCAATTGCAATTCTTGTATTCGTTGCGTGTATCAATAACAACATCTTCATCTGAATTAGTTGTTGCAGGTTGTTTTAACTCCTCATTTTCTGTATCATCTTGCAGACAAGCGCCACTAAGGGGTGTATTGATATCGTTTTTTGTAGGCGCTGGATGTTCTTGAGGATTCTGTATATCTTGTGACCCCGTTGAGACCTTTGTCTCAGTTAGGTCCTCATCCTTAGAATTGATAGAAGGGGACCTTAATGTGAGCAAAACCTCATTAGGTGCACGCTCTGTGATGATCAGCAGTCCATTATCAATATCATACCTCCTGTGATAGTATTCAATTTTCATCATATGGCATCTCGTCTTGACTCTATGCAGCAAAATCCCCATACTCGTCATGATAGCCAGGTGTTTTTTTCGATATCAATATTAGCTGTTCAATTTCAGATGTATTCAAAAAAAGAATCAAACAAGACTCTAGGATGGCTTCGTTCAAAGGAAAAACGTGTAGATGAAGCTCTTTAGCTTTTGTTGAAATCACAATTTAATTTGATGCTGAGATGCGTCAGCGGTTTGTGGCTGTTTGTTCTGATTGATAGATTTTATGATTACACAAATATTTTAAGCGGAAAGGCATCGTCAAACAAATTTTTTATAAGATCGAGAGTAGCCCTCTTTGATTTTTACAACATTGATCGACCACAAAAGCGACAAATCGATTACTATATATCTCTTCTGGAAAAAGGTGCACAGAAAAAAAAATTACTTTTATCTTTTCTAGCAGCCGCAGTATTTAAAGTAAGGATGGCATAAAGCCATACTCAGCAGATATACATTATTCGTCATCATCGAAAACTGGAACCCCCCAGTCTGGTTGGCCAAATCTTTTGACACCATGTTTCTTTGAGATCTCGTCAATCTCTTTGCCGTCGGCATCAGAAAGTGGGATTATCTTGAAGTTGTCCTCGATTCTCTTCGCCGATACCGATTTTGGCAAGACAACTGTACCTCTCCAAATGGCCCAAGAGATCATAATTGTGGCGACGCTGACACCATTTGCCAGTGCGATCTTCGCCAAAGTTTCATCTTTGAACAATGGCGAATTCGTTGATCCTAATGGTGAATAGGCCTCCACAACGATACCGTTTTCCTTGCAGTATTGCAACAACTTTGGTTGTGGCAAGTAAGGGTGCAACTCCACTTGATTTACAGCAGGCTTGATTGTGGTTGTTGGCAGAGCCAAAAGAGACTTCAACTTCTTGACAGACCAATTAGAAACACCGATTGACTTTGTCAAACCTTTTCCTATCAAAGGTTGCATCAACTCATATGTCTTATTGACATCCCAGTCTCTGAAGACGTCTCTTGAGCCGTCTGGTAATTTTGGGAATTTGTCGTCGTTTCCATTTGGATTCAAACAAACTGGCCAATGGATCAAATATAAATCAAGGTAGTCGATTTGTAACAATCTCAATGACTCTTTGATAGCTGACTCTGGATCGTTGTGTTTCGTACACCACAATTTGGAGGTGATGAAGAGCTCGCTTCTTGGGACACCTGAATCTTTAATTGCTTTACCGATTTGTGCCTCGTTACCATAAATCCATGCAGTATCAATGTGTTTGTATCCGGCTTTCAAAGCGGCTAAAGTGGCGTTATAAGCCTCTTCATCGGTTGACTGCCAAGTGCCCAACCCAAGAGCAGGAATTTTGGCTCCGTTGTTGAAAGTTAGGATCTTTGTGCAAACTGAAGGTTGAACCATTTTAAGTGATGTCAATTGAGTTAAATAAATATATGTAAATGTATTGGTTTGATAATATAGCTATTGTAACAATTGTTTTATAAACTGAATTAATTCATATATAAACGGTGTGGAGGCTTTTCTTTATATGACTTTTTTTTCACCATAGTGTGGGTGCCGTCCACTTTAAATTGCTGCGCTTCGATAACGTGGGTGAGGATGCCCACTCCAACTTTTTGACTGAATTCATTCGCCCGAAGTTACGAAGTTGAGTTCGAAGTGTTCATGGGTTGGGATTGTCGTGTGATTCCACAGTTTTCAGTCCCCTTTATCATTGAGTGGCCAATCAAAGACTTATTTCCAGGAGTGTTTTCAATTCAAGACAAAAGGCAACTAGATGTCGTGTACTCCGTTCAAAAGCGGAGAAACCTTAAATTGAGCGATTACATCATTGATTAGAATATGATCACATGATGTGTTGAAATATAAGCATTACTGCATATGAGAACCATATGAGTTGATCTCAACAATTCAACTACGAAGCTGCTCTACAAAGTTGGTCTTTTTTTCAATCCCAAACCGTGAATAGAAGCTATAAAAAAAAGTTGATCAACATATTTTTGTTATGTTAGCATCAGTATGCGTATCTGAAGTTATTGTTTTGCCTATCAGTCAAGTCTTCAAAAGCATGAGTCAACTGTATATCTTCTTCAGCCAATCCAGCAGCTATTAATTTATCTTTACGTCTATTTTCTTTCATCAACCATAATCTCATAAAGATTAACAAGCAGATCAAAGCAGCGTAGCAGCCCATGTGGGTTCCAAATGCGGTGAGGTATCGTGGATCTTCGTTGGCCTTGAAAACTTGTGGCCCAACACAATTACCAACGGCCCAGCCAACGAAGTTAAAAGTTGTCACGATTGACTTCTTACTTTGTCCTGCAACGTTTCTAGAAAGAAGAGAAAGACCAAGGTTGGCAACGCCCCAAAAGGAAAGGGTCAAGTAATAAGAAAACAAGAGAACACCTCTTCTCAATCTATATTGGTAAGAATCAGTATCAAGATCAGCATAAGTGACAGTCATCAAAACGACAGTTCCCACAATAGATGGAATGACAAAACCGATCATAAAGAAGATGTTTTGGTGAAACCTAGTTGAAAGCCAAGCAGATGTCAAAAGAAGAAAGATGAGATACCCACCAAGGACCATTGCCAACAACTGAGTCTGTAAAACAGTAAAGCCGAAAGACCGAATTATAATGTTGGCAAATGCACCTAAACCTGAAGTTGGAAGTGAAGTCAAGAATTGAATGAGAAAGTAACAATACATTTGGGGATCTCTGAAAGCTTCAGCAAAGTGCTCCAACTTCCACTTTTTGTTCTGAAGTCCAGTCTGGTTACCTCTGACTCTTTCAACCATCAATCTTTTATCTTCCTCTGAGAAGCAGTGAGCCTTCATTGGAGAATCTGGCGTCCACCACAAAACGAAAAAGCCCCACACAACAGTGATGCAACCGTATACGAGGAATAAAACTTCCCAGTTTTTTAATCTAGCACCTTCGATAAGAGTGAAGCAATATGAGAGCACACCACCCACAATCTGCTGGCCACCATTCATCATATACCACAATGCAACGATGAAAGCTTGTTCTTCACGTCTATACCACATGGAAGACATGACGATGAATACAGGTTGACAGCAGCATTCGAAGGCACCAAGCAAAGTTCTAACCACAACTAAAATCGCAAAGTTCTTACCCAATGCGTGGCATGAAAGTACAATCCCCCAAACAATGATGTTGAAAGCAAGGTACTTGACCAAAGGGACTTTTTGAATGATGATGTTGGTTGGAAACTCACAGACAAGGATGGCGAGAAAAGTACAGGTTGTCAACCACGAGTACTGCTGTCCAACAAGGTTGGCGTCTTCTCTGATACCCATGATAGATGCGAATGATAGAGTACCTTTGTCTAAGGCTTGCAAAAAATAAGTGACGATCATGCAAGGAAGTACTCTCTTATTGATCTGTGATCTCAAACGACGATTAGTTTCATCGTCAATCTCGATTGCCTCGTCTTCCAGATAAGCCAACACGTCTTTATCGACATCACCCAGGAGACGTTTTCCTTCATCGTATTCGTCGTTGGATTTGTTTGAGACGCTGTGTTCAATGTGGAGAACAGATTGTTTGATATCAAATTCTGTAGTGCTCATTTCTTGTATGTTAAAGAGATGTCGATGGAGTGTCCAAGAGCAAGAAGAAAATGGTCTTTAGATGAATTATATATGATGTAAGAGCCAATTGTGGGGAAATCTTGAATTAAAGATCAACAAGCTGCTTGTTTCGCCTATTATGATTGTAAACACATAGATAGAACCCTGCAGGAGATTCGCATTGACCCTGCGACAGATAGTCAATCGTGTGAAAGATGAGCCGTGCACAAAGAGTTGGACTAGTCACATAAGTCATCACCGTAATTCAAAATCCTTCGAATTGCTACAAGATTGAGAATAAAAGAGTGTGGGGAAAGTTTGTCTGTCATGGTCCCTTTGTTTTCTACTTTGCATATCGTGGCAGCTCGTCACACCAATTTGTATAAATTGAAAAAAAATATTGGCGTGGAAGTATATGTTGCATAAAGGAGATCATCATTTTTTTGTAACTAGCGGCTGGCAGAGAGGATTATGTAATAACATACAATTCGGTGATAATCCTAGAAAATAAAACATCACATTAAGCTTTCCAAAGCTCCGGGGTCATCTCATCATGAGTCGCCACTAGAATTTTTGCGTCACGATTACTTCAAGATATATTCTCTATTAGATTGAGGAGTGGATTTAATTTTCTTATTATGTACGAGTGTGACAGTGTTGCTATCAGTCTAAAACCAAATTTCAAATTTTCCCGTTGCTAAAACTTTGAAATTAACAAAATTGAAAAATCTATCATTGAATCAAAGATAAAGTCTGCTATACTCCACCAATGCCATGATAGCCATTGCCTGGCCGTATGGCATCGAAGTCAATGGGATATCTCTGTAAAATTGAAGAGAATCCCCCATTCCTGTACCAAATGAAGTATTGAGTAATTCTCCTCTTTCATCTATCTGATTCATCACGCCCTTGATGCCTGCAATAGCAACATCTCGATATTTCTTGTCAATATAGCCTTTGCGAGCAGCTTTCAAAATCCCATATGTGAACCCAGCTGAAGCTGAGCTTTCGAGGTATGAAGCTGCATCATCCAAAAGAGTATGCCATAAGCCTTCTCCCAGGCTATCTTGCAATTCTGCTAATTTAGCAACTTGAGAGTTCAAAGTTTCAAGAAGATATTCTCTAAGGAAATCACCAGGCTTGAGATCTAGTAGCTCGATGAATTCGGGGATCACAATAGTGATCCAAGAGTTGCCTCTTGCCCACAAAGCTTGCGCAAAATGATGATTACCATCAAACGTATATCCATGGAACCAAAGGCCTGTCTTAGTATCCACCAAGTACTTGGTATGGAGTAGCATTTGTCTCTTTGCTTCTTCAACGTAATGAGGTCTATCGAGCAATAGCCCAATTTTGGCAAGAGGCATTACTGTCATCATAAGAGTATCATCCCACATCTGTTGATGATTATCAGCCAAGTAGGTCGCGTGTTGGAATCCACCACAGTGAGTCCTTTGTAACTCATACATTGCCCACTCAGCCCAAGCATCCAAATAAGGTATATACTTGTGACTTGTTGCCGGATACCTTTCAACAACGTACGCTAGAGATAGAAACACCGCCATAGTATTAATGTTCTTTTGAGTGCTACCATCTGGACCAAACAACTGAGCATCAAACCAGTCATAAATATGCTGAAGGATTTTGTCGTCACCCTTAAGGTCAAAATAGTGCCAGAGACCATAAAGTCCAATTCCATGAGTCCATTCCCAGCCTGTAATCCAGCCTTTAGTGTCGATGATTCTTCCTCCAGGAATTTCCATCAAATATTGACCACTCTCATCTTTGATGTTGACAAGGTTGTCTATCAATCTGTTGATATATTCATCAATAGTTGAGCTTTGAATCCCATTCACAGAGTTAGGCATCGTTTTCAAAAGTATGAACCGTAAGTGCGTTAGCAAAAAACACCACCACTAACGTGGGATTACCACCGCTTCGGCCAGTATATATATCGAAAGTCACATATCTTTTATTTGATCTCCTCTACCCCAGAGCCCAATCCACGTCAATTTTTTTTATCTCACACGCACACCGAGCGCCCCACACATCGCTCGAATGATGCGCCTTGTTACTCTCCACTCTCGCTTGGCTAACTTGGAGCACTTACTTTGCTAACGGAGAACAGGGACCTCTGGTCAATCTTGATCTATGATACCCCTGGGAAATTATGAAAAAGGATGATTTTTGTGAGCCGCCCTTGATGGAATATTGTCTGTCCCTTCTCGCAAAAGCCCGTTTGACAAGAAGACGTTCTCGACCAAAATCCAGCCTAGTGGTCATTGTCTAGATTTCCTAAGTTTGTAAACTCAACATTGCTTCCGATCAACCGTCCTTGTTTCCCTGATCGTAAATATTTGAATCGGCACGTACACGGTGATTGACAACAACTAAAGAGAAATTGGAAATAGTGAAAAGAATGCTTTTGCTGCTCTGCTTTACAATTTTTTTCCCCCACCAAACATCACATACCAGTCAAGCAGTCATTTATTTGTTCTTCTTTTCAAAAATTCTTGTACCTAATGCTGTGAACTGACATCATGCCGACATCACTTACAAAACTCGTAGACTTTATTTTGACGGGCCATTTTTGTTGCGGTTTACGTTGTCAATGTCGTTATATTCTATTTTTCTTCAACAAATTATGATCATAGAGCCGTCAAAGGTATTTTCCCCACCTTCTTCTTGAGAAAGCTTGTCTTTTATATAAACTTTATCGGGTAACTTAACTATAACAAGAATTTATCTCGTCAAGTTTCACACTCAACAATATGGACAGATTCGAATCAACTTCAAAGCCTGCTCTGGATCACATTGAGCTCTTGCCTTACGACGACGTTTCTTTGAACGATCCTTCGCTAATAGATGTGAAAACTAATGGTACACATCCTGATGATGTGGATGAAGATTTGCTACAGTACATCGGAGACGGTGCAGTAAAAATTGACGATGAAACAAATCGTCGTCTTCGTAGGATGATCAATTGGAGGATTTTACCCTGCATGGTGGGTACTTATTTTTTGCAAGCATTAGATAAAGGAACACTTTCCTTTGCCTCCATCATGGGAATAAGGGAAGATGCTCATCTTGTCAACCAAGACTATTCCTGGTTAACCACATGTACGTTTCTCGCCATACTCATTCTCGAGTTTCCTACCAATTATATTATCCAAAAAGTCCCTTTGGCAAAGTATCTCTCAATAAATGTTATTCTTTGGGGTATAGTACTTGCTTGTCACTCAGTTGGAAAAAATTTCACCATACTAGTTGTCGTCAGAACAATGCTCGGCTCATTCGAATGTTGTTGCCAGCCCATATTTATTATGATGTCTTCCATGTGGTACAAGCGTGAAGAACAGGCTCTCATAGTAGCTCTTTGGTATATGATGAACGGGGGTCAACAAATAGTCGGGGGTATTCTTTCTTATTGTTTCACCCTTATTCATGGAGCTAGATTGAAAAACTGGGAAATTTTATTTCTCACATACGGGTGTGTCACTGTAGTTTGGGGATTCTTTCTTCTTTGGTGGACTCCTGACTCACCAATGAAAGCTCGCTGCTTCTCAGAAGAAGATAAAAAGTTGATTGTGGAAAGAGTTAGAGCCAACCAAACTGGTTTACAAAATAGAAAATGGAAAAAAGAACAAGTGAAAGAGGCACTCTTAGATCCACAAACTTACTGCTTTTTCCTCATCCAGTTTTTGACGTCACTTCCAACCTCTGGATTGGGTGCATTCGCCAACATAATTATCAGCTCATTTGGATTCAGCGTTTTAGCCACTCAATTGTTGGCAATGGTTCTTGGTGGATATCTCATCGTCCTTCTTTTGAGTTCAGCATACTTCTCAACGAAATTCCAACAGAATATATTTTTCATGATTGGGTTCGTCATCCCGTCTATTGTGGGGACAATAGTTTTGATGACTTTAACTTATGCAGATCTCGATAAAGATTCTTATGAATACCGGTTGAGAAGGGGTGTACTTTTATTTTGTTACTACTTGACTCTTTCCTTTTGGGGGGTTGCTAATCTTGGACTTTCACTTCTTTCCAAAAATGTTGCAGGCCAAACCAAGAAATCCTTCTGTACCGCTTTCAACTTCGTTGGATGGGCTGTAGGTAATTGTGTTGGCCCTCAAGTTTTCAAAGCCAACGAAAACCCCAGGTATCTCACAGCATTTGGAACTCATATGGGCTGCTACGCAGCATTAATTGTGAACTTGATCGTCTTGAGATTATGGTTGATGAAAGAAAATAGAAGGAAAAATAAGTTGATTGAATCGGGTCAGGCTGAAGAGGACGACAATTTGGCACACGCCTTTGACGATTTAACCGACAGAGAAAATATCAACTTTAGATACGCTTATTAGGTTGGACTTTCCGAAATGAATTCGCTTTTCAGATAACTTGAGAGATTTTACCATTTCGATTTCTTTTACCATGTATCGTTGTAGTTTTATTAGTTCGTTTCTATTTTGATAAGTGCAATTTGTAGATTATCTAAAAAAAAAACGTCGTTTTCCACAACATCAATTGTTATAGACAGTCGTGTATAAGAGACTCAACAGATAAAAGACAGGAAATTAAAATTAAAAAAAAGAGAAGTGTAAACTCTCTCAACTACACAGAAACATTGATACAATATAATTAAGCATACCGAACAAGTGCTTTGTTTTTATAGTAGGTATTTGTTGATTCATATAAAGAAGAGATAAATTCATAAGGGGGATTCATCGTGATATGGGTAATGGAAAAAGTCCATTCGCTCTATCCACTCTAGATTGTGATGACCTTGTCTTATCGCTTATTTTTTTGTAGCCAAGTTGAGCATAAGCACGAGGTTGCCACTGATACCGCCCAAACTGGGATACACCAACACATGTTAATAATCCATTGAGTCAAACAACCTTCGGCGTTGCTCACTTTTGCCATTGGGGATGTTATACATGCTTTGATGATTGCAGTCAATAGATGGATGCTTTTTTCTCCTCGCTCGCTCTACATCCGGCCCGATTACTAACTTAATTGCAGGTAAATCCACGAAAGCTTCAGAGGCACAAAATACTTTTAAAATCAATCAACACACCACAGAGTGATCATTACTATCATCTTCCAAAAGCGCCACAAATTCTTCAGATAAACAATGAGATCAGAATTCAAAGACGAACACAGCTTTGAGAAGAGAAAAGCCGAAGCCATGAGAATCCGTTCCAAGTTTGTAGACAGGATTCCCGTTATTTGTGAAAAGGTTGAGAAATCTGACATTCCAGAAATTGACAAGCGTAAATACTTGGTGCCATGCGATTTAACCGTTGGTCAATTTGTTTACGTTATTAGAAAGAGAATTAGATTGTCAAGTGAGAAGGCTATCTTTATCTTTGTCAATGATATCTTACCACCAACGGCAGCTTTGATGTCAAGTATCTATGAAGAGCACAAGGATGAAGACGGTTTCTTGTACGTTTTGTACAGTGGCGAAAACACCTTTGGTGAGGTAGAGGGTGTTGAAGAGTTAAAAGATTGATTGTTGTACTATCAATCTCCATCGGGATCCACTTGCTATTTCATGATATGTATTTGCATTTGCCCGGTTCTTCTGAGTTTCTTGAAGCCTTAGTTTGCTTCAGGTGCTATACATACTGATATTCACTTCTATTCTATGCAACAAGAGATATCGAAAACTTTTCCTATTAAGATATCATCATCTTGTTTGTCAATTTGTTATCATTATGAATTTCATTCTACTACCTTCATCAACGATGAACTGCAATATTTTTTATTCTTTTGATATTAGCTTTAACTGGGTTAGAGTTTTCTCTTTTTAACAATGATATGAAAATTCTTGAATTGTAACTTTAACTAGTGAAATCTCCTTGTTGTACTCGCGCTTCTTTCAAGCCAGCTCGAAAAAAAAATCTGTCAAGTAAAGATGTAGTTCTTTAATGAAAGTACCTCGGGCTTTGAATTAAAGAGCCAACTTGAGCTTATAAATTTCAAGCAATCATACTACTGGATTCAATTGAAGAAATTCTTCATATCTATTTGATTGAATTGTGACAATGGCTGATTTTAATAAGATTGCTCAGCTTCTAGTGGTACTCTTGTTTGTTTCCTCAACGGAGGCTGTAAAAGAGTATCTCTTCAAGACATGTGACCAATCGTCTTTCTGTCACAGAAACAGATATTTTGCCAAAGCCATTGAAGATTCCCTTTCTTTTGAATCACAGTATTCAGTTGACACTCCTTCATTGAAGTTCGATCTCATTCACTCCACATTCACTGGTGATATAGTGAAAAAATTAAATGATGGATCTGATGTACAATTACCATTCGAGATCAACATCTTGAAGGATAACAACGTCAGATTGAGAATTGATGAACAAAAGAGGATTGATGGTGATATCGAAGTTGAAAATGCTCGATTAACGAAAAGAAGATTCAACGAAGCATACAAATATGCATTGAAAAATGGTGGAAATGACATCAAGGGTTTGGACAAGGATATTGAATTGAAGTATGAAAAATTTGAAGACAGGATGGTTGTTAATTACGGACTGGACTTGGAGTACCAAGTACTGTTGCAATATAGGCCGTTCAAGTTGACTCAATCATTGAATGATAACGTATTGTTGTCTTTAAATGATGAGAATTTGTTCAACATAGAGCACTGGAGACCAAACATAGAGAATGACACTGTCAACCTTTCACCTCAGGAAGTCAATTTCAACATGTTTAGTGATGATTTCAAAGACTGCAAGAATGACAAGATGCCATTTGGTCCTGAGAGCGTTGGCTTGGATGTGACATTTGTCAATATTGATCACGTGTTCGGTTTGAGCGAACATGCTTCTCAAAGTTTGGAGTTACAAGACACAACGAATCAAGATCCTTACCGTTTGTTCAATGTTGATATATTTGAATATGAGACCGAAAGCAAGTTACCAATGTATGGGAGTGTTCCTTTCATTCTTGGAGTATCCCCAGAATACAGTGCTGGTATCTTCTGGATGAACGGTGCAGACACATATATTGATATCAAGAAGAGAGCAAGTTCTCAAAGTGAACCCAATGGGCAACAGCAAATTCTCACAGAAGGTGAGAAGAAAACTGTGACTCATTGGATTTCCGAAAATGGTATCATAGATGTAATCATGATGGCTGATAAGACACCTCAACTGATCAACAAAAAATATGGAGACTTGGTCGGCAATGCAGAGTTGCCTCTGTTATTTGCCTTGGGTTATCACCAATGCCGCTGGAACTATAATGATGCATTAGATGTTTTAAGTATACATCGTAAATTTGATGACTTCAACATAAGTTATGATTCAATATGGTTGGATATCGAATACACAGACTCCAAAAAATACTTTACATGGAAAAAAGAGTCGTTTCCAGATGTGATGGGTATGCTACGTGAATTAGATGAGACCGGAAGGAACTTGGTCGCGATAATCGACCCGCATATCAAAACTGGGTACGAAGTTAGTGATTACTTAGAAAAACACGCACTTGCCATCACAAATTCTGATAACGATAAATCGTATCATGGTCATTGTTGGCCAGGGGAAAGCGTCTGGATTGATACTTTCAACCCAGAAGCTGTCAAGTACTGGAAGACCCTATTTGAAAACTCAAAATCGAATCAGTTCATTGGTGATTCTGATAATTTATATCTTTGGAACGATATGAACGAACCCTCTGTGTTCAATGGTCCAGAGACCTCGGCACCAAAGGACATCATTCATTATGGTGGCTGGGAGCACAGGTCAGTGCACAATATATATGGTTTGACTTTTCATGAAGCAACACACGAAGCCTTAATCGCTAGAAACTCTAAAAAGAGGCCTTTTATTTTAACTAGATCCTTCTATCTGGGGTCACAAAGAACATCGGCTATGTGGACCGGTGACAACATGTCAAAATGGGAGTATTTGAAGCTTTCCATTCCAATGAACATGAATCAGGGTGTTGTAAACTACATCTTCAGCGGAAGTGATGTGGGTGGTTTTTTCGGGAACCCATCGAAGGAATTGTTGACAAGATGGTATCAGACCGGTATTTGGTATCCATTTTTTAGAGGACATGCTCATATTGACTCGAGAAGAAGAGAACCATGGATTGCTGGTGAGCCTTACACTTCAGTAATGAGAGATGCTATCAATTTGCGGTACAAATTGCTACCAGCTATCTACACAGCATTTTTCGAGAACACAGTTAGTGGGTTACCCTTTATGAAACCGATGTTCTATGAAGCCCCAAATAACGAGAAGCTGTTTCGTATCAACGATCAGTTTTTCCTTAGTGATACAGGATTATTGGTGAAGCCAATTACAGACGAAAACTGTAACATGACATCCATATATTTCCCCGATGATGAAAGATATTTCGATTATTATACACATGAGTTGATCAGTTCAGAGCCAAAGACTCACGTGATAACTGGCATTGACTTATCTACGTTACCTGTATTTCTCAAAGGTGGACACGTCATACCAACCAAGGAAAGGCATAGGAGATCTTCTAAATTGCAAAAATTTGACCCATTCACGTTGACTATAGTATTGAATAAAATGAGGGAAGCATCCGGAAAATTATATATCGATGACGGTGAGACGTATGAATATGAAAAAGGAGGCTTTGTCTTGATAGAATTTTTGTACGAGAATGGTGTTTTATCGGGAACTGTCACATCAAATGATAAGAAGTATGCTAAGACATTGGATAAAATAGAGTTCGAGAAAATTATTCTTGTTGGCTTGGATAAACAGATCACAGAGGTGGAGATAACACAGAACAAACTATCAACAAAAATTGATGTATACACTGAGGATCACCATTCGGTGCTTAAAAATCCAAAAGTGAAGGTCAACAAGAACTTTGTTATTAAGTTTGCTTGAGGGTAGATAGATGTACGAAAAAAATAAATACCAGCTTTAATTACTACTTTAGTATTGGCAAATGTATTAAAAACTCTTTTCTAAATCGATGAAGTCTCTATATACTTCCAGAGATAAACTCTTGCCAATTTTGTTCGAAATGTTCCTTCTCTTATCATCATTCATGTTAATGAAAATACGTACTATATCGAAATCTAATATAGGTCTCGATATCGAATTCGTACTAGTTGATAAGCAATTTTGCAAATGCAGAGGCAATTCCCCGAATCTATTTACTTTTGGATTCAATCCAAATGTGTTGTACTCCTTATCGATAATTTGCTGTTGAATGATGTAAAAATTTCGGTACGAAGATTCGGCAATTGGTGTCACTTTGTAAATCGATCCATCCAAGTTGGAACCAAAACACTGGTACTTATCAAATCCAATATTCTTATTGAATTCCTCAAATTTTGGAAATCTCTTTAACATTGTGGTCTTCGTGTTCAACTTAAAAATAGACTTCCTGATCAATCGTTGACCCAACTGTGAAGTGGGATCATCTGGATCGTACTGCAACAAGTGTAGTATGTTGTCATTATCAGCAACCAACACAAATAACTGCTTGTCATAAACAATGAAATCCAAACATTGAACATCCAACTTCACAAGATCTTTACCCAACATAATCATTCTATATGGCTCGGCATCAAAACCTAACAACCATGCGCTTTCCGTAGAATCACCGATGATGACTAAATCCTCAAACGATTTCAGATCAGTAATGTACATTGAAGTATCATAAAACGCCACTGGCATGACTGTATTATCATCTTGCAAATCTCTTATCAAAATTTTTGAGCCCTGAGCTGTCAAGAACCTTCCACTTATCTCAGAAACAGCTGTAATCGCACCCTTTGTGTTCTCTTCGAAAATCTTTTTAAATTTGTGATTTGTTTCAGGTTTGCCTGGCTCTGGAATAATATCGATAATCTCCAAAATTTTGAAGTTACCATTCGTTGTTAAATCTTCGGTTCTAAACTTGCCTACTCCGACCAAAATATATTCCTTTTTGGATGCAATATGAGTTTTTGAGATGTTCAAATTTGTAGATTTGAGGCTCAATCCAATTTCCTCATCTTCAAGCTCAATCTCGTCGATGACGGTCCAGCTGAATGGGGATATCAATTTGACAAAGCCTTTGTATGCCTTTCCCTTCAAAGTTCTGGTTGTCTCAGCCCCTGGAATTGGGTTCTCGTCTTCATCAACGGCCACGTAATCAATCTCTTTAAAAGTAGATATAACAAACGTGTTGGACGATTTATGAAATTCAATTGCATTGATTGTCTCATTTGGTTTCAACAAGTTATCATACTTTCTCAGTGGTAATTTATTGCTGAAATCTTCATCTCCATCTAACTCCACTATTCTGGCGTTTTTCTTGTCGTCAATGAATATCAAACCATTATTGACCATGTCATTGGCAAAACTGGCCATCGAAACAGAATTCAAACTTGTGAATTGATGGATCTTAGGAAAAGATTTGGAGATTTTGACAATCATATAAGTTTTGACACCGGTAACTAAAACACAGTTCAAACCGTTGAAATTTTGCAAGGGAACTAAAGTTCTTTCAATTTTTGTACCACTTGGATATGCATTCTCTGGTGCTCCAGTCAATTTTAACCCGGCCAACTCGTTGATTTTAAAAAACTCGTTGGTTTTCCCATTGAAAAATAACTTGTACATTATTATCTGACCGCCAATGGTCAACATAATCAAATATTCCTCCTTGCTAAATTCATCTCCCAACTCACAGACCGTTATGCTCTTGATCTGAGGATCGGGTACACCTTCTTTGTTAACCATCATTAATTCGATCCTTAACATCTCAGACAAATTTTCCGCACCGTATAGTTCAAATATTTTCTGATTATGATCCTTTTGGAAAAGTAAAATTCTATTATCCGCGGTAATCAAGACAAACAAGGGGATCTTAGTTTCGTTTTTGCTCACTTTTGGGTTGTCATCGTGATCTCTTTTAACACCTCCAAACTTGACATTTGCTAAAAGTGACGAGCTGACGATGGTTCCAGTCGTTATAATTAGATCATTCAAGAGCTTAGGTAGTTCTATTTTGGTGAATTCATATTTTGGTTTTTTCAGAAGTTCCTTTTTCCTCTTTTCAACAACCTCTTTGGATTCCTTTGATTTCCTTTTAAGCTCTCTCAATGATTTCATAACATCATTTTTTGTCACTTCGAACGAAGCGACCTCACCATCTTGAAATGTAACTAAAATCAAATCGTTGAATGAATAGCCAAATACCAATTCCACTTCGAACTTTGTTGATGCAAGTAAATGAAAATCATAGTCATAAAGCTTAATTGATGTTGTCGTTATCTGTAAAATTTGATCAGCACTAAATTTCATGACAAATAATGTTATCTCATTAACATTAAAATCAGCGGTGAAAATCTTCCTATAGTTATCGTTGATTTTGAAAATTTCGGTCCTTAAATTATCAAAATTTGTAGTGATCAAATAATCACTTTGATTTTTACTGTCATTGATTGTCCAGATTCTATTCACATTCGAAAACTTTAAACAGGACTTAACAATAGGCTGGATTGTAGGTTTGATAACAGAAATCGATGAACCTTTCATATATCCGGTACTGGAAACAATACAATTCTCATTAAAATTAGGATTTGGTAGCCCCATAGTTTTGAGCTGGGTTGAGACAGGGCCGATGCTAAAGCTTGTAATCGGGCCATAGTTGGGCAATTTGTCCATGAGAATAAATTTTATATCATCAATGCTGTGAACCTGAATGGCCAGTTTCAGCTTTTCATCGTCCTCGAAATAAAAGTCCTCATCATCGTCTTTCTTGGTCTCCACCTCGTCTGCGACTCTTTCCAGAATAGTTTCCTGACCGGGCAATTTGAAATCATATTTGACTAATAAACTATCACTGCCGTCACAGCCAATGAAAAGGGTGTTCTCCAGTAACTTCGTAACGGTGTTGATCTTAGTGAATGATAACCCATGTTCAAGTATAGGCTCAAACTCAATCAAAGATTTTCTGCTCGAAAGGAATTTCAAAGAAAACAATCTATTGTCTGTTTTTTCAAATAATAAAAGCCTATCGCTGAAGAAATCACTGATAAAACAGTCCTCGAGTTTCAAGTTTAAATCAGACCTATCGACAAGTTTCAAGTCGGTGCACTCCTTATAATACTCGTTCACCCCAACACCATTGCAGCTTCCGTTAGAATTGACATGGACTAATTGATTACAACCTATCAATAGTAAACCATCAATAGGTTTTTCTAATGCTTTCAAAGAGTAAAGGTCGTAGGGCAAATTGTCAATATCTATGATTGATGCAGCACTCTTATTCAGCAAATCCAAAGACAACACTAATAGTCTTGTAGTATCCTTTCTCATTGTTATAGAGCCACTCCAAGTCGGTTCTGGTTGGAACAAAACAGCTAATGTCGGTTCATGATAGTTGTGAAGGAATGATATATCGATGATGTTTCTGATTGATGCGTCTAATTTAGCCGCTTGTAAGACAAATGAAGAATATGTGATATCCTTTGTGGTCGATGTTGTTGTTGGAACATACTCCTCGTCATCTCCGTCGTCTTCATCTTCGTCATCACCTTCTTGGTGGAAAGGCAAGAAGCAAAGGGAATCTTTATATAGTATTACAGAGCACTGATTGTTCGGATCAACTCTGAATGTGGTCTTTGCTTGATCATCTACGTCCAACGAAGAATGGGTCAAAAATTGTTCATAGTAATGCAAACTTAAGGCGACAATTTGAAACTTTTCATAATCCCATTTCAAAAGCACCGATTTTGCAGTTTTAAAAGCAATCAATAGATAGTCAAGCTTCGAATCGTTGGTTCTAATTTTCTTGACGTCCACAATCAAACCTTGTAGCTTGTATTCTGTAATCAACTTAAGTTTAAATGATGGTTTGAGGATCTCAAACACTTGTAACAATGTTCCCTTGGAGATGATTAACTGTTCAGAATCTTCAGAAATAAAATGACAAGCAATGGACTTTGACACTTGAGTTGGATCAAATATTTGATGATAAAGGTCCATTGCTGCAGCTTTGTGTCAATAACCAAGGGTTGTGTGTGTGCTTACTTTGTTAGTGTTCGAGGACCTGTGAAATATTTCACGCGAAAAAATGAAAAATCTAACTGAAGATTAATATGGGCTACAAGATTATTGATGATGGGGAGATAATAAATATACACTTACTACTACAAATTCTTTGTTTCGCTAGCCGTCGGACCATATACCGATGAATATTCATTTGGTGTACCCATAGTAAGTAGCATCCAACCTCTTCAGCAAGTGTTCACCTGCGGTCAAAGCTTTACCTTGGTTTTTCTCTGCATCGTGCGAGGCACCCCTACCTTTGATCTGTCTCACCTTTTCTGAAGGTACTGGTAACAATGGAATATCGTCCTCTGGATGGCTGAAAAAAACAATGCTGTATCTGCTTTTACCAGTCTCTTGAAAATCCTTTGGAAATTTGACCCTGTGGACAGTCGACTTAAGAAGTCCATTTGTCCAATAACTCAACTGATCAGCGATGTTGACGACTAAGGGTGCTGCATAGCCCTCTTTCTCATACTCTGGTGATGCAGGGACAAAAGGAACGGGAGTCCATTTTTTAGTGACTGGTGACAAGATTTCCAAACCTTTTGATTGCAACTCCAATTGTTGGAATAAAAGAGTGACACCACCATAATCTGTATGCAGACCAGCTCTGACTACTTCCTCTGGATTTAAAGACTGTGCCGATGGATAATGTAAAAATCTCAAAGCAGAACCACACAGCTCAGACGATCTGTGTCTGTTGACAAACCAATCGGCACCACCTTCTTTTTCGTCGATTTCAAGAGCCATACCCAATAAAAGTAACATTCTGTGGATATTTTTATACAACTTCAAGACTGTAGACTTAACAAGCTCCATTCTCTCCTCTTTTTCGGTAAAGAAATCAGGTATATCCTGATCAGGTTCTCCGGTCAACAAGTTCAACTTGGCAAAGTTGAAACACTCTTTTGGATCACCTTGTGGTTTATCAGGATTCAGCTCATCCAAATTCTCGCTACCAAAATCAGAATAACCACAATTTTCAGCACCTAGTTTATACTTGCGCTTGGTCTCTGCTGGTAGTTTGAAGAAGTCAATACCCATTTGGAACAATTGTTCAATCTCATCTTGCTTGAACCCGTGCCCTTCGATCATAAGAAAACCTTGCTGCGAGGCAGCTTCCAACAACTTGTCAGCTGTTCGTTTGTCCACTTTGGAGATGTCGATGACTTCTAAGGGATTCTCTATCTGTTCTGATGGCATCTTGTTCTGTTTTCGCGTACAGCAAGGGTCCTTTTGATGGAAGCAATTCAGCCAATGGTGTGATTTTTATAGTGTTTTGCAACCAATTTTTTCTTATCTCTCTTGTCTCTCATCGAGCGGACAAATCCGATCAATACATATCAGGATGCTAACAATAGAAGAAAATTGGTAGAATATTTATATTGAGAGACAGAGAGATTATGAGTGAGTGGAGTTTAAGTGAACTGAACTAGCGGCGAGCGGCAAGAGGGAGGGATGAAGCAAAGACCTTCAACTCCTGCCCGCCACTACAATTGATCATTTTTACCCATTTCAACGTAGAATAGTCATCATGAATTTTTGAATGCCCTCAGAAACGGAAGAAAAAGAAAGCCTGCTGGTGAACGTTGACAAGATTGTAATTTTCTCTTGACATTTATGGTAAAAACAATTTCGTTACAATTTTCATCAACTTTATATAGAGTAAAATAGCATTGAAAATCAACCCGATCACGCTGCTTCTCCAGATATCTCCGGCTTGTAAGATGAAACCTTCGCGGGCCTCTTGAGTGGTACTGGATCTCCGTTTGACAACTGAACAACGTCAGTTATCATTCAGATCAGTACTTACAATATACAATCAGTCACTTCCATGATAAAAAAATGAAAAAAATAAAAAATCTCGAAAATTTTCATTAGATGACTATCTCACAGTTTAGATATTTTCGTCAAGAACAATGTCTCAAACTGAATTATCCCTACTAACAAGAGTTGATGGTTCTTGTTCAATACAATCCAAAGATGTTGATATCATATGCTCAGTAGCTGGACCGATGGAGGCAAAAGCAAGACAAGAATTGCCGCAACAAGTTGCCTTAGAACTTCTGATAATCCCACCTGTGGGGCCTCTGTCTACCAGAGAGAAACTATTGGAAGATCAACTCAAAAAGATATTGTATAGAGTGATAAACACATACCAGTATCCAAGGCAGTTAATACAGATTGTGTTGCAAGTGTTGAAAAACGAGAGTGTAATGATCAAGGAGATGATGTACATAGTGAACTCTGCTTATTTGTCCTTGATTGATTCAGGAATTTCTTTGAGTTGCTCTTTCTTAGCCACATGTTGCATATTGACTCTGGATACAGATCTAAAGTTTGAATTTGACAAAAAGGAATTTGACACAAGTAAGGCTTCTTTCCTCGTTGTCTATACCTTGCACAATGGTGTGTGCGATGAGCTAATTTTGCTTGAATCAAATGGTGATGATTTGACCCAGGAGCTCTATAGTGACGTTTTGCAAAAAAGTAGAACTCAGATAGTGGTGGCAAATCAGCAAGTAAGAAAGGTCATTGAAGAAAAGGTAAGTAAAGATTATGTATGGAAGTTTTAACAACAAAAGCAAAGCTTTAACTCATATATATTATATATTATAAAGAATTCACTATTCTATTAGCGATTATAGTTTTAAGTTCTCCAAGTTTTTGATGGTAGTCAACAACCCCTCGATCTCAGCTTGGTTTTTCTCAATCTTCTCAACATTAGTCTTCTGAACTTCAGCTGATGCCTTGTCAGCATAACCAGGAGCATTTATAGTCTTGTTCAAGGCCTCTTTTTGCTTTTGCAGTTTATTCAACTTTGACTCTGTCTTGGATATCTCCAGATCAATATCAACCTCACCCTTGACCAATACATGAACATTGCACTCTGGTGTAATTGATTGTAATGCACAACCTTCAGGCAAGTCACCAGCTGATTTGACAATACCAACTTCGTTGACAGCTTTGATCAAGGATATAATGAAAGCTCTTTGTTCTGTTGCAAGGTTGAAAACTCTCTCGTTTGACGACTCGACGAAAACTTTACCATTTTTCAAAATGCTGTATTGTGACAAAACCGATCTTAAACCTTTCGTAATTTCCAAAATCAATTCATAGTCATTAAGTGATTGCTCACTTTCGATCTCTTCATTGAATTGAGGATAGTCGCTAATAACGATCGACTTCGTGGAGTCACCTTCACGTCTTGGCAATCTTTGCCACATTTCCTCGGTGATGAATGGCATAAATGGATGTATCATTTTCAAAGCTTGATCAATACATGTGTATAATGTGTCCCTAGCTGATTTTTTTTCCTGTTCAGTACCTTCCAAGATCAAATACTTGGAGTTTTCGATGTAAACATCACACAAATCATACCAGAACAGATAGATAGCGTTTGTAGCTTCGGAAAATTCTCTCTTTTCTAAAGAGTCATTCATTTTAGCAGCGGTAGTGGTTAACTTGTGCAAGATCCATTTTTCGACTAATGATTCATTACCAGACAATTTGTGTTCAGCTGGTGGTTGATAATCGTCTCCCAATCTCATCAAAGCAAATTTAGTAGCTTGGTAAATCTTATTACAGAATTTTCTGTAACCTTCAACTCTCAAGATATCCAAATTGATATCTCTACCACCTGTGGTGTAAGCACATAATGCAAATCTCAAAGCATCGGTACCACACTCTGGTATACCATTTGGATAAGATAATGTTTGTCCCTCTGTAGCTTTGGCAATCTCTGCAGCTGCCAAGTTACCCTCGTACAACTGTTTGTGTAAATCCTCCAATGAAATACCAGCGATAACATCGCTTGGATTGATAACATTACCCAAAGATTTGGACATCTTACGTCCCTGGGCATCCCTGACCAACGAGTGACAGAAAACTTCTTTAAATGGAACCTCACCAGTCAATTGCAAACCCATCAAGATCATTCTGACAACCCAGAAGAACAAGATATCCCAACCAGTTTCTAACATGGACATTGGATAAAACTTGGCCATGTCAGCAGTCTTATCAGGCCATCCCAAAGTACTAAATGGCCACAAACCAGAGCTGAACCAAGTATCCAAGACATCTTCATCTTGCTCCAATGTGTATTTGACATTTGGGAACTTCTCAGCCGCCTTCTTTTCAGCTTCTTCCAAAGTTCTACCACTGACCCAGTAATCACCATCGTTAGAGTCATTTTCCTGACCTTCAATATTTACAAAGTAAACAGGACATCTGTGACCCCACCACAATTGTCTTGAAATACACCAATCCTGGATGTTCTCCAACCAACGGAAATATTCAGCCTCTGATGACTTTGGCTGGATCTTTATCTCACCGTCCTTGACAGCTTTAATACCTGCCTTTGCGGCCTCTGTTTGGGAAACCCACCATTGTGGTTTCAAGTAAGGCTCAATTACATCACCTGATCTTGAACAAATCGGAATGGTCATCTCGTTATCTTCTTGGCCTATGAACAAACCTTTTTCTTTCAACTTCTCGATGACCAAACGCCTGGCATCAAATCTTTTGACCCCTTCCCAATCTTTGCCACAATTTTCGTTCAATAAACCGTTATCGGTGAATATGTTGATGAACTCCAAATCATGACGTTTACCGGTAGCATAATCATTTTGATCATGTCCAGGGGTAATTTTGACAGCACCAGTACCAAATTCCATATCTACGGCCTCGGCATCAGTGACAATTGGAATTTGCTTGTCAATGAAAGGATGTTGGACAAAGTGGCCATGTAAATGTTTGTAGCGAGGATCTTCTGGGTGGACAGCAACTGCAGTATCCCCGAAAATTGTCTCTGGACGAGTAGTAGCAACTATCAATTTCTCGTCAGATCCAACAACTGGATAGGCAAACGATGTCAAAACACCAAATTCAACTTTCTCGTCGTAACCTGGAACAGAAAGCATAGTTCTTCCTGGAACCGTCTTGTTATCAACCTCCAAGTTTGACAAAGCGGTATTCAAGGCAACTGACCAATTGATCAATCTGGAAGCACGGTAAATGACACCCCTCTCATGTAAAGTAACGAATGCCTCTATAACAGCTTTATACAAAGGAGGATCCATGGTAAATGCTTCTCTGGACCAATCGTATGAAGCACCCAATTTCTTGAATTGCGATTTGATTTTCAGATGGTAAACATCCTTCCACTCCCAAACTTTGTCGATGAAAGCCTCTCTTCCATAATCGTGTCTTGTCTTCTTTTCCTTCGCCCAGATGGTCTTCTCAACGACAGATTGGGTGGCAATACCTGCATGGTCGAAACCTGGCAAGAACAAAGTTGTCTTTCCCTTCATTCTATTGTAACGGATCAACGAATCTTGAATAGCTACAGTCAAAGCATGACCAATATGTAAAGCACCAGTGACATTTGGAGGAGGTGCAGGAATGGCGAAAAGACCTTCTGGTTTGATCTCACCATTTTCTGTCAAAGCTGGTTCGAAGAAGCCCTCTTTACACCACCACTCGTACCATGATGATTCAATATTTTGTGGACTGTAGGCTTTCAAAGATGGATCTTCCAATGAAATCAAAATCTTCTTTTCACCTGGAGTTGTTTTGTCAACAAATTCAGGGACAACTTCGGCTTCTTTCTTTGCAGCGTTCTTCTTCTTCGTGTTTGCTTGCAGATTGGCATTTAATTGTGCTTGTTTCAGCTTCTTAGCTTCAAATTTTGCCAACTTCTCTGCCTGTTTTCTTTCCTTTTCTAATTGCTTCGGTGTCTTGGGTTTAAGTTGATCACTCTCCAGCAAGGTAGGGGTCTCATCTGGTCTCGCAGTTTTTCCTTCTTCACTCATCTTGAAAGTTGTGATACTGAAGTGTTTTGATGACTTGAGATCAGTTAGTTAGTTAGTTTGTCTTCTTAAAGCTTTAAGGAAAAAAAAATTTTCCACTCAATCTGTTTGTTCATCATATGTGATCCTCATCTTCAACGCAATCACTAGATTGAACTATACATACTATTCCAAGTTGATTTGGTGTCCTTACTGTCTGCAGGGCTCTCAATATGTAGTTGGTATATTTTGAGAACAAGAGGGACATCAAACTATTTGTACCTCAAACAGCTCTTGTTTTTTTCCTTATCAATAACAATTACAGGATGAGTCAGTTTGTCTTTCTGTCCCTCTGTCTCTCGTAATTTTCTCCTTCTCCATTTTTGCTTGAAGAACGCTTTAAAAAAAAGAAGAATAAAACAAGTGCTACATAACCGTATCAATTGAGTCATGTCATCATCATGGGCTTACACTTTCTGAGTTTATCTAAGATAATGTAAGTGAACTACAACCGAGAGAGTGATATGATTTGTTACGTTACGAAGCAACATAAATTTGACTACAATAGATTTAATATGAATTCATTGTATGCATGAATGAATTTGAAATCCTGCGAGAATATATTGGTTAAAGTTAGCGTACCTTCCTACAAATCTGCATCCTTAGAGTCTTGCTCCAATAAAGACAACCTCATAGCCTCTTCGATCATTCTTTCTTCCAATTCAGCTGTATCGGATCTGCTTCTGATCATGCTAGAGCTTGACCGCTGGCGTACCGGCTGATAATTTGGGGTAGTCGTGGCATCATCCTGATGATCTAATATCAAATTATTGGCATGAATTGCTGTGGCATTTGCAGAGCGTCTGGCAAGTCTCACACGGGCGCTTTTCAACTTGCTTTCCCAATCAGGCCTGATAGAGTCGGAGGTTATGACACCCGGAGTTGTTGGGGGAAGTGAGCCTTGTCTTTTTCTTCTAGTCCTGCCATCTTCTCTGTCAATTGATCCTGTTGTCGCCAAAGTCGAGGAAGTCGAATCCCTAATATGGGTGAAGGATGACGAGTGCCTTGGGGGTGTTCCCACCGCTGAACGTGTCTTGTTGATCGCATCAGTGATTGAATTAGGAGAAGTGGATCCTTGTAGAAACAGTTGCTCCTCTGATATTGTAGTTGTGTCGTTATTTTTGTAATGTATAGGGTATGATCCCTCTAAACCCACCTTAAAGTTGGGAGGATAATAAGTGACTCCAAAATCAGCCATGGCACAAAATGGACATTTGGCTGACTCGCTTATAAGGTCTTCTGGATTTTCCGTCTCTGTCTCATTTCCATGTTCGTCATGAGGTGGATGGGGTTCTAACCTCTTGATCTGAACAAAACATTCTGTACATATTGGTTGGATACAGCAGCGGCTAATATTCAAATAAGGAGGATAATACACAAAACAAATGGGACACTCCTGAGCTTCTCTGTACAATTTTAACTGCAAATCTCTTGACGGTAGTAACGGGGATCTTTTTGGAGGCAAGACTTGCTTATCTCTTAAATACCTCGACTCAGCATCCTCTTGCCATTGTAACAGTTTCTGTTTTATCTTCTCTTTTGATTCCTTATTCTCTTTTCTTCTTTGAGTATGTGCGTTTGATCTATGAAGTCTATGTGTATCCATGTCGTCCTCCTCATCTTCTTGATCCTCGGAAGGTTCGGCGTGCAAAGTCAATTGGTCCAAAACCAGTATTAATTCATCATCAGACCAACTCAGATCAAAATCTTGTAAAGGTGTATAAAAGGGAGCCAATTTTCTCTCCACTATTAAAGATCGAACGATATCGGTCTTATAATCCAAGTTCGACTTGTAGGTACCGTATGGTGCCAAAAATCCTCCATCTACAGTCTCTTCATATCTCACTATTAAGTTCCAAGCATGCTCTTCTCGCAGCTTCTCTCTCTCTTTATCTCGTCTCTGTCTTCTTGCTAAAGTAGAAGGCTGTGTAAATGGTATTGATATATTGCGACCAATAGTCGTCGTAGAACCACCAGATAAGCCTCTAGGGCGTCTGGCAGCTTCCTGTTCCCTGGTGACGGTATTTCCCATTTCAAAATGAAAGTAAACCAGCACCACTTGTTAGATGAAGCAAGTTAACCTTTCTGATGTGGATCCAGTTAAGTATATAGTTCAAATGATGGAAGAAACCTTTTTAAATAAATAGATTTGACTCGAGTGTTTTTCTTTTTTTTTGGTTCTTGTTTCCTTTTTCCTTGTCGTTTTGTTACCGGCTCAGCACTTTTTGAGGATTCTTTTTTTTGATAAGCCCCATCCAACCTACATTTGATTCAATTTATGTAATAGCTATCTACTCCATAGATTTTGCCAAAGAAAGCCATATGTGATCATGTGGTACAAACCATCTACTCCAACTTCTTATGAATGATCGAATTCACTTATTAATTAACTACAAAAGTAGATCGATTTGTTCTCTCGAGTTTTGAGCATTAAACTCGTTCTATTGACGGCAGGCAATCTCATCCATTTCTTAGTTTGCTTTTTTTGCCCTCTCGATTTGACATGTTTAAGTTCTAGATCCCTATTTCTGAATAATCGGAATACTCAGCCCTATGAGTGTTATATCACTACAGTAAAATACAGCTTGGGTCATCCGAGTAAAGAAATAGCGCTGGAGACAGTTAAGCTTTTCATGGCGAAGTGCAGAACGTGAGCCTGGTAAGCTAACGGTCATAAAGTTAGAATGGTAAAATATGACAAAATCGAATAATAAAACTACAGTATCTAACTAATGACCCGAGACATATTTATCTATGCGTCAATCCGAATCCGAGCGCCATTCCTATACTAAACAATGATAATACCGTGGTTGCTACACTTAGGACACACGCTATCAACTTATGAGTGTGGTCCATTTTCCCAATTCTATGCTCCAAAGCACCTACTGCAATCACTAAGTAAAATGGAGGTATTAGCACTGATAAAATTATCATAAGTCTCGAGGTGCTCTTAGGACAAACTTTGTCATCAAAAAAGATCTGTTGTAAATCTTCTCTACCTGGGTAATAATTTTCATTTGAAACTGTCAAATGCAGTTTTTCATAGTTCGCCTCATTGAAGGATTTCTGTCGTACTTTTTCATCTTTGTTATATGGCAAGCTGAAAAAAGATTCTATTGAGGATTCACCTCTGGGCTGTACAGCACTTAAGTGATCGTTTGACAGCTGCTGATGTTGTTGTTGTTGTTGTCCTTCAAACGTGGCCACTTGAGAATTGTTAGGTGAATAAACCGAAGAATGGTTTGTTCTTTCCAGAAATAACTTGTTTCTTGAAACATTATGAGGCACCTTCTCTTCGTTTTGATAAAATTTGTTGGTAGGCATTCTGAAAATCAGTTCAGCCGGTTTTTGGAACTTATCTGCTGATCGAGCAGGCTCGGGTACTGTCAAAGGTGACTGCTCCAGTCCCAATCGATTATCAGACGGGCTGGAGGTGTATAGTTTTTCTTCGACCACAATTTCTTGGGGTTCCTCTAAATCAATGAACAGCTGCGATGTTGATAAGCTCCTGTTGTCTAATTTGTTACTATCATTCAATAAGGAATTTAATAGCTCTTGCGTCGACAGTGCTGAAACCCGTTGATACGAATTTGAATCAGAAGACCTATATGATTTCTCAGAGTTGTGCAGACTGCGATTTGAGAGATCCTTCAATGGTTCTTTTGCCATTGAAAAATGCTTTTTCGTCTCTAACTTCCTTTTGTTAGAAATGACGGATGAGGTCGATGAAGGATAAAAGTAAAGCGCATTTTCCTTCGTTGAAGTGAGTGAGATTCTATCAAATGATTTCAGTTGGGTCGCCACTGGAGAAGGCTCCGCATAAATATCAAGAAGTTTATTTACTGAAACTTTTTTGTAACTGTTGGAATGTGTGCTCTCAATCAAATCATCATGTTGTTTGAAGTAACTGGATGGTCTGCGACTCAACTTTGATGGAGATCCTGATTCATCGAGAAACTTGGATTCTCGTTCTCTATTAGTGTTGGGAAAGTCCAATGCTTCCTCCAATTGCGAAAGGCTGGAAATTGCGGAGTCAATGGAAGAGTCACCAAGTAGTGATTGTTGAGATTTGTTAGAGTTGAGTCGTTCTGTTGGTTTACTAGCAACGGTCTGTCTAATTATCTTCGTGGGCTGTTGTTTATTCGTATCTGACTTTCCTTCGATATCTAACATTCGATTGCCTTGGCTTTTTTCTGTTGTTGATAATTGATGCAAATAATCGCTCGAGTTGAGACCTTCTACCTCTCTTCTAGGAGACCTTCCCGGAAACAATTCTTCAGCTTCCAAAGAATTTTTCATGGTATGAGCTTGATTTGATACCGTAGAATGTAAATTCTTATGTGATTTCTTTTCATTATTCTTACGGTTCATGATTCCCACAACTCTATGAGGTTCTTTTTATGAAAAAGCGCTGTCAACAAAGCCTATTGAACTTCTCAATTCACCTTTGAAGAAAACAGAGTTCAATTATACTTGAATATCAGCCTTATTTATCGGTGCTAACTTTTTTAATTGACCAAGCTAGCCATCTATTTGAGACATCAACAAACGAATCTAAGAGATGCAGGAAACAACAAACATCTTTTATCCTAATGCGTCAAATGTAAACAATAACAATATTAGATAACATATTAGAGATATGTGCACTACTGTTTCTAAATCTAAGCAATTGGCCATGTGACATATAATCTAGTCATCAAATCTTCTTCAACAAAGCCCTACAGCAATATCGGTACTAATGGATGATCTTCATTGATTGCTGATTTTAAAATACAACCCTGCGATAATCAGAGCTGACTTTTATAAAAAAAGTGAGTTTCACGAGTCATTTGCCAGGGCTGCAGCTCACAATGCCAAAACTTACAATCACAAAACTACAAGCTAGTTATTGAAGTATTTACTTACATGAAGTCATAGACAGGAAGAAGGATGGTCACCAAATAGTCCATACACTAATAAATTACAACTCTAATATATGCGGAAAATGAAAAAAAAAAGTTTAAAATCATTAGAACCCCTTATCAGCAAAAAATTGCAATATAGGAATGTTGAAAGTCATTCGAGCACAACAGTTACTCGTTATATGTCTTTAGACATTAGCCATCTTCGGGTTGGCCTTTTGGAATCGACATTGAACCAAATGTGGGAGGCAAAGTCTTTTTAGTGGGAGGTTCTTCATTGGCTAATACCTGACTAGCAAGGATTCCCAATGTATTTAGCATATGGTTTTCCCCCTTCTTCTGAGAATATGCCACTGAGCTTCTTCCTGATGAGGCAGACGATGAGGACTGCCCGCGGGTACTGTTCGCGTAGCTGTTACTTTTTATCGAATCGAGTTCCTCTGAAAGTTGAGAGTTTCTCAGTTTTAAATCCTTGAGTTTGCCATATTTTAGATTCTTATAGTACTTTATCAACTTCATATTTTTGTCGTTCAAATTGTTGTTATCTATGATTAATGTGTTCAAGTTGGTTTGAAATGTTTCAAGATTTCTCGCTAGTATCTGCTTTTCGATGTTGTTTTGCTCAAGCTCGGAATTCAGTTGAAATTTAAACAAGTTCTTATCCAAGTTCAACTTCAAGATAAGTGATTTCGACTTGTTAAGTGAATCGATAAGATGCCTTATTGTTGCTATGTCATTTCGCTCTGGCGCTTCACTCAACACGGACTCTGCCTCTCTTATTGAGCTCTTGATTTCTTCTAATATCACTGTGGTATCATTATCAATAGTGTTCAAATCATTTTCCCCTGGATGTTTCCCCGATGTCGCTACTATTGGTGACATTTTGCCCTGAATTTTAAGCATCAGGGGCCTCTTCGCAATGATCTCTGGAGCCTCAGCTCGATTCGACAACGATATCGACAACTTCTTCTCGCCTACTTCTTCTTCGATAATGCTAAATTTCCTTTTCCTTTCTTCGGTGGAACCTTGGGATGATACAGGTGATGCTATTGAACCCTCAGGCGAGAGAGTTTGAGATGAAAGAAGATTGGAAGTGATTCCACCCTTGATTTCTCTTTGTTTATCGAGAATCACATTTGATGTTGCACTTGGCTCTGTAGGAGTTTCCATTTCAAATTCAGCTGATTCCATCAGAGACCAAAAGTTCTAGTACAACAAAGAAGAATCCTTAACCAGACTTGAATCTCAATTGGATTTGAGCCGGACTGATATAGTGACTCTTATACATATAATACACAAGCTCATGAAGCAACGCGCGCTGTGTATTTTCGCTCGCGTTTGCAAAGACAACAAAAACATACTGCCGATTGTAGTAACACCTAGCAGCCCCATAATTTAGATGGTAGTGTCTTAAAAGCACAAAGTAAAATTGTGTTGAACGAATTAATTGGAAAAAAAACCAGCAAAACATTTCAAATGGCGTTTTGCTAGCTTTATCAACAATAGCTTATTCCACATACAAATTAATCCGTCACCATGTCACATGAAAACGAAGAGGAATTGTTAGATTACTCTGATACAGAGGAAACATCTCTTCAAGCTACAACAGCAAGCAAGGCTGAGCCAAATGAAGCTGATAAAAAGGGTTCATATATTGGTGTCCACGCTACCAGTTTCAACGATTTTATGTTGAAACCAGAGTTGTTGAGGGCAATCGGTGATTGTGGTTTCGAGCATCCTTCAGAAGGTTAGTACATATCTCCAGCTCATTCGAGGAACCGTTCGAAAAGAAGATTTGTCATTTGTTGTTGTGATTGTCAATTAATTCGAGTCGCAGATATTTGAGAAGGTTCGACACTTGCCTTTGTTCAAACATGAAATGAACATTTCGAGGATTATCCTCTTAATCACAATGATGAAGTACCCCTCATTGTACTGCCTAGTTTGATTGGGTTTCACTGATTGGCCTGTGATGACCGTCTACGTTATACTACTTTAACTCTTTGGTCAATGAAGTAGGCTAGGATTATTAAATGCTATACAACAAATCAGTTATTAGCTTTTCCTGCAGGTACAGTTTTTCACTAAGAGGCAAAACTCGAAAACTCGACAGAAGCCGGTGCCATGTGTTTCGACCTTTTCAAATATCGGCTCCGTCGATCAACTAATGTGCAAATCTTCTTATCTCAAAGCACATTATCCAAACAGTTAACTAACAAACTATATTCAATTAATCAGTTCAACAAGTTTGTATTCCTCAATCACTTACTGGTACAGATGTTTTGTGTCAAGCTAAATCTGGTTTGGGTAAAACTGCTGTTTTCGTTTTATCCACTTTGAATAGATTAGACCCTACTCCAGGTGAAGTTTCCGTTGTTGTTATTTGTCATACTAGAGAATTGGCTTATCAAATCAGAAATGAATACGTCAGATTCTCCAAGTATATGCCAAATGTCATCACTGAAGTTTTCTATGGTGGTGTTCCAATCACCAAGAATATTGAGACTTTGAAAAACAAAGAGACCTGTCCCAACATTGTTGTCGCTACTCCTGGTAGATTGAACGCTTTGGTCAGAGAAAAGCATATTCGTCTTAACGAGGTCAAGACGTTTGTCATCGATGAGTGTGACAAGGTCTTGGAAACAGTTGGTATGTATATCTGGCATGATTTTTGCCTTCTTGGTGAACCATTTACTAACAAAAAGTTTAACAGACATGCGTGCCGATGTTCAACAAGTCTTCCGTGCCACCCCACATGAGAAACAAGTTATGATGTTTTCGGCTACTTTATCTCCAGAGATCAGACCAATTTGTAGAAAATTCATGAAATCGCCATTGGAGCTATTTATTGATGATGAGTCCAAATTGACTTTGCATGGTTTACAACAATACTACATCAAATTAGCTAACGAGGAGAAAAACAGAAGGCTTTCAGATTTGTTGGATAACTTGGCTTTCAACCAAGTTATCATCTTTGTCAAATCTACAAGAAGATGTAACGAATTAAACAAGATTCTTTCGAAATGTGGATTTCCAACAATTGCAGTTCACTCAGATTTGCCTCAAGATAAAAGAACTGAAAATTACAAGTTATTCAAAGACTTCAAAGTCAGAATCTGTGTTGCTACTGATGTTTTTGGTAGAGGTATTGACGTTGAAAGAATTAACTTGGCTATCAATTACGATATGCCAAATGAAGCTGATCAATACTTACATAGAGTTGGAAGAGCTGGTAGATTTGGTACCAAAGGTTTGGCTATCTCCTTTGTTTCCTCTGAGGAGGACAACAAGATTTTAGAAGAGATTCAATCGAGATTCGATGTCAAAGTTGCTGAGTTCCCTGAAGAAGGTGTTGATGCCTCTACTTACATGCAAAGTTAGACACAGAGTTGCACACACTTTAACTGATACTCTATTTCTACCCACTCTGGTCTGTTTTGCTTAAGTTTTTGTAATTTTTTTAATTGTTTTACCGTTTAAAAAACAAATTGAGTATCTATGATTTGTTCTGTTCGATAACCTTATCCATAATCCTGAAAACCTTACCTATTTCCCTTCTAGGTACTAAAAACCACTCTACATGTATCTTATATCTATCATCGCCACTACACCCATTACAGTACACCGTCCCATAACCGTAGGTTTCTCGCAAAATCTGATGTATTTGTTTTTCAATACTTAAAACGTTTCCATCACATTTAAATCCCAACTCTTGAAACAGAAAATTGTTGTACTCTGGTCTCAAACTCAACCTGTTGAACCGTCGCATGAAGGAGACCATGGGATCCAGAACCTCACTGGTGTTATAGGGATTAATCAACGACAACTTGTGGCCACATTGTGACTCCCATTGCTTCAACCTGAGCGCCACGCTCAAGGTTGTAGAACCAACTTTGATCATTATTTGATTTTTGGGGCTAAACGGTTTAGGTTGCGATTTGTTCCACTTTTGTATTTGCAACAGCGGATCCTTATCATTTCTGTATGATATCAAGTTTGATAGCGTGTATAAGTATATGAAGCCCGGTTTATTCACCTTTCCACTCTGTTTGAATTGTGGAGTTCTTGCGGAAGGATTTCCAATGATCTTTAGATCTTGCGAGTTATGATAATGACAAAATTCCACTTCGCCATTAGCATGTAGTTTGCAACGTTCACCCTTTTTTGTAATACCTCTACACTGTGTCATTATCTCGATTTTTGGTACATATTCTAGTGTCACTTAGTAGCTTAATACAAGATCTTCTTAAATGAGCTTTTTTTTTCTGTGTTTTGATGTTTCCCGATTAGTAAATATATAAAGAAATTGATTAAAATCACAATTACTTTTTATTAAGGTCAGAGACGTTAACTGCAAACTGCCATACGAGACATGTCAAGGCTAAGAAGGGCTTTACTGAAATATAGTGAACTGGGCATCGACAGCAATGACTCTAAGTTGATAGATTCAGATGAGCAAGAAGAAATCATTCTTCAATTGAAAGCTTCTTTAATTAAAAAAAGAGAGCCCTCTTCTAAGTTTGTCAGCATCATCATAGGATCCATCATTATTTTAAATTTGGTTCTCTTAATCTCTCCTTACTATAAGAGTAAGAACAAAAAAGTGTTAAGTTTGTTGAGCATGGTGTCATCTTTGTTAAATTATATTATTTTGAGATTTGAGAAATTTGAGATCAGCACAAGTAGGTCAAGGTTATTAGCACTATCCTTTGTGATGAGTGTTGTGATTGTAATGCCCTGCATTCAAAGCTATCAGATTAAAGACTTGGTCTACATTGTCCCATTTTTGGAAGCAGTTGGCTTATACACGATGATTTCGAATAACGATAACCTCGAAAAGGAAATCATCTCCTTGCAAAAACTTAAATATAATTACAAGGAAGCTTGATTCACATGAAGAAGTCCTCAGGAATTTTAATGAAGTCACAGAACTTGTACCCAAATTTCTTTGCAAGTATTGGGGGTTTGATATGATCAAGAAAACTGTGATTCGGACCAAACTTTCGGTACAATTGACATACAAGTGAACTTAACAACTTATCCTGGTTGTCTGTCAAAGTTGATGAAATGGATCGCATCAAGGGATAACTCTCCTCGAATTGCTATATCAGCGGTTAGTCAATGAGAATTATGGCGATGGAGTGATATCATCACGGCGAAAGATTGCTTACTTTTCTGGCAAAATATGAGAAACAAAACGGTGCCACCAGCTCCATATTTAATAAAACGGACCCGATACAATAATTTGTGTAATCGATCATCAACATCATCAAACTCAATTCACTCTCGATATGATGCAAATACATCCCGATTTTGATATGCAACTGCGATAGTCCAATGAACTTCAATTCACTATTGAATTGATTATTGTTCGACTCTATCATGTTATTTTGCCTTTCAATAGTGAACAAATCACATTTTAACTTGAATCGAAGCGACGCAATTTCTTCTATTGTGTAACTTAATTGTTTCCAATACTATTTTGAGTAACGCTCCCATCTTATCTCGTGGGAAGCAAATCTTGTTAATTTATATCCCTTGTGCAGTCAGTAAGGTGATTTTTTTCACTTACAATAGAACCAATAAGTCCAGCTTGCAAAGCATCCAAGATGCGTTTATCTTTTCCAGGACTCAAAGCTGTCCCATTTAGCATAAAATTTACATTAAACTCCTGGGTATAGCTGTTAGAGGTTGATATAATTTATATAAATTAAAAAGGGGCAATAACACTCACAATATTTGAGTATGAAGGCAAAATAATTGAGCTCTCAGGAGGAATTTCTTCAATGAAATATTTGAAACTGCACGAAATGAGATCGTCAGCTTTCGTTACAAGTAATTGGGTTGATCTGAACTCTTGCATTCTCAAATCTTTGATGTAAAACCACTAAGAGATTGTAATTCAAGATTGGAGCAAAAAAATAATTTGTTTTAAGAAGTTTTGTTCTCCTTTTCACTAGAGCGGAAGTCCACACAAACACCTGTTTCGATCTATAAACTTGAGATGAAAAATGGGGGCAAATTGGCAACTTATAACAACATTGACCACAACAGCATTTCTATCGTTATATATCCTTTATGAGAAGTCTGTGTGGAATCGAAAGGATGAGATCAAACATGGGATTGATGATCTCATTGGAGACACTCCCATAGTGGAGATAAAATCTTTATCCAGGATCACTGGATGTCAGATATTTGCCAAATTGGAGATGAATAATCCAGCTGGATCGGCTAAGGATCGTGTTGCATTTGCAATCATCAAGAAATATGAGAGTTTAGGAATAATCAAACCGAATCATGGAGATGTCATTTTTGAAGGCACTTCAGGATCTACAGGGATTTCATTTGCCATGTTGTGCAATGCGATGGGATACACTGCTCACATATGCTTGCCTGATGATACATCTAATGAGAAAATGCAACTTTTACAAGCTCTTGGAGCTGAGTTGACGCCTGTGAAGCCTCTGTCTATAGTTGATCCAAACCAGTACGTCAATGCTGCTAAAAAGTTGGCTTTAGATTTAACCAACGACAACACCGATAGAATAGGAATTTTTCTGGATCAATTTGAGAATGATGCGAATTGGAAAATTCATTACCAGACGACAGCGAGAGAAATTTGGAGGCAGATGAATCATAACTTGGATTATTTCGTGACAGGCAGTGGGACAGGGGGTACTATTGCAGGATGCTCAAGGTATTTGAAGGAGCAAATGAACAAGATAAAGATAGTTCTAGCAGATCCTCAGGGTTCTGGATTATATAACAGGATCAAATATGGAGTGATGTATGATCGTGTCGAAAAAGAAGGGACAAGAAGGAGGCATCAAGTGGACACAATAGTGGAGGGGATTGGATTGACTAGGTTGACATATAACTTCAGCAGACTGGAACCTTACATAGATGATTCGGTCAGAGTGACTGACGAGCAAGCTGTCAAGATGCTGAAGTTTTTATCTATCAACGATGGTTTGTTTTGGGGCTCAAGCAGTTGTATTAATGCTGTAGCAGCGGTGACGGTTGCTCGAACCGCAGAGCCTGGAAGTCGAATTCTTATCATAGCCTGTGATAGTGGGGCACGGCATCTATCCAAGTTTTGGAAGGAGGCCAATAAAATTGATCGCAATATTAGTATTGATGAGGTGATGAGTTAAAGGCGGTATAGTCAAGCTAGTTGACTCTTTGCAGAGGCAAGTAATTAATTTTTTTTCAAAAAAAAAAAAAAAAAAGAGTAGTTGAATCTGAAATCAAGCAGAATAAGGGTCAGACAGAAGATTATAAGGACTCATAGAGATCAACGATTGATGGAATTATATGCCTTACCCTTCTCGAAGAATGACTTAGGGATAGAGGAGCCCGAAGTCAAAGAAAGTATCAATATTGGTGGTTCAGCGTTGTTTGAAGATTTTAAGTCGTTACCAGAGTTGATCTTGAGCGAAGATGAATTGAGAAAATATCGCTCGAGCTTATTGAAAAGGGTTAAAAGAGCCACAGAGAATGGCCAAAATTTGAAAGGGAATGACTTAGTTAGAGATGATGATATGGAGTTGGATGAAGTGAGCCACGATTTGGAAAGTTTTGTTGAGATAACTCAATTCCAAATGAAGTCATTTAAGGATGAAATCTTCTCTATCACCATTGTGGAGCTTGACAAGTTCATCCTAGACTCCAAGTTCAACACTGAGAAATTCCTAGATATTATATGTCAAGATGTATCAATTGTGAAGTACAGGTGGTCTAGTATTGACGAAGAGTTAGATTTGAAGCCTATTTATGTGAAGTTTTTCAAAATAATGGATCTTGTGCGTTTTGTAACATATTTCAGTCATTTGGATGAAAGATTTGGAATGATCGAGATGGAAGACAATGTTCGATCATTATATGCTGACTACAGCAAGGATATTGAATTGAATATATCAGTGGAAAAGATAGAGAGCTTTTATGAAGAAGTTCACTCGCACCACTTGAAGGACGAGGGGAAAAAGGGTGATGTTGATATTTACTCTGAATATCAGGTAGACTCGAAGGAATTAACTGATGTTCCCAAAGATTTGATAGATACAGTGACAAATGACATAGTGGAGTTCAGGTTGAGAGTGTTGAAGTTGGAGAAATTGAAAAGAGAAAAAGAACTGATCAATGACAAGAAGAAGTCCAGATACAAAATGAAAAAATTATACCAAGATATTTCGAAAAGCAATACATTTGATGATTACGAAGACAAGGAGGGTGATTTTGCGGAAATTGAGAATGAAGATGAAGATGATGAGTTGAATGATTTAGAAGTTGAACAAGCTCATCAAGATAAACAAGAGCGCTTAGCGGAAAGGGAATTTTTGCTGAGACAAAAAATAGTGAATGATCAAGATGAAAATAGAAAAAAATTGGTTAAGGCCTATATGTTGTTGAAAGATAATTCGAAGACCATTTCTCAAAAGAGGGCCAAATTCATAAAAGAGTTTGTGCAAATCGAGTCAACTGATAACAAGATCGATAACAACCTTGAAAAATTCTATTTAAACCATGCAAACTATTTGAAATTCAGAGAAAAGACCAAACAAAAAGAAGAAATTAAAGATGCTAACGATAAGTCGATAACTGGTTACATCAATGAATTGATTTTAGAATTTGTTGGTGTTGAAGATGAATCATTAAGTAATTTCACAATAAAATTAGTTGATGAGAACTTTCCAGAGAAGAAAAAGGTTGTTGAACTGTTGAGAGAAACTTTGGATGAAGATGCTGAAACTTTTGTTAATAAGTTATGGGAGTTTATCAATTTGTAACGCTTTGGTTAATGAATGATTATGATCTTATTTTTTGAGAAGAGCAGAGCCGTAAATTACAATCTATTACAATATCCACTAAGCCTCATGCGCACGATGTATTATCTGTCGGAATAAATATCCATTTTCTAGTTTGCGTTGATTCATAAATCCCTTCCGGCGTTACTCTGTGTAGAGCTGACAAGTTTTCTTCAAGATAATTCAAATCATTTGATTCTAGTCACATTCATATCATATGAGGTACTCAATCATTAATAATGAATCTGGCATAGATTTGACTGCATCAACTAGCCACTTGTGGTAATGCACTGGTAGTTTGGAGAGGGGGTCTAGGACTTGAAAAGGGGTCGAGACCTCTCGCTGGTAAAACCTGGGCAGGGGTGGGGGTGATAATAGATAAATAGATAGTTACACGTTCTTATTAAAATGGATTGATCGCGCACTCGGACAACAATACGCATTGCGGCAGAAGGTGATTGTGCAAGAAAAAAAAAAAACGGGCAACAACAATGATTGCCCAATTGGCTCATTAATATACATATAAAGAGTACGTCTAACTAAGATGGTGGATCAGGATCAGGTATTGATGGATATTGTGTACGATGGCTCTTGCCTGACGAAGAGAGAGGTGACATAGTAGAGAGGCGTAGGAAAGAAGTGATTGGTTCTGTTAGTTAAAAGAAGAAGGGAGGAAAAGAAAGTTCACTTAACCAGACAGACACGTAAAAATTGATAAAAAAGAAGAAAACTTCCAAATTGGGCAAACAAAATTATAAGCCTGTGCCCTTAAATTGGTGGTATGTATTGACCCCTATATTTACATTTTACTTAATATAGGTATAACAGATAGCCCCAATATACCATATACGGAAAATTGATTCGCGATCTTTTTTCTCTTTTCTTTTCTTTTTCCCACATGCAGAGCAAAACAAAGGTCGTGTTCAGTATAATCAATTGTTATCCCGTTTGTTTTGTTTGTTTCATCTGGTTGTTTGTTATTGTTGTTGTTGGCAACACAAAAGCGAGAGAGTGAAGGGACAAAAAAATTTTATAATCTAATAAATATCCCAGTATCAACTACAACATCATTCTTTAGATCATATAATTGATACCATATCATTTTTTTATTACATTCACTTGTTTTTACCACCAAACATCATCAATACCAATACCACTGTTACGGTTCCACCATAATAGACTTTGACAATTCCATCAACCACTCCCTTGATTGTCCCATTATATCAATATTTTCAATCAACAAAAGGTTGCTCACTCATATCATACACCTAAAATTTATACCCTGCAACTAACTGAAGTCTCTCATTAATTATCATACATTTTCATTGTTGTGTTTATTTCCTGTTATCCTTGATATCTTGTATTCATCAGATTCCCAAGATATTTATCGATCACGTCCTATTATCAATATTATCATTATCAATATTATCATTATCATTATTATCATTATTATTATTAAAATTTGTACTATTGTGTCATTATTACAAACGTTATCACTTTCACCACTTTCAATTCTTCATAATATAATAATCATATATAACCAATAGAGATAAAACACATAGACTCAGATAGATTCATTGGCAGATTAATCAACACGACCACTCAGCAACAATTCACAAATAAATCCTACTTATACCCAATTTCAATTAAGATACGCCATAAATAATTATCATTGACGGCAACACTACCAACATGTTTGTGAGGTACAGATATATACAACTACTATGTTGTATAGTGGTGTTCATAACATTTTCCAACGCTTTGGTGATACCAACCATCCTAACAGCTGCAGATGAAGAAGACAATGCTGTCGAATTCAAAGAGTCACTGGAACACAATGCTTTGGAAAAACTTAACAATCATTTATCCAACTTGTTAGCCAAGAGGCCAAGTTTCAGCTTCAATAAAAGAGATTATGAAAACTCCACCACAAATCCATTTTTCCCTATATCATCATCCAATGACAACGATGGTGATAGTTTTTCATCTACATCATCATTGCCTCAAAATCCATTTTGGCCTGCTGAGAGTGCCACAACTTCATCTTCCTCAGATTCTTCAAGCCCAACCGATATCAGTAATGCTTTTACTAATCCGTGGTCAGTTCCAAGTATCAGCATTCCGGCTCCAGGAACACCAGTTACCCCAACAGTCCCTTCAGCTGGTTTTGGCGCTTTGTTTACACCTTCGCCGCTTTTTACACCATCAACGACCAAGCCAAATGTTGATCAATCAGCTACAAACAATCCAACCACGTCTTTGTCAACTTCTCAACATATTGCATCGACTTCACCAGAGCTGGACAATTTGACAACGTCGGAGGAGGCGACCACAACACTGGATGAAAGTGAAAGCCAGTCAACTGAAACTCCATTTTCGGCTGTTGAGGCTGTTCCAACAACTACAGCACCAACTACAGCTGAGGATACAACAACTGCCACTTCAACTTCAACTTCATCAGAAGATACTGCAGTTGATACCTCTACATCACTGGATGATACCACTGATACTACAAGTATCGTCGATACAACAACTCCATCCGAAAGTGAGTTTGAAGAGAGCACACCAGTTACCCCAACAACACTGGCACCTAAAACTGCCAACCCCACAACAGATACCACTAGCAGGACATCTGATACACCAGAAGTTGAGTCGACACTGAGTAGCCTCGCTGCTACACTTTTTGCTCAAACCGCTACAGCTACTGATAGCCCAACCTCGGATGATAATCTGTTGACCTCAACTTTTTCATACTCATACTCTGATGATGATGAGGATGAAACATCAACTGAGCCAGGGTACGTGGAATCACCAATCCCAACAACTACAAGCTCAAGCTCTACAAGTGCCGATGATTTACAAATTACGTCAGGGCAGACATATGCCTCCTACACGTATTCTGATCCTGATGTAACAACATCAGAGCTGTATGTTGCTTCTCCAACATCCACCAACGATGACTTTGTTTCAACTGATACTTCTTCAACAATTTCACCCGCTAGTATCGAATACATAGCACCAACTTCTTTATCCATTGCCAGTATTGAGTACGTTGCACCAACAACCACATCACCAGCTAGCGTCGAAGAAGTTACACCGACTACTTTATCACCTGCAAGTATTGAATATATTGCACCAACTTCTACTCCCCTTGCTACTAGCCTTGGAGAAGTTGCACCAACTACCACTTCACCTGCGAGCATCCAATACATTGCTCCAACTTCAACTTCATCATCCCAAGAAGCGGACACAACAAGCGATCTTCCAATTGGATTAATTTTTCCAACTTCATCTTCATCATCGTTGTCACCAGATACCGAACCAACCACATCATTTGGGTATTCTTACAGCGACGAAGATGTTCCAACAACTTCTCAGAACTACGTGGATACCAACAGCACACCCTTAAGTTATATTCCAGTTGTGACTTCTGCAAGCGAGGAAACACCATATTCTTCAGTATATGTTGCCCAACCGTCCACAATTACTCCTTCACCTGTTGTTTCAGAATATCCAACTATTTTTTCACAGGCTCCTACTTACCCTACCACATCTATTGCCTCTGGAAACACTGCTGCAATATTGTCATCTCCGGTACTTTCTTCGGTCTACGTTCCAGAGCCAACTACCGGTAATTCATTACCAACTGATGTGTCTTCAGTGGTAGCTACATCAGACATTGCCTCTGCTGGAGTGTCGGCTACACCTTTTGAAACTGTCTCGTCTTCCGAATCAACAGCCATCATATCACCTGTTGCACCGGTATCAACAACGGACGGTGTTTCATCAGACGCTGGCTTGTTAGTTACTTCATCGCTGCTGTCATCTGCAACATCTCCATTATCAGCAATTGCCGCTACCTCCAGCTTAAGTGCAGAAGCTGTACCTTCATCATCGGCATCAGCTGTTGAGATATCATCCTCATCAGTTCCAGCAATCGTCCCGTCATCAAATGGGGTTACTACATCCGTGGTTTCTCTGCCTGCAGGTTCTTCAAGGTCAGAATCGCTCTCATCTGCTTCGCCAACATCAGCCTCAGCCATTTTCACTAGTTCAGTTTCAAGTGCAGAGTCAGAAGCCTCTCCTTCTGTATTGAGTTCTTTATCACAGCAGAGTGGGCAGTCAATTTTATCGTCCGCTGGTAACATTCCTACAGAGGCAACAGCAACGTCTGCTGTAGATAGTGCAATATCACCAGTCACATCTGCTGTGCTCACTGCAGCACCGGCTCCGACTATCCCAAGTAGCGCATACCAATCCCCAGCACCATACGAAACACCCGCTGTTAGCCAATCTACGAACTGGTTGCCAAAGAACATATTGACTCAGTCTGCAGCTGCTTCAAGTGCAACCGCTTCTGCTACTACTTCATTACAGACAAGTGCTTTACCTAAGCTGATCAGTCCAATGGAGACATTTATTCCAGGAAATGATTATGAATTGATCACCATTGGTTTCAAAGAAGGTTTGAATTACAACTTTATTGTTCAAAATTCTTTAGCCACAGCGCAAATCTTCGAATATTTACCAGGCGTTGTCACCTTCCCGTTAAATGGTTCTGATTTTGATTCCAAAAGTGTTTTCATCAAACAATTGGTTCCATACACTGCCTACGGATTGGATTACATCATCACTGTCGCTGAGATGTATTACCCTATTGATCAAATTACATATTTGGAGGATCAAATTACTTCAGCAACTTCGAGCTTTTACGACAATGAAGACGACACAGAAAACACCTTAGCGTCATTGGTTGATCCAAGAGTTCCATTAACAGGATTAATTAGTTCTGTTGGCTCGACGTCGTCTCAAACAAACAAGGTCAACTCAAATGAAGCGGGGTCAACCGATGGAGGAGCTGATGATGAGGAAGACGATTCTTCATCTGTTGCAGCAGTTGAGTTGGGTTCTCTTGGCGCCGAGACTGCATATTCTGCACAAACAGGCTCCAATGTGACCCATAAGACTGCTGGCAAAATCGCTGGTATTTGTATCGGAGTTGTTGTTGGTGCTTCGATGTACTTGGCTCTGACTTTAGTATTTTACAGGTTTTGGAAAAGCAGGAGACAAATTAAATTGGAATCTGAGACTCCAAGATCGTCTTCGTTTTATTCTTCCTCACCAAACAGCAACACTCCACCAATGTCACAATTGTCGTCGCTCAATGTTGGTTCATCTGGACATTACCCTTCAGATAGCGTTGTTGGCAAGTACCCAAGCTCATCCAGATTAGGAAGCTTCTATGGCTCTTCTAGAAGGACTAGTGAGATTGATGCCTACATACCCAGAATTTCACAGCCAGTTGAGCAACATAACTCATTAGGTTGGGTATGATGATTTTGAGATTACAAGTTTTTGCTTATGATTAAAGATATTTATGTGTATTTTTTTGTTGACGTTTTTTTATAATTTTGATACTTTGGTGAGACATCTTCTATTTTTGTTTCTACTTCTTTTAGCTAATTTTTTGTTATTCTATTTTATATCAATCAGACTTTCAAATGTATAGGTCAATTACAAAAACCGCTCAAAAGAATTATATCAAGGAGATGTAATTAATTAATACTGAGGAAAAAAAAATTGAAATTCTTTGTTGAGGTGAATAAATAAATATATATTGATAGGGAAGTACATAGTAGCATGAGATGGACAATACCGAGGAGCCTGAAAACTGGTCGCAAATATCAAATAGTTGACCGCTCACCATTATCGATCACTTCCTCCACCAACGCCACAAGTCTCCTACAAGACCACACACCGCATGAGACCACATTGATCATCCACAGAAACTTTCTTCGTCTTGTAAGGTTCTATTCACCTTACTCGTTCATACGACAATCGATGAAACGGTACATCAACATGCGATTCCAACAGGACTACAATGACCGTCTATTGAGACTGAACTTCAAGCCCACTACTTTCAGAGACGAAACTGAGTTATTGGAGATGCTGTTCAACTCATTGATATTCATGAACAATGCCTGTTGTTGTTGTCAGAGCCAACGACTGCATCATGTTAATAACGTGATTGATAATGGCAGTGGTGATAAGGAGTACAAGATATTGAAGAACGTGTTGAGTGCCTGGTATAAAAGAGAGGAATTGTCGGCTCATAATAAGCTGAAGTACGAGCGACTGGGGGAAGTCGATGCAATGGAGATGGCTTTGGTGGCCATGAATGAAAGTATGGGTTTGGTACTTTAAGATTGCATCTGTTAGGCTGCTCTGTTTGCTTCATAACTGATTATTTTCGATAATTGAGTGTTTTTTAATACATCAAGACATCAATCAATACATCAAAACTCATTTTGTTCGCTGCTCAGGATTTTTCGGTACTTGATAGCATATAGAGAGATTGGCAGAGACGCGGCAAGTTGAGAGTTATAATCATTGTAGTGGTCATCATCTGTCGGCGTGGTGAAATCTTCCAAAGCCGTTTGTTGGAAATATACATATAATTACATAAATGTAGTTTGTTATCATCATAATCGTCATTCAATTAAAAAAAAAATCAATCATATGCATCTTCATCGTCGTTTCTCCTATTATCACTGATCATTCTTTCTCTTATTTTCAGACTGACAGCCTTATCCGTCTCTTCCTCAAGTTCTCCATCTGTCGTAGTCAGACTGGTCAGATCGCTTGTGAGCTCAGAGTCCGTTACCTTATCAGTGGAAAAGATGGGTATACTCGATAAATCATAAGAGGAATTGATTTTGCTGATACCGCTTTGCAGATCTCTCAATTTTTGTTTCTTGAGCAGTTTCTTCTTCATCGATCTTTCAAATTTGGCATCTTCTTCTGCTGATTTTTTTTGCTTCAATTTCTCCTGAATCTCTAATAAATTGAAATCGGGATACATTTCAGGTCCCCACTCATTGACAATCTCAGTAATTTCTAATGTCAACTCCCTCCTCATTTTTTTCAAATTCAAGATATCAGACTCATCGATCAAAGTCAAATATAATGGTCTCAAACTTTTGAAATAATCCATTCCCTTATCGCCTATTATCAACGCACAGTATGTGATCAATGAGCAAAACAGATAACTGCAACAAAAAGCCATTATCAATTGTAACTTTCCAGAAGTGTAACCATGATACCACAATAAACCAGAGCCTACCACGGAGTAAAACGTGTACAATAGGGGAGCTAATCCCATAGCTACCAATATCTTCCATGTCGCAATGACATCGATTGCCTTTATTTTGACAGAAGAATTTGCCAATGCCTTTTTTGATTTTTGAGTACTGATTTTCTTAGTGGCATAAAAAACTGGAGTAAACAACAAGAATCCCGGCACACAAAAGAGCAGTAAAAATACAACTCTCGATAAATTGGCTAGTAGGAAAGTGAGAGTTACAATTCTCATTCTTGGAGTACATTTTTCCACATCATGATCTGGGATTCTGTATATTTTCAACAAGTCATTGTACTCTAGGATCTTTTTCTTCAACAGTTGTAATTTGGGTTCATTTTGAAAGTGTGTGTAACCATTCACCAATCTTCTATTCATCTCCACAATCATCTCCATTGATAGCCTAGATGAGAAATTGTTTGAGTATAATCTTCTTGCAACTTGAACACAAACTAAGGTCTCATAATCTGGACATGTTACAGTAACCAGCTTGAGCCCATTTTTAATCTGATCTAAAAGTTCCCTTACAGCATCTTTTGAAGTCTCAGGGTTCTTATACATCTCAACCAATTTTGGGTCGATATCCATTGGATCCCCAAATTCTACTATAGCTCTTGATCTAAATTTTTGACGATTGAAATAGTTCATTCCACAGGGAACGATTTTAACATTACAATTTGGATCATTAGCTACTGCTCCTAATGCCATGATGGCGACACCCAGCTTCAATGGTAAGAAATCAGGCCTATCATGTGATCCACCTTCTGGGAAAATACCTAAAGAATTACCCCTACTCAAATGCTCGAAAACTTGAGAATAAACAGAAGTCTGATCAATCTTTGGAGCAGTTTTGAATTTGGAACCTCCCACCAAGAGTTTATGCAGTTCATCTATGCTTTTGGAGTTTGATATTTTAAAATCTTTTTTCAAGATCATCTCGGTATCCGAAATAACTTCTTGCACTACCGTTGTCCCCAAATGATTTGGTAAAGAGATTAAAGAACCCTCAGCACACTCCTTGGTGAAATGTGTGTTGATTCCCACTAATTTCAAGTTGGTTTCACCATCGAACCCTTGGTCGTAACGTATCAAACCCGATCCCATTTTCAAATTATCTTGAGCTCTTGCAACAGGTATTGACATAATCGATCTAGCCAAGAAACCCACATACTTGTCATAGTATGACACTGCAGCTACCAAGAAGGATATACGATGACGAGATTCTCTTTTCACTGTTTGCAGAAGTAACATTCCATCGACAAATTGGTTTCCATGAGGTCCTGCAACGAATATAATGGCCTGTTTGGGATTTTTCGGTATCTTATAAGCACCTCGCGTTCTAATTTCTCTGAAAAAACAGTCGAAAGCAATGTTGAACACCCATACTACAAAGTCAAATATGAAGAATTGTAATGTTGTGGCAGGCCTATAAGCAGAGCTCATTTTGGTAAAAGTTGTTAACGGAAGGTTGTATTGTAGTTAGTTAACGTTATCATACACATTTGTTATATTGTTGGTTTTTTTTTCTAGCTTCACTCCTTCTTGTTGGGTGGGAATTTTTATTTGTTTTTTTTCTTTTCTAAACTCCATTATATCGATTTAATCAATCACTCATTTCATATGATAGAATCAGAATGATTGATTGTTGATCATCTGCCAATCTTTTTTTTCTGTTTCATCTTAGTCTTCTGTTGCAAGAGCTTTTCATTTCTGAATTTCAACTCATTGCCCACCATGTTTTCAACATAGTCCTGGAAAATATCATTATCTTTTTTCAAATTGGATTCATACTCCTTCCAAGATACGTACATCATTTTCAAATGAGCCAATTCACCTTGCAACTCCAGCTTCACATCTCCGAGTTTCTTTGCAGAAGCAATTGAATGATAATATTCACTTTTCTGTATATTGAGATCGTCTAGATGGGCTGTAGTTGACTTTAGCACGTTGATAAATTCGGGTCTCGAGAGATTCAACTCTTTATAACCTGGTAAGTTGAGTTCTTTCTCATCTATAGAATCATTTTTAATTGCCTTTTTGCTCGAGTCAGCGATCTCGTCAAGGTTTAGCGGGAGCCCAAGGTTTAATAGCATCTCTTTTCGTATTGTTGATTTCCTCCATGTGTTCTCATTTAGTATCGTAGTATGAGTTGGAGGATTTGTTAATCTTTGCAAAATCTCTATTGCTCTTTCATTCAACAAGTCTGTCTCCATAGTCAAATTATTTTCTGAGATGCTTGTTTCCTTAACTGGGAGAATCTTATCGAGAATGTCGTCTAAATAAAGTGATATATCGGCTTCATTCTTATCAAATATGTTTATTGTAGTTGTAGTTTTTTCGTCCAAAGAGGCGTCGTCAAAAGATGCATCATCAAAGGAACCAAAGTCATCATCTTCATCCTCGTCTCTAACGATATCTGTCTCGTCTATTGCTCTGTCATCTGACATGGTAATGGTCTTGTTCAGTTAGTTAATGGTGTCAAAGAACGAGAAACTAATGTTTTTTTTTGTTCGTTTAGACGCTCATTTTGTTAAGAAATGGGGTTGGGGGGTCTAGACAAACTGAATGGAGCTCATTTTGATCAGTACAAACCACGATAAAGAAGGCTAAATGTGAACACAAGCTTTGTATGAACCCTTTAATAAACCTCATTTATTGGCGGATATAAATTTTACTCATTCAAACATTTTTTAGCTGTGTGAAAAAGATGGAGAAGTATTGCATATTTAGTTTGAGACGTTTGATTATCTGTCACACATGATGATTAGCTCAAAAGAGGAGAAGTCCCCTGGTTGAAAAGATTCAAAGGGTTTCTTCTAATTCTTTTCTTTTAGTTTGAGATCGAGCAGAATAAGGGGAGAGAATAAAAGAGAGAGAATAAAAGAGAGAGAGAGAGAGCACGATAACCTTGTGCTAACTAGCATAATGCTGAATATATATATGTTTGTGAGTGTAGTGTTGATTGCTTTTGATAACGTTGGTGATCTATTATTAGAAAAAAAGGTCTTGGTTTTCTGAAAGTGAGAGCTTGATAGTTTGTCGGTCCTATTCATGCTTTTTGATAAATCGATTAATTGAGATCAAATGGTTGATTGATCGATTGACTCATTTCCCTCGTGTATTAGAAAAAAAAAAAAACACTGAAAATTTATTGGAGATCCAACAACAAGGTAATCAACCTGTATAGTTGAAGAAGAAAAGAAGATGCCTTCCACACCCGTTTCACAGGAGATTGGAGCTCCTATCCCCAACAACACACCACATGCAGTGTCAGTCACGTTACCTACCTGGGAGGCTACAGTTGGTTATGAGGAAGGTCAGGATTGGGTGGTAAATAAGATGAACTCTGGGTATCCAAGGTTTTTCATCCATAAATCAATCCAGTACCTTTGTGATCTCTTGGAATTAAACTATGGTAGAGAGGGGGAGAGGGCAATGGTCTTCCCCACTTACAATATAGCCAAAAGATGTCGTGATTTCATAAAAGCTAAAACTGAGTTGCAGAAGTGTAACGTGAGAATTTTACAACTCACAACTCCATCACCAAAGACTAAGGAGGAAGAATCAATAAGAGTTGGTATCAGTTTTAGTACAGTGTTTTTTCCTGGAACCGAATTTCCATTGCTGAAATCTTACTGGCAGCATACTGGAGAAGGAATTTCTTCTAGAAGAGCTGAGTACATCTTGTCCGAATTGAAACCGAAGTTGTTGGAAGACTCCAAAGTTAAGGCTAAGGAGTTACTGGAAAAATTAAAAGCCAAGTTAAGAAATCCTAAGAGGTCATCTACCTCGATGAATAGAAGCTCGTCGACTTCATCCCAACAATTGGAAAAAGAATATTCAACTTTTATAGAGGAAAGATTTGGCAGAAATTTAGATCTAAGGTTTGCAAATGAAGTCAAGTCCATATTGCAAAAAAGAATTCTGCACAAGATCAACGAAACAAACAACAATGTCGTCAAAGATGATGATGTGTATCTTTACCCAACAGGTATGACTGCAGTTTTTAATGCTCATCAGGCAATCTTAAACACTTTCAAAGGCAAAATCTCTGAAAAGTCCATTTGCTTTGGATTTCCATACGTTGATACTTTAAATATATTGAAAAAATGGGGAGCAGGTGTTGAGTTCTACGGATTTGGAGACGATGAGTCATTTTCTGAGTTAAAGCAAAAATTGGAACTGGGTCAAAACTACTTGGCATTGTTTGCTGAGTGCCCTTCAAATCCACTTTTAAAAACTCCAAACTTGATGGAATTGAAAAAATTGTCCGACAAGTATGGATTCTTAATAGTAATTGATGATACTGTTGGTAATTTTTCAAACATTAACGTGTTACCATACTGTGATATGGTACTGACATCTTTAACCAAAGTATTTAGCGGGGACTCAAATGTGATGGGTGGATCCTTAGTTTTGAATCCAAAATCCAAATTTTATGAGCTGTTGAAAGAAAACTTCAATCAGACATATGAACCCGAAATCTATTGGGGTGAAGACGCCATCTATTTGGAGAGAAACTCAAGAGACTTTACACAAAGATCTCAAAAGACAAATTTTAATACACAGAAAATTTTGGAGATCTTTCAAGAGAATGAATTGGTTGAAGATATCTTCTATCCTACTATACTACCATCTAAGAAGTATTACGATGTTATTAAGACTCCAAAGGGAGGTTATGGTGGTTTGTTTTCATTGAAGTTCAAAGACGAAGCTGATGCACGCTGCTTTTTCAATGAGGTGAAATTGTCAAAAGGTCCATCATTGGGGACTAATTTTACTTTAATTTGTCCTTATCTGATCTTGGCACATTTTGCCGAATTGGACGAGGTGGAGAAATGGGGGGTAGATAGAAATCTTATTAGAATCAGTGTGGGATTGGAGGATATAGACGAGTTGAGTGCAACCATCAAAGAAGGTTTAAGAGTAGCTCAAGAGCAGCACGATACCTTGCATAACTAGATTTATAAATCGATTAAAACTCACTTCGAGTCTATCATTGTAGGTTGATACAATCTTGTATTCATTTGTTGGTGAATCAAAGGTAGCAAGCACATGGATAACCCAAAAAGAGTCAATTAATTTCTTCTCCATTATAAGGAAAAAAAAAAAAAACGTCAAATCACACCAAAAAAAAATTATAAGACAAATTTACTCTGAATGAGAAAAGGCCAACCAAACAACTTTGCAAAGACTAAGCAAATATCTATTCATATTAGACGGTACTACCCAAAAGATAAAACTTCGTTGAAGGGTTTGTAAAACCAATTGAACATCCGAAATTTGTATTGTCAGGAAAGATTTCAAAACAATCGAATTGAGCGTGTCACACACAAATTCACATAAAACACCTTTAGGATAGCTGAATATATATAATTCATTACAAACTTTGAACAGGCGCGTTGATCGAGCTGGACTTTTTATTATTAAAGTTTGTTAACTCTATATGAGCTATCCATTTAACGCGACGCCAACATTTGGCAATAAGAGCAAGGGCATCTGGAAAGCAAAACCGTCATCTGCAGCGTTACCATTGTATAAAGACAAGCCAATTAATACTTCAAATAATTATACTTCGTTGATAAGTAAGAGAGGTAACAAGATCACAATGCTTTTCAGAGCAACTGTTTTCTTTTTCATTGTGTACTTGGTTTTCCAATTTGGCAAGACATTGAAATCAGAGGAACAAATAGATAGCACAGATCAATGGCTGGTGAGGAAATTTGAAGTAAAGACCGCATTTTTGGATAGCTGGCATGATTATGAGAAAAATGGATGGGGATATGATGTATATAAGCCAATCTCTCAGAAAGGTGAAAACATGGGCCCAAAACCATTGGGTTGGATCATCGTCGACTCATTGGATACCATGATGTTGATGAACTGTGAAGATGAATTAAAGAGAGCCAGAGCCTGGATCAAAGATGAGCTCACTTATGACTTCAATTATGAAGTGAATGTCTTTGAAACCACAATCAGAATGTTAGGTGGCTTTTTAAGTGCCTACTATTTGTCCGAAGATGATCTCTATTTGGACAAGGCTGTTGATTTAGGTAGTCGTATTTTGAAAGGCTTTGAATCCACAACAGGTATTCCTTATGCTTCCATCAATTTAGGGACTGGGAAAGGCATTAGAAGTCATGCTGATGGTGGTGCCTCCTCCACTGCTGAGGTCTCTACTTTACAATTGGAATTCAAATATTTGGCTAAATTGACCGGTGAATCTTTGTATTGGGAAAAAGTCGAGAATGTGATGGCCGTCTTGGATGCTAACAAGCCAAAGGATGGATTGGCTCCTATATTTGTTCAGCCTGAAACCGGAAAGTATCAGGGTAAGATGATCAGATTAGGCTCCAGAGGCGATTCTTACTACGAGTACTTATTGAAGCAGTATTTACAAACAGGGGAGAATGTTTACAGAGAGATGTATGAAGAAGCTGTCAAAGGCATCAAAAAGAAGATGCTCGGTAAATCCAAACCAAATGGTTATACTTATATTGGTGAATTGCCTAATGGCGTGGATGGGGGTCTTGATCCAAAGATGGACCACTTGGTTTGCTTTATGGGGGGCCTCTTAGCATTAGGTGCTACTGAGGGTTCTAACATCAATGAGGCAAGAAAGACAAAATATTGGTCAACAACTCAAGAGAGCAGCTTCATGTTGGCTAAAGAAATATCGCGTACTTGTTACAAAATGTATCATGATGTAGAGAATACTGGGTTGGCACCAGAGATTGTTGTGTTCAATCAGGATCCAAAGTCGATCAAAGATTTTCACATTAAGCCTCTGGATAGACATAATTTACAGAGACCAGAGACCGTTGAGAGTTTGTATTATTTATACAAAATCACCGGAGATCCAATGTATCGTAGATGGGGTTATGAGATTTTCCAAAATTTTCTCCAGCATACGAAAGTTGAAGGTGGTGGTATTACAAGATATACATCATTGGATGATGTCACTACGGGAAAAAAGAGGGACAATATGGAAAGCTTCTGGTTGGCAGAGACTTTGAAATATCTTTATCTTTTGTTTGACGATGACGACCCAATTGATTTAACCAAATGCCTCTTCAACACTGAAGCTCACATCTTTCCAAAGTTTGATATGCAACCATTGTTCAAGACAGGATGGTCAAGAACTGAAGGAATAAAAGGCGAAGAAGACCTGACGAATGAGCCGGTTGCTGTAAAAGACACTATGGTCAAGTCTGAAATGAAACAAAAACCACCTGCTATCAAACAAGAGCTGAACAGAGCTGACCCTAAAATTGTGAAATTAGATAGCCAAGAGGTAGGTTCCCCCATTGTTGGTGATGAAGAAGAAGATATTTTGAATCCAAATTTGATATCACAGAACAAGCCTTTGAAGAATGCTGCTGCTGCAGGTTCAACTTCAGGTGCTAGTGAGGAGAAACCTAAGATACAAGCTGAAATCTCCTTCAACGAGAACGATAAGAAGAATCACATTAACCAAGACTCCAAGGTTTTGAAAAATGTTCAACAACAACAGCAGCCGAAGAATGGTATGCATCTGGAAAAACCGCTCGAGGGCCAAAAACCTAGTAAGCCAATTGAAGAAGAGGTGCGGGAATTAAATTTGGAAAACGAGAAAAAACCAACAGATGAGAGCCCAGGTAAGATATTTAAAGACATGGATTCGATCAACAAGAAGCTTGAAGAGTTGATCAACCAGGATGAAAATCAGTAGTTTTGATTCTAGCTCTTTATTTAATTTGTATTCAATTATTGTCGTATATCACCTTTTTTGACACGTAGAATTGTAGTCGTTTGATTTTATCATTATCTGATAACAGGATTGCTTGACAAAGATTGTCGCTATCAAGGGAGAAAGGCTATTCATTCATAACAGCTTCCTCTTTCCCCTTCTCTCACTCTGTCAGAAGAATTTATGACATTCATTCCCGTCAAACGCTTGCAAGCACACACAGAAAAGAAGAAAAAATCAATTTTTCAACACAGAAAAGAAAACACGTTTAAATACTTGAATGGACAGGAACGATCGAATAATACAAGTCAGCAGAAGATAACGATGACTACAATATTAGTAGATGACAGATCTGGAAATATTGTGATTCCTACCAAGGTATTGCAATTGATCAAGTCCTTATTGATCATCTCCATCTTCATCTCAATTTCGTTTGCCTCAATCTCGTCCAGATTGTTCAGTGTTATCAGATTTGAAAGTATTATCCATGAGTTCGATCCTTGGTTCAATTATAGAGCTACTAGATACTTGATTGCCAACGGGTTCAACAAATTCTTAAACTGGTTTGATGACAAGACGTGGTACCCATTGGGTAGAGTCACTGGTGGTACCTTGTACCCTGGTTTGATGGTAACGTCTGGATTAATACATAATTTTTTACAAAAAATCGGATTACCAATCGATATCAGGAACATTTGTGTATTGTTGGCACCACTGTTCTCCTCTGTGACGTCGTTGTTCATATTCTTTTTAACTAAAGAGGTTACAAACGGCAACATGACAGCCTCGTTGTTCAGTGCTATTTTCATGGGTATAACTCCAGGATACATTTCAAGATCAGTAGCTGGTTCATATGATAACGAGGCCATTGCCATCACATTACTCATGGCTACTTTTTACTTTTGGATCAAATCCATCAAGTTGGGTTCAGTCTTTTGGGGTTGTTTGACTTCATTCTTCTATTTTTACATGGTTAGCGCTTGGGGTGGATACGTATTCATCACAAATTTGATCCCATTACATGTCTTTGTTTTATTGTTGATGGGCAGATTTGATTATAAGATTTATGTCAGTTACAACACGTGGTACATATTGGGTACTTTATTATCCATGCAAATTCCATTTGTTGGGTTTTTGCCAATTAGGTCTAACGATCATATGGCAAGTTTGGGTGTCTTTGGGTTGTTACAGTTGGTTTTGGTTGGCAATTATTTCAAAGAAATCTTGTCACCAAAAAATTTCAAAAAATTCATAGGTATAGTCTCTGTTATTATTGCATTATTGGGTATCAGCGGCTTGATCCTTGCTACTAATTTGGGACTAATTGCACCATGGACAGGTAGATTTTACTCATTGTGGGATACCAACTACGCCAAAATCCATATTCCAATCATCGCATCCGTTTCTGAACATCAACCTACACCATGGTCCGCATTCTTTTTCGATTTGAACTTTTTGATCTGGTTGTTCCCAGTTGGGGTATGGCTCTGTTTCAGCGACTTATCTAACGAAAGTGTCTTTGTCATCATCTACAGTGTATTGGGAAGTTATTTTGCAGGAGTCATGATCAGATTGATGCTTACATTGGCTCCAATAGTTTGTGTCTGTGGTGGTATCGCTGTGGGTAAAATTTTTGACGTGTACTTAAATTTCAAGGACCTGATCAAGTCAACAACAGAAAAGAGAAGAGATTTGGCTTTCAATGGAGCTTCCAAATTGTTAGTGACAGGAACTTTTATGTTTTATCTTTATTTCTTTGTGCAACACTGTACATGGGTTACTTCCAATGCGTACTCGTCACCTTCGGTGGTTTTAGCGTCGACAAATCCAGACGGCTCACAATTTTTAATTGATGACTATAGAGAGGCTTACTACTGGTTACGTATGAATACTGCTGAAGACGCTAAGGTTATGTCGTGGTGGGATTACGGTTATCAAATTGGTGGTATGGCTGATCGTACCACTTTAGTGGATAACAATACGTGGAATAATACCCATATTGCCACAGTGGGAAGAGCTATGGCCACAACCGAGGAAAAATCCGAAGAGATTATGAGGCAATTAGATGTGGATTACATTTTGATAATATTTGGTGGCTTAATTGGTTTCAGTGGAGACGATTTGAATAAATTTTTATGGATGGTAAGAATCAGTGAAGGAATATGGCCAGAGGAAATAAGTGAACGTACCTACTTTACCGAGAGAGGTGAGTATAAAATTGACGATACCGCAACAGATGCTATGAAGAATTCTTTGATGTACAAGATGTCATACTACAGATTTGGTGACGTGTTTGGAGCTCGAGGCGCCGTTGACAGAGTTAGAAGTCAAGAATTGTCGCTGCAATATGCAAAAGCGATCCAGGTCAACAGTGTGGAAGAGGTGTTTACATCCGAGAACTGGATTGTTAGAATTTACAAGTTGAAAGATAAGGATAACTTTGCAAGAGAATTAAAGAATGTTGGTGACTTCGAAAGAGTTATGAAGGACTCGAATATCAGTAAGAGAAATAAAAAGAAGATGGTTGCCAAAAGACCTGCTGACTTCAGAGAATAAGCAAATTGAATTGTATACGCATATACATACACACATACACATAAAAGAAAGAAATTTGATTTAAATGCAAAATTACTTGCTGGTTGTTTTTGATACTTTGCATAGAATTAAATCCTCTCTAAATCAAAACAACAAAAAATTTTTTTTTTTTTTTTTTTATTGAGATCAACTTTTTTTTTAACTACTATCAAAAAATATATAGGAAGAGTGTTCTCTTATATATCTCAATTACAGCACTACTGCTACCACCACTACTTTTCCATCTACATACAAAAATACCATACGTATACCATAACAACCGTTACTTGTCATTGAATTAACATCGGGAGGTCACAAAACACAGGGCTCTCCTCATTTTAGAGTCAATCAACCAATCAAACAATCAAACAAGGAAGGGGTTTGAGCTTCATTCCATACCGCTATTTTTATCATTTCATTGTACATTAGATTAGTCACTTCCACTTGTATAATAATAGCATTACAAAACTGCTTTGGCTGCCATTTATACATCAGCTAGATCATTTCACCGAGATTTTAACTAGCTATTTGACGTCCATTTTTACGTGCTACAACTCAATTAATCTCGACACCCCAATTTACAAGTGCTGGATCAAGTCCTTAGAAAAAGAAGAAAATAGGGTAACCCATATTGGATTTCTAGCAATATTTCTACACACAATATGAGTACTTCAAACAGTGATTCGATCAGCTCAACTACAGCGAATGACTCTTCGTTGCTTTCATCGTCGTCCCATTTGAACTCTGAGCTGTTGCTCACCCCACCAAAAAGTAACTTGCCCCTCGACATCTCGGGATCCGGCTTCAAGTCCTCATTACACCAACAATCACTGACACAACCACAGCACCAGCATCATCAACAGGATCTGTCCAACGCTTCTCTTTTGTTCTTCAATGAAAACATGTCCAACAGTGGTACCCCAATGGGACCTTCAACTATCAATCTACAAAATTCACAGCAGTCCTCAACGGCGCCACTGTTTTTGCTGGAAAATTCAATCTTACGAACTGAGACTCCGGAATTGGATATAGATATTGCATTGGGTGATCTAAATCTAGATGATTATCAAGACTTCCTCTCTCAGAATCAATCCCAGGAGTTTAATCATCCCAAGGAGAACAGGTCGATGTTGAATTTTGGTTCCATGACCCCCAACCCTCAAAATTTCCAGCATGGGTTTAACCCATCTACACCCAACTGGGCCCCAACGGTTACCATGCCTCAGAGTGCTCCACCTTTCAATCATGCCGGATTGAACCATTCAAATTCCATGTTGCTGAATATCAAGTCGTTTAAGCTTCCCGACGACGAGACCGAAGCGGAGACAACAACAACAGCATCCGACAACGCACAACAGCACAAATTCGGTGGGTCACTATTATCATCTTCAACTCCACCAGTTGGAGGCCAACCCATCAATGACGTCAAGCAGAGACGGCTCAATGACGACGGCTCCATTGACGAACAGAACGTCCCATTCCCACACATGATGATGACGCAATTTCCACCTCAAGGGTTTGCCATTCCATATAATGGCGGTGATGGGTTTAATGATTTCCCACCATCACAGTTCTCTACTCATCTAGCACTACCACCACATCAGTCTTCACTGTTGAACGGTGGAATGGGTGCGATGTGGGATAATCGCAATGTCGATTATAACAGATTCATGATGGGTGGGAATATTGGTCATCCCGGTCAATATTCGCATCAGATCAATGATAACAATTCACAACATCAACAACACCATAATCCTAAACATACCCAGCAACATCATCTGAACCAGCGTTGGAACAACAATGGCGTCAATGTTCATCGCAACAAGATGAACAGTAACAACAATAGCAACAGCCGTAGAAAGGGTGATGATCCATCCAAATACACAAACACCAAATTGGAGGATTTTAAAGGTGACATTTATTCCTTGTGTAAAGATCAGCATGGGTGTCGTTTTTTGCAAAAACAATTAGACTTTGATGATCCTTTGAAGACAAGTATGGTGTTTGACGAGACTTGTATGCATGTTGTGGAATTGATGGTTGATCCGTTTGGCAACTACTTGATCCAAAAGTTGTTGGAGAAATGTGACGATCAACAGAGAACATTGTTGGTGAAGAATGCTTCATCAGATTTTTTGAAAATTTCGATCAACCCTCATGGAACGAGAGCTTTACAAAAATTGATCGAATGTGTCAACTCTAATGAGGAGTCACTGATTATTGTGAAGGCCTTGACGCCTTATATTGTTACGTTGTCGAAAGATTTGAATGGGAATCACGTTGTCCAAAAATGTCTTGCCAAACTCTCACAGGAATCCAATCAATTCATCTTTGATATTTGCTGTGACAATTGCGTTGAGATTGCAACACACAGACATGGATGTTGTGTCTTACAGAGATGTTTGGACTTTGGTTCGTCGCCTCAATGTAGACAATTGGGTTATGTTTTGAGTGAAAATGTGTTGGCGTTGTCATTTGACCCATTTGGCAATTACGTCATCCAATACATTTTGAATAACTCAGAGTTGATTGATTCCCATGACGAATCTATAACAAAAATTTTAAGCAAGATACATGCTAATTTCATCGATTTGTGTTTACATAAGTTTGGCTCAAATGTTATTGAGAAGATTCTCAGATTGCCAAAAGTGAATACCGATCTAATCGATTTGATCTTGAACAAATTATCAATCGACGATTTCAATAAATTGTTGAACGACTCTTATGGTAATTACGTCTTACAAACATGTTTGGACGTATCCAATTTTGACAAGTTTGAAAAATTGAAAAAGATTTTACTTCCAATCTTGCCAGGTGTAAAGAATACACCACATGGAAGAAGAATCAGTGCAAGATTAGGTATCAATTTGAGTGCAATTAACACCAGCAGCGGTAGCAATTTCAAAGAGAACATTATACCAATGACTGGGAGCGCTGCTAAGATTGAGATTTAAAAAAAGTTAGCATGCAATGGTGAACGAGTTAGTGAGTGATGGAGTCATTTATACATATATTACAACACATCTGTAAACTAGTAGTATTTTATAGTCATTATTATATTTATTTTTAAAGTGACATTATAGCATTGAAGTTGATTTGAAAGTATTTCTATTCTTGGTAGTAAATGATAATATCGGGAGATTGTTAACCTACAAAAGGAATTGAGTAAGGGAAATCACATAGCGTAAGGGACACTTAATACTGGTGGTATCCAAATTTCACTTCAAAAACATTTAAAAACATTTACCCCATCTGAAAAAGAAGACCTATATTGATTGATAAAAAACATAATCGTGTCATATGAAATCAATTGTTCGTGGGCCATTTACGAGATGAGACAGTTGATTTAGAGTTCCAAGTAACACTACCAGTGCAACTTTTCCCATTTTAGAAAGAAACTTATAAATTCATTCGTAATTTTGTAATATTTTGTATTTGTTATTATATCTCATCTAGCACCTTTTGGTTATCGTTCAATTTTACATAAATCTCTCCTCCTTGTTTTATTCTTCAATAAATGAGTATTGAATTGCTGAATATGCACCATTATATTCTCCATACTTCAAATAATCTGATCTAACTTTTCGGAATGTATATCTAATTATTCAATTCAACAACTTTCTCACCTCTGGCAAATCTTGGGTTTCTTGGATCATTGATGAATTCCTGAGAGTTCATTGAGGCTTGAGCACCTTTACCAACTAACCAGTAGGTGACGACACCACCGATGATGAAGTGGTAGTAGTTTTTAACAATTGATGATGGAAATCTTTGTAAAGCAGCCATTGTAATTGATTGATTGATTGATTGAATGATTTACTAATTGATATATAAATATAAAGTCAACGACGTTTGAACAGGTTGGTTTTAGCGGTAAGTGACAAAAGAAAAAATTAAAAAAAATTTCGAGCGAAAGAATAGAAAAAACGGGCTTTTTCATTGGTAACGAACGACCCATCGATTGTTTAGTATTCATATACACTACCACTTCACTATGATGAGATCTCAAAGACTGCAAAGTCACTGGTAGGATCTATAAACAACATGTCATTACCATCGTTATCATCATCCTCATCATCAATAATGGGTAACACATCCAAATACTTGTAATGATATGGAGTCTCCAGTAACAACCTCTCGAACTCGGCCAACGTCAGCTCGTTTCGTATAGTACAAGCAATTAACACAGTCTTTGCATGACATTGGGTGAACATCTTAGCAACTGTATCCACCAATGAACCCAAGATGGAAACATCATAGGTGATATCAGCACCAACACAGAGATCCACACTCTCCACTCCGAGTAAATCTTCTCCCCATATGTATTGGAAACAGTTACGTAAGGGGATATTGTTTCGTTTGAAATTGGATGCTAAATTCTCAACCAATTGAGAGTCTCCATCTGTCATATACACGTCTGCATTGGTGAATTTGTTCAAAGCTAACCCGACAAGCCCCGTGCCCGTTCCTAACTCTAAGATCTTGTGAAATTCTGGGTGTTTTGGAAGGTAGTTGTGGATGAGAAAATAGGTTAGATAAATTGACAGTTCCCATGTTCGCAAGCCCGTTGTGTTGAGTCCACTGATCAATTTGGGGTTTTCCTTGATTTTTATGGACTTGTCGGTGGAGATGTGGTACGTCAAGATGTCATGGTCTAAAGGGGATAGTTCCACAGAAGAGATCAACTTGTTGATGTATATGGAGTAGAAATCATCGATTATTTCAAAATTCTCATGTTCCTGCTTCGACAATACTTTTTTGAAGATGAGTTTAAAATATCCTGGGTTTCTCTCGATATCACTATTTAAAAGAGAGAAAAACAACTCCTGATTCGAAATCTTTGCAACATCATCCGGGATTTCAATGTGTTTGCTGGGCACTCTTTGTTTTAAGCGTCGTATTAATTTATTCATGTTTACAGTGGTTCAAATGTACCTACCTTCTGGAAAATAAAAATAAAAATTGAAGAAAACTTTTTTCAATTATTGGGGGGAATTGAAGTAATAACAGAATAAATACATAGAACTTTATCACCGTAGTCCTGACTTTACCATTTAGCTAGTCTATTCAAACAACGATATTGCCAATAACTCTAACCCTTTTCACACCACCATCTGGGATGATTGTCAACTTAACATGGGTGAAAACCTCACCAGATTGACCAATTTGATACAAATGTTCTTTATCGGCACCTGTTTTTGATTTAGGAACCAAGCTTTTCCAATTGATACTCTCACTTGGGATTTGATCTTCACTTTGACAACCTTGTAACTCCACAAATTGTGGGAAATTACCTCTGAAATGAGCGGTATCGACAACGATCTGTTTGATATTGGTAAGATAACCTAATTTGATAATGACCCAATCGACATGATTAGGTGTTCTTGATCTCTTTGTTTCCCAACCATCACTCATGTCAACACCACGACCTGGCAAGATCAAATTGTCTGCACTACCGAAATGTTGATCAGAGTAAGCGACAGCCACACCACCGTTGAGTACACTGGCCAAATCTAACTCTTGAGACAAATCTTTTGGCAAAATAGGCAACACTGTTCCGTAACATCTGAACCGGGCAACACCTCCATCAGGGTATTGCTTCAATCTGATATATCTGTAGGCACTATTGGTGATCTCATCTCTGACAAAGAAATGTCTCTGAGAAGGACCACATTCCAATTTTGGTATGATCTCATCCCAATTTGTTAAATCATCACTCAGATCAACACTTATGAATGGTGCATGATTACCGTTGAAGAACGCGGTATCTACTTCAACAGCTTTGAGTTTGGCTGAAGAAACACCCATCTCAATGATGACCCAGTCGAATGCTTCAGTGTTGTGTCGTCTGGTTTCCCACCCATCGTACCAGGCACCTGAAAAAACAAACTTGGTGGCATCACGAATTGGCAGTTTAGGTTTGATCAAGTTGGACAGTTCTGCAAACCATTCATCTGAAAAGGATAACACTTTTCCACCCAATTTTTCACCAATGACATCAGTGTAATTGCAAACGATTTGATCGTGGAATTCGCTCTCTGATAAAGTTATTATTGACATTTTGCAGGCAAGTAAGATAGGTAGGCTATGATGAGAGTTGTCTTAGCTTAGATTTATGATATAAGTTTATATATATTTTATATCTGTACTATTCATACCTGTCACCACAATTATTCAGCTCTATGCAGTTGAAATTCATACAGTCACCACCACAACTAGTCTTATCAATCAGTTTTTCGTCTTAATTCGGCGTAATTTCTCGGCGTTGTCCGCCCTATCACATAAAGGGTTTCTTGCTTCAAACACACGACCTTTATTTTCGATTTTATTCAAGAATAACTCGGTTACCTATATCCGGGAATAAATTGCTACTAGATGCATATATATGCATCGCCTGACTAGTGGCAGCCTTCTTTTAATAGGAAGTTTAGCTGTATCAAGAAGGGGCATCTCGAATAAGGTATAGCAATTTAAACCATCGTCGTGTAAATAAGGCGACGCAAGTTTTCGGAAAAACATCAATGTGATTCACAGAAAAAAGAGAGGACTCTGATGAGTAAGAGCGGCAGCAGCACAATTGAATTATAACAACAAGATCTCTCTTCTGCATTACCCTCTATTGATGGATAATTGCTACTATTATATAACTGTGTAAATCGCTTACATTGTCAAGAAGAAGCAGTGACAGAAAAAAAAAACTATAATTGCCATCGTACCCTGTTATAATCATCATCATAACACATCATCAGGTTTATTGTTCGTTTTTTGAGATCTGTTAGTCCAGCTTAAGTAACACCCTAGTGATGTTTGACCACAGTGTAACAGGGTCTAATGTCTCAGTTTTGCTTCTAGTGTTTTCTGTTTCTTATGTCAAGGAGAGGCACGTTTTCAGGCTTTAAGGTCCAGGATGGTCTTTTCCTTTCACCGGAAGTTGAGTTTGGGGTTTTGAGAGAGTACTAAGCAGATGTGGAACAAAGAGTTGTCTAGTTGCCTGCCCCAACTATTGTATTTATCTGTAATGTAATACATAAATTAAGAGTAACTAAGTAAGTGGTCTGAGGAAGATATGTCGTGTATGAATTCTCATTACGTCATATACCGTTTGTGCCCTTTGCTTACGTCATTTGGAATTTTTTCACATAGTTATGAAAACATGTGACTAGTATATAGGGGTAGTAGTGAAAGTGGTAGTAGTAATGGTGATGTATCAAGAGAAGTTTCAGTGGTAAGAGAGGATATGAGATATGGTTGGGAAGTGAGTAATGAAGAGGTTGAGTACAAATTCTGCCGTTGAACAGCGAGATGCTTGTGGTGTATATTCAATCTTTAGAAAATATGTACGACAGGGGGCATGGACTTGACTGTGCGTGTTTGTCTTTGTGCTTCCTTGTTTGCGCCCTCCCCTCCGCCCAAAGAAGAAGAAGAACGAAAGAAAGGAAAGAGATGAATTTTCTCTTATAAAAAAGATGGCAATTTCCTTTTGGCAACTTTTGAACAATTCAGATCAACAATTTATTCACATATAGATATAATTTCACCATCCTCAATTTAGCATAAATATATATATTCGTTTGATTTAATACCATAATGTCAGAATCCGGTTTCACAAGTACTGTCGACACAAATAATGCTGTCAACCCAAACAAGGTAAATGACTTGAACATTTCACACACTGATAAATCTAAGAACCTTTCAGATAAGGGCAAAGATGAATTGAAAAAATCTACAAGTTCCTCAGATGCCAATTTACCCGGTTACTCGTACTTAAACAATGATGGAATCGATCAATTGCAACCACTGACAAGAAAGAAGAGAGTGTCATCATTATCCTTATCCGATCAATGGAACTCCAACATGCTGTTGTCTGGTTTGACTTCTAACAAATCTTCATCTACCAATTTAAGAAAATCTGGTTCCAGGTTGTCGATGGGCGGTTCTACAAGGTCATCGAGAAGACCTTCTTTGACAATGAGATTAAAGAAAAACATCATTGATCATGAAAGAGTTGCATCTTATGCCTTTGCATTCGATATCGATGGTGTCATTGTAAAAGGTCCAGAAACCATACCACAAGCTAGAGAGCTGATGAAGTTGTTAAACGGAGAAAATAAGTACAACATCACGGTGCCTTATATCTTTGTCACTAATGGTGGTGGTAGACCCGAAGAGAAGAGAGCAAAGGATTTATCGGAGAGATTGGGAGTTACCGTTGACGAAGATCAGATCATTCAAGGTCATACGCCGATGAGAGATTTAGTTGATGTCCATGAAAATGTTCTTGTTGTTGGTGGTGTTGGTGACGTTTGCAGAAAAGTTGCAGAAGGCTATGGATTCAAAAATGTTTATATCCCATTAGATATCATGAAATGGAATCCTGCTGTGTCACCATATCATGATTTGACCGATGAAGAGAAGGCTGTTACCCGTGATGTCGACTTCAGTAAAGTTGATATCGATGCCATCTTGGTGTTTGCCGACTCAAGAAATTGGGCCGCTGATCAGCAAATTATTTTGGAGTTGTTGTTGAGTGAACATGGTAGAATGGGTACCACATCAAAGACCTTTGATGAAGGACCAGGCTTGTATTTTGCCCATTCCGATTTTGTTTGGGCCACAGATTACAAGTTGTCGAGATATGGTATGGGGGCATTACAAGTTTCTATTGCTGCGTTATACAGAGAACATACCGGTAAAGAATTGGTTGTTACTAGATTTGGTAAACCACAAAGAGGCACTTTTAGATTTGCTACCAAGATCTTGACTAGTTGGAGGAAAAACTTATTGGACAAACACGTTAAGAAACAAGAAGAGCTGGTTGGTAGTGATGAGGAAAATGCAAGACCTGTGTTATTTGCCTCTGACTCGGAAGACGATGAGTCAGATTCTGAAGATGAAGGTTTGGACTTGCAAAGAATCAGTGAAATCAAGTTGGACTTGCCACCTCCTTCTACAGTTTACTTTGTTGGAGACACTCCTGAATCGGATATCAGATTTGCCAATTCACACGATGAGAGCTGGCATTCCATTTTGGTGAAGACTGGTGTTTACCAGGAGGGCACAACACCTAAGTACAAACCAAAACTGATTGTCGATAATGTTTTGGATGCAGTCAAGTATGCCATTGAAAGAGAGCACCAATTGGAATTGGACGAATGGAATGCTGGACTGTTGGATTTACCTGATGCTAAGAGTTCCAATGATACCGGATATAGTCCGCAATTGGAGACCATCATCGCCACACCTGCAGTGGAGAAACCGCAATTTATCTTGTAATAGTACGGTGATAATGAATGGTGAAACCAGGAGTCTCATCATTATTCAGTTTATATTATTTAATTCTTGATTTAACTGCTTTATATCTATATATATATATATGTATCTATATACATAAATTCACATATTTCATCAAAAACAAAAGTAAAGACACCCCCATTTGTATCCACAACTCGATCATTTGCAAATAATTTCACTATAATCTTTGCCATCATTGTCACATTCTCACTGTAAAAACCTGACAAAGAATCTATTTCAATGTTGGTCGTGTGTAAAACACCCAATATTCTCCCAGTGAGTCCAATACGGCTCTCGTACAGAAAAAGATACAACTAAGTGAGTGGGATTTAAACGAGGCTTTTTTTAATTTTTTTGTTTTTTAGCGCTAAGAAGTACTTTTTTTGAAAAAAAAAAAAAAAAACCCAAAATTCAAGCAAAACAAAACACACAATACAACCCATATCATTTTTTCATAATTGGTCTGGAGTCAGTTTCATTAGGAAGTGTGCCATAAGTGATTGAACATAAGTAATGGGAGTCGCTGAACAGATTATTCCAACAGTTCAAGAGTGGCTATGGCAGTTGTCAGACTTGATCTCATCGTTGTCGATTTTACAACAGATCTGTCTATTGACGCTCCTCCCCTTTTTATATTCGATAACGTATCAACTCTGTTATTCACTCAGGACTGACCGTGCCCCATTGGTGTTTTACTGGATCCCATGGCTTGGGTCTGCAGTCCCTTATGGAATGCAACCTTATGAGTTTTTCGAACAATGTCGTTTGAAATACGGAGATTGCTTTGCATTTTTGTTATTGGGAAAAGTGTTCACCGTTTACCTTGGACCTAAAGGTCATGAATTTGTTTTGAACGCCAAGTTGAGTGATGTTAGTGCTGAAGATCTGTACAAACATTTAACAACACCAGTTTTCGGACATGGTGTCATTTATGACTGTCCAAATTGGAAATTGATGGATCAAAAAAAATTCAGTAAGGGGGCATTGACAAAGGAAAGTTTTATTAAGTATGTACCATTGATTAAGCAAGAAGTTGTGCAATATTTCAACAACAATTTCAAAGGTGATCACGGTATTGTCAATGTGATGAAGACACAACCTGAGATGACCATTTTTACACTGTCGAGATCGTTATTAGGGAAAGACATGAGAGATAAATTGGATTCATCATTTGCCAAATTATATTCTGATTTGGATAAGGGTTTTACTCCTTTGAATTTTGTTTTCCCAAATTTACCCTTGATGCCTTCTTATAAGGCTCGTGATTTACTGCAGCAGAAAATTTCAAAGACTTATATGTCTGTGATTGCAACTAGACGTGAACTGGACGATATTCAGGACCGTGATTTGGTTGACACGTTGATGAAGTCGAGTACGTATAAAGATGGCACTAAGATGAGTGATCAGGAAATTGCTAACTTGTTGATTGGTGTCTTGATGGGTGGCCAACACACTTCAGCGTCGACATCGCTGTGGTTTTTGTTACATTTATCAGAAAGACCTGATTTACAAGAGGAGATGTACAAGCAGATCCAAGAGGTTTGCCAAGGTGATGAGTTGAATTATGAACATTTGTCCAAATTGACTTTGGTCAACAATTGTATCAGAGAAACTTTGAGATTGCACATGCCATTACACTCCATCTTCCGTAAAGTGATGAATGATATGGTTATACCTATTCCTGAGCACAAGTGGGTTGTTCCTAAAGGGCACTATGTATTGGTGTCACCAGGTTATGCCATGACTTCGGAAAAATTTTTCCCCAATGCACAGGAGTGGAACCCAAAGAGATGGGATCAACCACTGGTTTCTACAACAAGCGGTGCCAATGGAGAAGAGACAGTTGACTATGGATTTGGACAAATCAGTAAAGGTGTTTCCTCACCTTATTTACCATTTGGTGGAGGTAGACATAGATGTGTGGGAGAGCAATTTGCTTATTGTCAATTGGGCACGTTGTTGGTTCAATATGTGACGAATTTCAAATGGAAGGGCAAAGTACCTGGTGTGGATTATGCCAGTATGGTTACATTGCCATTAGATCCAGCTATTATTGAATGGGAGAGGAGGTGATAGATGACACAATGATATGTATATATGTATGTATCTATGTATGTGGTATAATATTTAGACAGATTTGATTATTTATAAAAATCTATTTTATCAAAGAGATGATAAAGATTTGATTATTTTAAACCAGGACAAATGTGAGCAATACCCGAAGATTGGGGTAGTAGAGAAGTTTAACAGAGTAAATAGCCAAGAGTTAAGTTCAGGGTAAGCATAATTGTGAAGAAAAAAAACGCGATGTTTTGTGGACAACAACAACTAACCACAAACGCACGCGACTTATTATTATTGGAATACTATTGATGGGGACCAAGGAATTTGAATCGATCTGGTTCATCACAAGGCTGTGTGTATGCCGTATGTTAATCATATTGAGATTAAGAAGAGGGCTATGGAATTTCGATATTTTTATTGCCTGTCCTATTGTTCCTAAATGGATTTCCCCTGTAAAAGATTGATAGAGCCTCGGCTGTGTGCCAGAGTTTTTTAATTTCTTATTACTATTGTTGTTGTTGTTGTTGTTGGTCGATGGTGTTCTCAAGATTTATTGGAGTGACAAAAAAATATTGGCACAGGGGGAGGTGGTGGGCAGGCAACCCATTAACCATACACCACCACTGATATCACTAAAGCGGTAGTAATAGTAGTGGCAGCAGCAGCAGCAGCAGCAGCAGCAGTTAGAATTTCTTTGTTATTATATAGCTTTTGATAACAACAGCAGATTTGAATAAAAAATATAAACCCTGAAATAACTACTCTAAAAGAATATAATCATACAGAAATAATCATTAGAACTGGAAATCGAAATTAAGAGAGTTAGAGTACAAGCAGATCATATTTCACCATCACCATCAATCATTACAACAACAACATCATCCTCAGAACCATTTGAGAAAACTATCTCATAAGTATATATAATAATAATAATAGAACATACAAACAAATCCCCAAGCAAAAAAGCAAAAACCTAAAAGGCAAAGAAAAAAGAATAAAAATACAAAAAAAATTCCATATAAAAAATTATATTCCCGTTTTGGTACACTACTGCTAGTACGCATAACAATTCACAACTAGGAACCACCACTTATATATCACAACACCATTTAGGATGCTTCTAGTGAGAAGACTGACAAGGCTCACCATCCTTATCCTTCTTCTACTCATCCTCCTTCTTTCAACCCACAATAGACACCTTGGGAAACGTCAAAGGTCTCAACTCGTCCTACAACATCAGGCCCTTGAAACTCACAGATCTTCCCATTTCAACCCGCGAGATGTCACTGGTGATCTATACCGTTATCTACTCTCTTTCTCAACTTCTCCAGATCAGCTGTCGGAAAGAATAGGGAACAGCTCCGGTGTCTACTTCCACTGGGATGACTACGTCGACCTCTCACCCGCCAACTCCATACTTCAATCTTACAAAAACAAATTCCCCGATGGCAGTTGCGATAACCATTTGAGACGCTTTGCCAACGTCAACGCATACTACTTGGAATCTTATTCGACAAAAGTGTTACGTGGCTTGGCCACATTATACTGTTCCTATGATACTCCAAGCAGGATATTAGTCCCACTACCCAATGTTGAAGTTACGTATCTCGAATTACCTGTGGCTGGAAAGCAAAGGATCAATTACCAGGAGTTACAGTTGAACACAACAAAGCAACAAGTTCTCTCATTGATGGATCAGATGCAAGGCTTGTCATCATCTACAACAACAGGAGGTTTCACTATCAGGAAACCACAGGGAAAAATGAACAAAACTATTTCATTAACATTGGATGACTTCCAGTTCAACCCGACTGCCAAAATTGCAGAATTACAAGCTTCCAACAACCCACTGGATGCTGATTACCTCAACTTTTTAAAATTTGCTGACGAGTACGTTGAAACCGCTGATAAATTTTTCAAATACCCTTGGATCATCGACGATATCGTTTCGGGCCATTCTCACCATTTCGCATATCCTTTTTTCAAAAGGTATACCAGCAACAGAGAGAGACAGAGTGTCATTCATCACATGGTGAGACTGTGGTTCCAGTTTGCCCATGTGAATGCCGTGCCTAGTTGGGTCAACTACGGGTCTCTTCTAGGATGGGCCTTCAATGGTGTCAACATGCCGTGGGATACCGATGTCGATATCCAGATCCCTATAGTACATTTCGACAAGTTGGCTCGTGAGATGAACAATTCGATCATCTTGGAAGACCCACGATATGGAAATCTGAAATATTACTTCATAGTGTCGCCAACGTATATAAGACAGGGCAATGGACATAACTTTATCGATGCTCGTTTCATCGATATCAACTCTGGGTTATACATCGATCTCAGTACTTTGTCCCACGTGGAATCAGATATTCCACCAGAATCATTTTATCTGGACTTGATGGATTCGACGGATTCGGACCTTGCAACAAAACTGAAACTGCTGGTCCCATTGCATTGCAAAAATTGGAATTGGCACAGCTTGGAAGAATTAACCCCACTAAGACATACATATTTTGAAGGTGCATCAGCTTACATTCCTCACAATGTGTCCCGTATCTTGAAGCGCAAATATGGTCCTGACTCATACACCACTGCACTCGAATTTCAAAACCACAACTATCAACAAGACATCCAACTTTGGGTGCCGGATGAACTCTGTTCCCACCCGCCATCATCTTCGTCCTCAGAAGATCGTTTCCAGCCGGGTTCAAACCACAACTTGCTCACACTAAAAGGAGCTTGCCATAGCCAGGAGTTGCAAGACGAGTACCGAATTGTGCACGAAGATGCATCGAGACACAAGGAGTTGAATTTGGATGTGGACCATGCTGTAGACTACGATGTGGCGGCATTGCATGATTTGCCCTTGTTCAGAAAAGATTGTTGGGATTACTACCAGGATATCGATACAGGGGTGGTGAGCGATGACACTTGGTATCACCGCCAGGAAGTTGTATCATGAGAATTATTCAAACATATCAGTGTTCATCTTTACAAACCATAGAACGAATCTGTGTCATCTTACATACTTGTCCCTCTACCCCCCTGCCTCACCTTCCATCTTTCTTCGCTCTCCATTATTCTCAAATCAAATCAAGAAAATTCAGTACCAATCATATTTCCATTTTAGATTTTTCTACCTCGTCATATTTTTTTTTTCCCCCCTTTGTCCATTTTCACTAGATTGGATTCTTTATATTAATATTTTTGTCGGCTGCTGGTTATACTCCCATTAAATTTCCATACTGATTCTTATTGTTGTTCTTTACCGTGGTGGTTTCCAATTCAGTTGGTGAGTCTCTTGTGGAATGAAATTGTTCCATATAGAGACAATGGTGCTTGTTTTTCTCAATATGTTTTTTGTCGTTTCTAAGCTTACTTGCTCTTTCAAAATCGTATCATTGAATGATATCTCTAAGTAGTGTCGTGTTTTGTAATTGCCCAAACCTGAATTTTGCTACTCACAACAGCATTGGTTTTAGCGTATTCAAATTTGACATGTACCGCTGAAATTTATCGATTCTTGTTTTTGCGTTCGACAGTATAGCATCAACTTCCAGAAATTAGCTAAAAAGGAAGTCCCTTCCCTTTATTATCAGCTTCAGAAAATCGAACTTTCTCAAAGAATTCTTTGGCCAAAACATTCTAGTTTCCTTAACAAAACTTAACATCCGAGGTTGCTGGTGAGTATAGGCTTGGTCGTGGTGACAATTAGGTGATTGTTATTGGAGTTGCCTTCTTTCAACGCGGGGCACTTTACCTTTTGATTCCCCAAATATCTTATATAAAGGCAACAAATTACTTAACAGTGTTTGAGAAACATGTTATCATTCTTTTTCACCGACATGGCGACAATAGCAGGAAGAACAAGACTAACAGCTGAATATTTACAACTTGAAAAGCATCATTTGGAAGGAATAGTGGCTAAACCAGAAGAAACAAACATTCTCAAATGGCATTTCGTTTTGGATGGACCAAAGGATACCCCCTTTAGCGGAGGCCAATATCATGGAGTGATGCATTTTAAAGATGATTATCCATCTCGCGAACCCAGATTAGAGATGTTGACACCAAACGGTAGGCTTGGAATTCAAACCTGGTTATGTGCAAAAGTTACGAGTTATGCTAATAAATCTTGGAGATCGTGATGGTCAATCTCAGCTGTACTACTAGCTTTTACAAATTATTTATTCTACTCAAATGAGCGGGGAGAAGGTGTGATTGAACGTACCAGGGAGGAGATAATTGAATTTGCTAAAAAGTCCAAAAAGTTCAATCGTCAAAATAGTGTCTTTCAGCAACATTTTCCAGATATCGCTCTGAGGAGATGAATGTATGTAAATCTTTCTATATAATCAAATCTGTTGACAGTACCGTCATGGCCAAATAGGTCTCTTTTATAATACACCACTCACAACAAAAGTGTAAAGTTTAAACAGCTATCACTAAAATTTTAATTTGAAACCTACCCAACTGAAACATGATTCTCAAGAAATTTTTAACTGATTTTGAGGTTGTCAGCTTTCCTATGATTGTATCCTACTTGCAGGGACAATTTACACCTTCGAATTTCATTAATCAAATAGTTTTCTAAGTTATTTTGTATGATTACTTGAAAAAATCTTGAACGTTGATATGAATCAAAGTTCGACTTAGGCACACGAGTTGCCTGACTTTGTCTCTAAATGTTCAGTGAACTTGAAAGAACTAGACATCACTTGATAAGCTTTGAATCTTGCCTCAGTTATTGAAATTTAGTGTTCAAAACAATTCCTTAAGATTGCAGGATACACTACAGACGAAATAGATTGCAAAAATTGATATCTATAAGATCGATACTCAAGTCCAAATTCTGATGAGAAAATCTTGAAAATATGGAGCATCTCCAAGGATAAGAGCTTAGTACATCATATACTGGGATGAACAGAATTCAAGAAACCAATATGCCATCTTCGTGCAAATCGGTTATGCGTTATACTATTGCGTTGGGATCGAGCCGCAAAGGTGGAGATAGAAGTTTGAGAAATGAGTTTGCTATCATATTTCGCTCTGCACGTCTACCATAAGCTTATCATAAATGAGCACTTGTTGAAAAGAGCAAAATGTGCTGTGTTTTTTACAATTAAGACTTAATTTTGAGAAGGTATAGTAATAATAGTTGAGATAAAAACAAAGTAAAATGAATCCTGTATAAAATATTTAAATGTAATAAATGAAGAGGAGTAAAGAGGGAAAAAGTGATCTCCATAGATGTATCGTAAAAAGTATATTTGAGGAATAACTGAAAATTGCAGCAATGGAATCATGAATAAAATAACAACAATCAAAAAGGGTTTATATAGTAAAAAAAAACACAGAACATTGAGTTGAAAGTCATGAGTTTAATTATCAATGGATGCCATCAAATGTTCCATCAATTACAGCGGCGATGTTGCCACAATTGCCTTTTGAGACAGTCGCGGAGCTGCTGACCTGATCATTAGTTTCTTTATTATCATTGTCGTTAACATCGTTATCGTATAATTTGGTGTCGTTATCATCGTTATTAATATTAGTATTATTATTATTGTTATTGTTAATACAGTCGTCGTGATCATCATTATCATTGGTTGTATGGGTAACCTCGACATTTTCGTCGTTAAAAGCCTCTCCATTGTTCAAGAAAAATTTTAATTTGATCAACCCACAATTCATGTTTTTGAAACATCCAAATTTGAATTGCAACTTGTTGAATATCAAATAGTCAAAGATGAAATCGATAATGTTGAAAAATTTACTCATCAATTTCTCTCGTGGAATCAATAACTCGGTGTCAGAATATTGCTGATGTTGGTAAAGACGATGTTGCAGACGTTGTTGATAATTTATGAAACTAGTTTTCGCAATCTCTTTCAATCCCGTGAAAACCTCGTCATCATCATCATTCATTTCTAACCCTGGCCTGACTGCATCACCTTTTAACAACATCAAATTGTCCAAGCTCTCCTTATACTCGTCATTACCATGACTGAACTGGAAATTCTCCTTAAAACAACTCTCCAAGCTGGTGATCAATTTCACTATTGCTGAGTATATTCTCAAATCAACAGAACTTGTCTCATTCTCTGGGTTTTCTTTGTGCTCATTGTTGACTCCATTATCACCCAGCGGTGTATCTATATCCATGCAATCCTCGTCAAAGTTAGTTGGTGAATTCCTGAACGAGAACAACGCATGTACATCCATATCCAGATTTCTCTGTAACACTTGTTTATAGTCAAAGTTCATAACAAATTTGATCAATACTATGAAAACGTCAAATAAAATCTGATACTGCAACGAGGATATTTTGATCAAGTGAGTTAAATCGCAAAATGATTGATCCAAATTCTCCACGAAATCATTAACTTGCTTAGATAAGAACCGATGATAATCCTTAAAATAGTCCTGAAGTTTGACTTCGTTGTCATCTTTTTGTTCAGGATAAAATATTTCCTTCACAATCAAAAAACAGTAGGAGATTAATTCCAAAGTTTCCTCACTATCTTTTTGATTACTATTGTTGGCAACTTCAACTCTCTCACTACCTTGGAAAATGTTACACATCTTATCCCAATCTTTCAACCAAACTTGCTCTTTTAACTTGTGTAATTTCAAGTTCATTTGACGTTGCAACTTGAATGCACTTTTTTTCATCAACAAATGGTAGTTCATCAATCTGGAGTCAATTGATAAATCGTTTGACAAAGTAAAAAGTTTACATTGATTGATCATCAAATTCCAAATTCTAGAAATATTCAAATAATTCTCCTTCAACGAGTCTCGACCTTTTGAAGAATGTATCGAGTTACCACTGTTTTGTCTTGTGAGATTGTTGACGCCGTACAATTTATCATAATAAAACAACTGGTGTAAACCATTTTGTAGACAAATTAAACCAAAGTCACTAACATGATGATTGAAGAAAAAACCACCACTGTAATTCAACTCATTTGTAGTTGAAACGATGTCCAAGGAAATCAAGCTATTCAAACACTTTTTGTAATTTTCCGGTTGAAATGCAAACCCATTGTAAAAACTTTTAAATTCACCGTAATTTGATGAATTCCATAAAATCGAAGAATTTGGCAAGTCCAACTCCAAATCATCAATCTTCAAAGAAGGCGCAATATTGTATAACGATGTAAGCGTGACAACAATGTGGAAAATTGAATGAATTGTACGCACTGCGGACTCGTACTTGATGAAATCATAGTAGTAATTTTCATCAATAACACGTTCGCCAATCGATAATGAGTTATAATCCCACTTAATCTTGGTCATTTCAGAGGATTTGATCAACGCAGTTAACGCATTAACTTGTCTGATAACAACATTGATACTAACTTCATTATCTGCGTACAATCCATAGATGACACTCAATGTCAATGATTGTATCAACCACAACGGTGAAGCATTGTTACTATTCAAACCTGCAGTTTGCCCATGTTGTTCACTAGTTTTCTTCTTTCTGGAATCCAAATACACGTGAATTGACCGTCTTGAAACTTCATACAAACTAGTAGCATCCTGTTTTTCATCGCTGAGCAAAGCACCAATGGTGGCAACCAACAAGGGTAAACAAGAAATAGATGCTCTTAAATTGTCCAATTCAATTTGGTTCATCACCAATGGACTTCTATTCTTGTCAACGTCATCCAAAGTTGTCCTCATCAATGCATACTCGTTCAACATCGACTTATGAACAAATGGGTAGTGAGGCAAGAACCGATCGATAAAACTCTCAGCATAGGAGTTCAACTTATCATTAGAGGGCAAGTTTGGCACTTTAACACCTACAAATGGATAGTTGTTTAAAGTGTGATTGATATGGGATCTCAATATTGGGGAGAATAACAACACCCTTGAATATTTGTCCATCTTGAGCATGGCGTTAAATGTGTTTGCAGTTTGAACAATAATTCTTTGCGGTGGAGTAGATGTAGTTGAATTGACACTGTGATTGGTGGCAGCATCCAATAACGAGGGAGATATGGTGGCATTGGAAGATGCAGAGTTTGACAGCTGATCAACACTTCCATAAAAGGAATAACCAGCAGGCATGTTGTACATTTTGGATATGTTCAAATCGGTGATTTCTTCAATCTCATTCAAATTACGATCGATGTTATTTTCAGGTGATAATTCCAAGGAAGAGGCTTCATCATCGTCATCGTTGTCACTAACATTTGCGTCATAATGATGAAGTTGTTGTTGGTGTTGCTGAACATTCGAACTCCCCAACTCTTCTGTCTTGTTTTCTCGCGTTGTCTTAAATAAATGATGATTGTTGAATAATGACTGCACAACTGGGGCACCATCTTCTTCGTTATCGTAAAAAGAATAACCTGATAAGTTTGGAAGTTTTTTGGTATTTTCTTCTTGATTCAGCCCGTTTCCAAATGGACTTTCCAGATGTACCTCTAACTGTTTGTTGTTGCTGGCAATGTTACCAGTGGTACCTGGAAACTGAGAATCCATGTTGAATAAACTCAACTCGGGTATAGCATCCAACTCAAACCCGTTCAACCAGCTAGGTTGAACAGCTCCCAAGGTGGGGGTTGCAAACTCAACGTTCTCAGCATAAGCTGTATTGGGGATCGGCATGGCATAATTAGCCGAGCTAACAGCAGAGAAGGAAGCTCTTCTCTTCTCCAAGTCGACTGTGTTGTCCCTCTGATGGTTCTGTTGACGATAACTTGGTGATGGAGGAGACACAGATGAAGTTGGATTGATTGTTAAGTTTGATGATATATCAGAGTGATACTCTTTTGAAGTTGGCATCATTTCAATCTTCATGTTGCTGAAAGGGTTATTTTGATCCTCCGACAATGACTCGTCTTCCTCCTTGATAATTATAGACGAGACAGAGGAAGAATTTCTACTCATTGCAACTGTTGCACTGTTACTTGACGAGGATTTTCTTCTTGAAGTTTTCTTTCTAATCCTAGTGACTGCATCGGCACAACCAGCGTGTAATTTTTGAGCATGCCTCAATAACAAATCACGTCTTGAAAACAGGCGCTCGCATACTCCACAAACAAAAGGCTTCTCCTGAGTATGAGACCGCTCATGTCTTTTCAAATGTTCTTGTCTAGCAAATGCTCTGGTACACGTATTACAAACGTATAGTCTTGGTTTTCCTGAAGGTGTGGTACCATTAACTTGATAGGCATTGGGGATCTTCTTCCCATTAGCTGTAGTACTTGCTGTTTTAGTAGCAGATGTAGCTTTCATTTTGCTCAGTTGTTTCAGTTGTTGTTGACCTGTATAGTTATTCACTCCTGTTGAAAAGCTTCTATTGGTGTTATTCTTGCTATTGATATTGCTAAACGGTTTAGATATTAACATCATGAATGAAATTCAAATGTGTTGTTGGTATGACAGGATCTGTTTGAAGTTTTGTACTATAACATTATATTTTAACTCTAAAAGGGTCTGTTTATGTTTAACAAGTGTCAAATGATATTAAGACCGATTTGGCTATGGATAATGAATTTCCTTTATATATAAAATGTTGAGCTTGTCCTTCTTATTCTTTTGAGCTTTCCTCGTCTGTGACCGTAACAAACAAAAAAAAAAAAATTGGAAAATGCCTTTCAAAAAATATATGTGTCACAAATATAAGTAACTGAAATAATGATATTTTTGGAAATTGATGAATTACAGGACAGATAATGGCTCTGTTGTTGGATAATCTCTGGGTGCAAAAAACAAAGCAACAAAAAGCCTTATATCGTTGTGTAACGTGTGTATATGTCTTGGTTCGACATTATCCGACGTGGCTCACTCTCCTTCTTTTAACGAATCATCAATCAATCAATTCTCTCTCTCTCTCTCTACGTGTTTGTTGTTTTTTTTGTTGAGAAATTGCGGGGAAAACCCACTTCCGTTGAGCCAGTCACTCAGTCACTCACGCATCCTAATAAGGCAGCCAGTATATGCTATGCGTCCGATTACCGCTCAAACAAAAATGACATTTTTTTTTATGCTAAAAAATGAACGACCTTCTTCTTCTTCGAGACAGTGTTTTTTAGTTTATTATTGCTATCTCCCTGATAAACCTTTCCGATTGGCTGGCCTTTCCGATTTTCTTCTCAGTTTCAACAGCATAGCCAGATTATTGCATAGTATCTCTCTCACGCCTTATCCAGCAACTTTTAAACTCAAAACTAAGGTATTGCGGACTCCGTGAATGAATAGAATTTCAATCATGATCTGCAGTCGAAGCGGATTGCATTGAAAAATTTGTATTGTGGGGGAGGGGGCAAACAAGAGGGGAAACGTTGTTTGTTGAAGGATACAATTCTCTATCAATCTTCAACAAAGTCTATCTGATACACACCCCCACTTTCTCCTCGATGTTTTATCCGTTTTGGCAAAAAGAAACCTGTCAATAATCATTTGAGTGCGCCCCCAATAGAAAGCGTAAATAAATAAAGCCACTTACACCCGGTAAAGCATTTCTTATCAATTTTTGTTAATGCCATTTCTTGCATATTGATATGCGTGGCCCTCTAATAACCTATTCAAAAGAAAATGTCTTGCATTCTGTCATGCTCACTTGAAAAAATGTAGCTAGTGTGGCCGTCACGACACATTCTATTAGTGATCAATATAGTATTTCCGCACTTACCCATTTAAATTCTCAGCTACCGAAGTCATCTTTTCACAAGCAACCCCCCACATGTTCCTTCAAACATTCAGCCGAACCTGAATTAGTCCTACGAAATGTAATACAGACTATCAGGCAAACATAGCACCAAATAAGCACAGTCTGCATTATTTGAAGCATAATTGTATGAAACTTTAATGTCAGTTTTATAATTACTGGAAGCGGATATAATCCATACGTTACCAAGACAATACATTTTAATGTTATAAATTCTTTTGTTTAACAATTGTACCAACATAAAGTCAAAGTTCGAAATAAGTACATAAGAATTTAGGATTGAATTACTCCATTCCCACTCTGACAATCCATCTCTTGCCATTCTTCGAATTCAAATATATATCAAGCATTTTCTCTTTTTATTGAAAGGCATTCCACCGATATATAGGTACTCAAATGGCAGATTAATAGTTTTCAAATAGGTTGCCTCTAATCGATGAACAATAAACTTCAAAATCAATCTACAGTCATCAATGCTTAAGTTAGTTTTGAAGTTCTTGTTCATCTTTTGTAAAATGTTTGTGGTAATCCTTCTTATGGGGTACTCATCCAAATTCATATCTTGATCAAGATATCTATAGTCATGTTTGGGAGAGATGAGAGGAAGGATTTCATTGAGAAAGACTTTGATCGACGTCTGATAACTGTCCATCTGCCGAACTGAGATACAATCACGACAGCGACACGATGTTCGTGATATCCATGTTGCAAAAATTGGATTCTGGAGAGCGAAGTATTGAACATCATCATTAAATTTCAAAATGCACATCAACGTTTCCAAAATGGCAATGCTGTTATTGAACTTGGTTAATAAGGACAATTTGATCAAAGATTTCAGATAACTTTGAACCAATCTGATAGTGAACAGACCACTTCTGTCTGTTATCTCCAAAGCAAGTTCTGTAATTTCAAATTCAGCCAAGGAATCCAACAAGCAAGCCGACAATTTCAATTCTTTTTCTTCAACATCTTCAAACTCAGTGCTATCAAAACTCAAACTCAATTTTGTCAATGTCTTTTTATTGATCCTATTGAAAAACATAAAGCAATTCTTCCGTATTGGAACATGGTGCTAAATGAATCTTCAAATCAGTCAATGAGTGAAATTTATGACTACTATCATTAGATTGATTGATTAAAGCAACAAAGTGCCCAAAATTGCTATTGATGGTGAGTTTCTTGACTGTGTAGCAAAATTCTGCCACTTTGGAGTACTTTACATCTTGACAATATGACTTGTCAAATTTATATGGGTTAAACATGACTTCCAAAGCCTCAAATTTGTTACTGTTAGCATTTTGGAAATCACCACCATCCGAGAGAAACCATTTAATAAAGTCATTAAAGTTCAAACATAAATACTCTAATGCATTTCCGGACTGATTCCAATACCTTAAAATTTTACTCCAGTAATCTTGATAACACGAGCAGTGATAGTAAAATTGATTCGAAGTTGTATGATGTCATTTAAACCATTTGAACTTGCCACCTTCACAACTCAAGTTGGCATTTAATATCAGTTGTGATATTTGTAAAACATAAAGTCGTAGATCTGCCTTGTAACAGTCAAACACGTCCAACGTGGCAATGTGCAAACAGAGATTGGTACTTTCATTCAAAGACTGGCACAATTTCGACAAAGTTTTAACAGGCACTTTAAAGTTTAGCCAATTATCAAGCTTCAAGTCATTTTCATTATCGAACTGTAATTTGGTCAACGACAAGGTGTCGCCTTGTTGACTCGGTGAGCCACTGATTATTATTCTATTATACAATCGTGGTACCGCCAATTGATACCAATTTCGGCATGTTCGCATAATAGAAATGATATCGTGCTGTGGTAGCAAAGCACATGCTCTATCAATGATCTCCTCGTTCAAATAATTGTATGATTGTATTGTTTGTCGTTTCTTCTCTTTTGTGGGACAACGCTTCATCTCACTATCGAAACAGTTGCCCATGTTTCAGGATGGAAACATTTTCTGCATTAATGGCACATCATCATCTCCCAAATAAAGGTTTTTATAGATTTTTAACTGCTTATAAAACAATTTTGTCACACATGTCTCTCGTGGATAGTCTACAAAGATCAATGATGTATATGTCTGAACCTTTCAAAATCGAAATAGCCTACGGTAATGGGTGGTGGGGCTGCGAGTAGAAGCATCGCTTAATTGTTGCTCGTAAACTGCTCAAACATGAGCATGTGAGCCTCCGCTATTGAAAGTAATAATTTGTAAGAGACAAGCATCATTCTCTTTTGGAATTCAAATAGTAATGTACCCACTTAAGCTATTGCGAAAGGTATCCAGTGAAAGCCGCTTAGTCATCGATAAAAATGATCGTGTATGGAAGCCACAAAAAAGCAGAAATTCTTTTTTCATGAATTTTAATCTGTCTTTTTGCGCCTCATATAAAAGGCTGATGACTCCCACTTTTTTTTCTCTTCCATTTTACACAACAATAAATACAGTGGCGAAGTTATTCGTAAAGAAATCTTGTTTATTCTAGAAGTATAAAATACAAATCACATCAGTAAGATTATAGTGAATCACTGTTAATATGAGTACACTGGACATATCTGCTATCGAACCATTCTTCCTTAAACATTATTCAAAGATATCTCTTGAAACTTTCAAAGAGAAACTTGTGCACCTTCGTGCGGATGTTGGTTCTTCGAAATTTAAGTCATATACGAAAAGCATCAAGTACAAAGTTTCTTCTGGGGACTTGTTAATAGCTATCGATAAATTTCTTGTAGTGGTTTATTATTTATCGTTAGGTGAAAGCCTACAGAAAAGGTTAACTGCCATAAGCAGAGTTTATACAAGATTGGAAAAGTCTTCTATCGTGACGTACCGTAAGAGAAGGGGTTTCAAAACTGAATTCGTTAGCCATCCAAAGAGATGCTTGATGCATAATATATTCAAAAAAGAGAGTTCTAAATTGGTTGAAGAAGTGGGGAAATCTACTGATAAGATTTTCTTGTATGGCTTAGAAGATACCTTCAAATATCTAAGCACCCATCAGTTTCAACAAAATAAGAAGTACGTCTTGCAAAACTTCAATTTGCTGCTGAAATCACCAATACCGTCACCTAAGACACCTCTTCTACATTACACTTTACAGATCAATCACAATCAGGAAAATATCAAACCTAGACGCTTCAATATCAAGCCTTCGAGAACTGGTGTTTTACCCGTAGTCAGAGAGTCAATAAGTGCCTAGTTCAGTTTACCTCAAGGTTTTCAATGAACGGTTTCATCTCATACAATCAAATCATAATTCATGATATGAGATCCACCTACTTCGGTGGACGGAAACAAGGTGCAGTAATCGATACTTTCACGTTTCATGTTTCACAATCACAATCACAATCACTGCAGTCACAATAGCAGATAGACGGAGTCCCCTTGATGTGATCTAATACCCTCCCAAGTTGACTCTCTTCGAAGGGTGGCTATCACATTTACATTCGATTGAAAGGCACTAACCTTCTTTATATAAAATTGTATAACAAATTATCAAAACAGACTATATTTTCAGAACACATCTGTAGAACTACGCTTCACCACAACTTCGAGATCACGTTGACAACGACTACTTTTATTCAGACCTTAGGACAACCCGCTCAAATCAAATAAAAGGTAAGTAACAAACAGAGCCACGAGATTGACAGACTAACATCTACACGTGGAAAGATAACGATAACAGCTGAATCAAGTTGTGGAGAGGGCATTTCGATTTTTTTTTTCTTGCCCACCTCCTTGAAACACGAAGTGAGCTGTTAGCTAGCAGAAGCTAGTTAGTTGCCTGACTGAATGAAGCTTGTAGTATTCAATATCAATTTACAATATTTGCAACTGCGCTGATACAACTACGATTTAATGCCTTTTGAGTAAATTTCATAGCCTCTACAACCGAGGATGTCGCGCCAGTTGAGAGTTTTTGTGGGTTTAAATAGCCCCATGATTCGATTCATCTACAATCATCTGATGTAAGATTATCTAGATCCTTTCTCTCTTCCCCCACCGTACCGAGGGCTTATTACAAGCCACTACATAATCTCGGACGGGACTCACTTCGGTACAAGGAACTTTTCCCTCCGAGATAAGCTTGTTTTGATTTTTGAGCAGATTTTATACAGCAGGTTAGTGATGGTGTTTACAAAGGTGGAAGTTTAGATTAAAGAGTCGAGCACTTTTGCATGACATTGAGGAATGTGGCTCTCGAATAGAAACAGTTGGAGTTTTTGCATCAAGTTTGAACAAAGCGTGCTCCTTAAACTCATCAATTGAAAAACTCCCAAATTTCATAAAGGATAATCTGGGATTGACTCTTGGCCCAAAACAACGTATCTAGAAATTGAATGGTTCATCCTAGGGCTATGGGCATTATTCGGCACTGGTGTTTCACTAGATGTGAGCACTCGAAACTTTTTGGCTTATGCGTATCATTATGCGTATCATAGAACATCAAAAGACTCGAGCTTGGGCTGGTGCAGATGAATGTGAGAACTTTCGTTGCTGACTTGACGCATATATTTAATAATAAGGCGAGAATATAAACATCACAACCGAGAAAGAACTGCAATGATAATGGATGCGGTTGGGTTCCATCAATCTATCTCTTATACCCGAGATGTTAGAATCAAAGATATGGATGGAGCACCTTGGCCCGGGTTTGGTTTGACGAGACAGGTGAGTAAACAAGAGATGATGTTTCAATTTGTGGGACACTTTTCGATGCTGAAGACTGTTTAAAGCAGAAACACTTTCATTCGCAGGTTAAAGGATTCAGTGAACGCCTTCTCTCGAGGAGAAAAAACCTGGGGTCTAACGTGCACTAAATGTGGTGACCAGTACCAATGATGATAGATATGTACGTTTACCTCTGAATACGTTTATAGAAGATTCTGCGTTAAACGATCTCAAAGAGGTAGCGTTCATTCTCTTCCGTAGTCAATAGAGCGAAGAGTAAAGTATGTGGGTTTTGAGATGTTTGAAATCAAAGCTTTGTAGATGAGAGTGAGGTTTTTTTTCATCAATATGAGTAAAGGAAAAAGCAGGACACTGAATTACTTACAGAAGAAGTTGATGTTACGGAACTGAAAATGAGACTAGCATCGATTGCCATTATCTGTCTATTGCCAATCACATACGGGCTTGAACTATTGTCTGGATTTGTGAATACTTCGTCAGCAGACATCAATCTTTTACCTCTTGACAATAATCGAAATCATATAACGAAAATTCCATTACTCAGTAATGGCTCGTTTCAGATTCCATTGATTACATCTGAGCAGTCTTACTTGTTGAAAATAGACTCGGTCGAAAAGAGAATTGTGCCTAATATATTCAGGATTGACTACAACTCTAGTGCAGTTGACAAGAGCACAAGAATTAAAATATGGTCATTAAGTTACGGCGATTCATTCGCTGCTATTTCAGATCAAAACCGTCAAGAAGAGATATTTATAACTGATATTAAGGATAGGCAATATGTGGAGAAGAGAAATAAGCCTATTTGGGAGTCCGAAATGGTAAGATATGTGCTCGATAATCCGATTTACATGTTGATGGGACTTGTTGTTGTCTTGTTCAGTTTATTCCCTATAGTCTTGAAGTATATTGACCCGGATTTAAGTCAAGAGTTGACACAAGGTACACGTGCCAAAAAGGATTAATGATTCGATAATTCGGTATCAGCATTCGAGATTATCGACGTTGTTTTTTTCCACTTATATTAGATTTAGTATAAATAGATCGTCTTAAGGACTTGGGTGTTAGTGCGTAGTTGTAAAAAAAATATCCACGAAACCTTGAAATTGTCTGCCAAAGCGCAGATGAATAAATAAATACCTTGACAATGAAATGAATCACCCTTTCAAATCTCGATTGTCTACGCCGTCAGAATCTTTAAAAGACTCATCAGCCCATGACCCTTTCTTAGTGTATACAGCAATCTTCCAGGACAATGACATATTAGCATTTTCTGATTTTGTTAATCCAGAGATTACAAGCGATGAAAAGCTATCAAGAATCGGATTGATTAAGGGTATTATTGAATTTAGTTGTAAGTTTGATGACTCCTCAAATGTCAATTATATCGATACCGAAAAACAACGTTTCATTATAGGTTCATTACAAGAGAATGGAAAGCTGATATTGATTGTGTTATGTATAAACCTTGGATATATCGTTGATGAGAATAAAAATGCGTCAAAAATCTATCACACGCGGGGAATAGCCAGTTCTGAATACTTGTTGCGATTGCTAGACATGGGATTGCGAATCTACAAGTTGAATCATGGAAGCGTGTTGAAAAATCGAGCAAATCTTTCAGACTGGTGGGAAACGTATATACAAAGGATTTTCAGTATAGATGAGGTAGGAGGTACGAGCTTTGATTTTCTGAGAGATGGGGTGTTATCAATCTTGAGTGACGGTGTGCCAAAGTCCTCAATCAAGTTACCTGTTGGATTAATTACCAATTTGAATTTAAAGATCGAGAGTATCATGCACGATGATGACAATTTGATACAAATGTCCATATTAAATATAGACAAATCACTTATAGCCAATTACGGGTTGATTTATCTGTCCGAAAGTCATGATGATGCCATCATGAAAGAAGATATCATCGAGCTGCTAAGGTCCCTACATTTCATTGATCTTCATTGTGGGCTCACGAGGGAAGTGGTGATGAGCGATAACATAGTTAGTTACACCAAACAAGTTCCGCCAGTCATGGGACATAAAGATACCACAGATGATGGAACAAACTCCTTTTACACTTCATCCATCAAGAACTTTTTGTATGACCCGTTAACCCCCATGGTATATGAGCCAATGAATGCTACCATGGAAGTGGTGAATGCTATGGGAAGCTATTTACCTGCGTTGAATCCTTGGAGACACGTTCTGCAGGAGCCAACAAGCAGAGAACTGGGGCATGAATCTGTAGATAACACGGATAATCAAGAAGTAAACCCCGTGGATGAGGTGATTACATCTGCTATCAATAACGAATCAGAAGTAAATAATTATTTGACTGGGGACAACGCCCATTCACCGTTCAAGATTATTTTTATCAACGACAAAAGATACAAACTCTCTTTGTATAAGATCGGTAACTATTTGATTTCCATGCTTTTCAAAGATGAGCTGATAGACCATATGGAAAGCTTGCTGACATTGTTGAGAAATGAGGTTTTTGAAATTTATATTCAAGACATCAAACCCATAGTGAATGAGGAGGCGTTTCAATACATAATTATGAACCCTGGTGGTTATTATTCGTCGTTGTCTTTGATACCAATGAAAGGAAATAATAGTCAAGTAAGCTTGACAGAAGAGGAGAAGGAAAGCAAAAGCAAATACAAGCAACAATTACAATTACATAATTCGATCTTGAATTTTGTCAATAATTTGAATCAAGAGATAAACACCGAATCTATTTTCAAAAATTCAAAAGATCACTGGATCTTCTATCATCATGATCATTCAAGAAAGCAGAAGATTTTTTTGTTGAAAAAGATATCAAGGGGTGATACAAATGATAGTTCGTCTAATCGGCGCAATAATAATGATGACTTAAAAAAATTGTTCATGTCACACAAAAAGCAGAAGAAGCTAGCGAAGCATGCAAGGATGAAAGATAACAAGGATGATTCTACCAATTCAAACAATAGTCAGAACAATAATGACATCGATAATTTCGATGACGGCGATGAAGAATTCGTGTCTGCATTAGGCAATGATGTGTTTGAATTTTGGGAACAGTTGAGGCATAATCGATTTGAGTTTAGTTGAAGTCATCACAGATCATGCGAGATGTACTAGAATGGAAAGAAAATGGATGATTGGAGCCTAACCAACCACAACTTGTTCTGAAAGTAATAGTATCGAATGGATAGATATAAATGTGTGACCCTAACAGGGAATAGAATTTAAACAAAAAAACGCGAGATGATTATTACGTAATTGAAGTATTAGTAGTATTTTACAGCAATTAAAGTACTTATCAATTGACCATTATCTGGAGCACTTTTGTTTGTTTTCAAACACTTCAAACCTGCTTATCAGTGTTTTTTTTTTGCTAGTAAAAGAAAAAAGCGAACAAAAAAAACTTGTGGTTTTTATTTTTTTTGTTCTTTCGCATAACAAGATTAGAATTAATGTCAATTTGCTATGGGGAATAAAAAATAACAGGAATTTGTCCCAAAAAGAAATTATTGTGTGTGGAGAGATGGATAGATGTGGGTTTGATGTCCCTACCGTTTACCACTCAATGTCAATTAAATCACTGGTTATGGCTGTGTCCCATTCTATAACTGTGACGCTACTCAGAACAGTACAGAAGGAGAGTAACTTTGGCTATTGGTTATAGAATGGGTTAGATGTGATGCAGTATTTCATAAAGTGTATATCAAAAAATCACACTTTCATGATCTACCGCGCTTTTTCCACAATCTACTGTACTGTACGTTGTACAAGTCGATTATCAATATTTGCGATGGAAACTGGATGTCCACTCTCTTAGATAAAAGTGTGGATGAAGAAATTTTGGAACAAATAAAGCGTCCCGCGCTAAAGCACCTACAGTATTGTACAGAACAAATTTCATCTTTTGCTATTTGTACCCACCCTAATTGAATAACCTTAGGTAGGACAACTAACGATCAAACTAGATAGATGGGAAAATGTATACTGAACGAAATTATCCCAATAGCATGCCCTGACATAGCACATTAGATATGTCACTCTCCATGCCTACTATGGTGAGTCACTGACAGAAAACTTGTAATAGGGCATCATCAGCCAACAACTAACAGGCCAGATTCTAAGAGCTACAAAGATGATATGATGATATGCAGTCACAGTTTTTGAGAGAATCTCTCTTTTTTTTCTGCTCATACATGGACTATTGTTCTATGAATAGATGTGAAATTGTAGATAAGCATGAGCAATAGGAATAGGAATTTAGCGATTGCTTGCTATGCCTACTTGAGTCAATTTTGATCAGGAAGGGACTAACAAACAATAGTAAAAAAAACACAAAAATACACAGTGTGATAATTCCACACGTCATTCAGCCAGTAGTCAACCCAAACGGTGATCACTCTTGATAGAGATGGAAGAGGTAGTGTATCTCACCTCAAGTTTGGACTCCTTTGTTTTTATACGGAATTTGTTTTTGTCTTGTGTGATGTTATTACTTGCCCTTTGTTTGACATTTTTAAAGGTGGTTGCGCTACAATACGGATATCGCAACTCAGATAAAGAAAAAAAGCAAAAGTGTCTTCTGATCATACGGCTATCGATTTACGCCACAACTCGATTACATTAGCTGTCACCACAAAAAAATGAAAGTTATTCAGTAAATGACGGGTGTGTGGGTAAGGAAGACCGACAATGTGTGTGGATTTATGCCTGTGCTTCTTAGCCAAAGGTGACAATATCGATTATCATCCCCATTTTTTCCGACTTGTTTGTCGCTGTCACATGTAAATTATCTTCATAGTATGACAATCTCTGCCGCTTAGGAAGAAATTGATTCTCTTTTGTGTATTGTTTACATTATTATCTCAGCGGGCTAGTGCTTTCTTGGCTAAAAACAGCAAGAGAAAGAGAAAGCCCCTGTTTTTCTTTGTTCTGAACTGTTGTGGGCAGATAAAAAAATTGTGTCAAAAGAAACAAGCGCAATATCTGGGATTCAGAATAGACACAATCGAGACAATTTTGGCGTTTATCTTCTTCTCTCGTTTCTAATCTATGTATATATATATTCTAAAACATCTCTCCCCCGAATTTAGTTTATTTACTTTTATTGTTTACCTAATTTATACACACAAGGTCACACTCGCTTCATGTCACAAATGGTGTTGGTTAATAACACCTTTCATCATAGTCATCACCATCATCATACTATAGGCAACAACGAAGAATTGCCTCTTTGCAAAAAAATTGAAAATGAAATTTTTGATAAATCTATAGAGGATATCGAAAAAATCTTCAACTTCAAAATCAACAATGATTTGATCAACATCAACGAAACTTCAATATCATTCTCCACAAGTGGCAGCTCATCACAGCCTTATCATCACAACCAGCAACCACAACAATTGCCGATATCGAGAAAAAGAAGATTGGATACACAACATTATGATGAAGATATCGGAATTGGCCGAAAAATTGTGAAGCAGCAGCATCAGTACGATAAACAAATGGTAGCGACCTCATCAAACAACACTTTTCATAACCAAGACCATGGCCATCTCCATTATAACGATACCACTGTGCCAAAGACATCTTTGAGCGCGAGGAATTATAATCTTCAAGCGAGCCGAGTAGGGAGAAATTTTGACAAGGAAGAGAAGGAGGTTAATATCAATAATCAAACTTATGACAATGATAAACGAATCAACAATAAGAGAATTTTATTGAACTCTTTGTATTTGCAAGATTTTTCCACTTTCAGAGATGATTTGTTAGACGAATTATTTGAATTGCATGAGACACTAAAGGAATTGAAGTGATGTTTTCGAGAACTCCCTTTCCTTTGATCCTTGAAGTCAGGATTTATTTCATGTTTTTTGTTTTTGCCAAATCACATAATCTACCGTTATCAACTCTCATTGAAAAGAGAATTCAACATAAGACAATAGTTATGTCTTGAATTCATCAGGAGTAGTTTATTTGAAGAATTTGGCGGTTTTCTTACTGCATTAATATTTGTTCAGGGTTTGTTTGCATTTAGGTTAATTTGATTTGATTTTGAGAGTCTTATGGAGCAAGTTGAGAGCTTGAAGGTTTTGGTTTAATGTTTTGGGCACCATTGGTGTTTCCTTATGTCATGTTTTGTTACGAGTTAAATGAAATTGTTTTTTAATATACAAGAAATGTTGTAAGCATGTATGTTATGTGTGTGTGTGTTCATTCCTCTTTCTTGAGGAATTAAGCAATTCGGGGCTGTCAGGGATAGAGGTATCATAATTTCCGTAATGGGAAATAAGTTGAGCAATTCTCCTAAAATGGGCACAAATTCCCAAAGCCGTCTGTGTGCGTGTGCGTGTGTTCTGCTTGTTCTTACAAATTTAACTAACATGCCGTTTGTGGTGTTCAAGACTATCTCTCCTTTATCTATCTATCGCCCTGCGTGCCCTTTATCAGATACAATCGTCTGATTAGTGTGAGAGATTGAATTTACAAAAAGTAGTTTTTAGAGTAGGCAGAGGAGGATGAGGAGCTCTTAGTGAGGTACTCATCTCACTTGTTTTATGTCCCAGTACTTCTTTCTTCGACAAAAACTGCCATAGCTTTTTTTCCTCATTTTCCGTTATCGAACGGTAGGCCCCAATTATTGATCCATCTGCCTCTTGTGATGCTATTGCTGCTACTGCTGCTGAATAACTTTTTTTTTTTTAATCAAAGTTGTTTTTTTTTTATTTGTTTTTCTTCCCCTTCATCCCGCTTAGATCTTCCATCAGACGAAAAAAAAATACAAATCTCCGATCGACGAATCTCATCTTATGTTTATCTTTTTAGACGATGGAATATTCCAAGAACAAAAAATAAACGGCCAAGCTCAATAACATGCAGTGTAATTCAGATTATCTAGCCTTGTTTTCCACAATTTCTGCTAATTAGTCACTGATATCAGCATGGAATTTTCGTCTCTTCTACTACCCTTAGATAGAGATAAATCATGTGCCACACTCAGATATCAATAACAGAGATAAATAAAAGTGCATCTTGAAAAATGAATTCGGAGTCAAACAGCCGATCACATCTTATCAGAAACATTCTGATAGAATCAATTGCCCTATGCATTACTCATTTCAAAAACGTCACCGATGTTGATCAACAGCAGCAACAAACTACCTTTATCATCATATCATGTTAGCCGTCTTTGTCTCATAGTCATGTAAAGGGGAAATTGGTTTTTTGTTTTTCCCCGTTACCCATTTTGTAAGCTTTGGGAAAACTGCGCGTGCTGGGACTCACTGGTCTCACTCAAAATGACTGTCGTTGTAAGATAAGACTTAAAAAAATAGCGGAACTGAAAACCCGATTTGCGACTCTTATAAAATCGATCTACATAACCGCAACAAATGTCGGGCAACATCTATGAATTTGAAGTGCTTGGGAATTCCTCTGAATTGGTCCAGTGCAAGTTGTATATCCAGGAACAAAAATAAATTTAGATTTTAACTCACATATACACAAGAGAGTAACGTCATGATTAAATATCTACAATTAATTTAAGAGAAAATTGGAAATTATTTTGAAAAAGCTAATTGGCCATTATTATAGCGAGCATGGTGTTCCATGACTCGTCTTCTAATAACTTATAGAAATTTTTCATCTCTTCCTCTTCCTCATTCTTCCCACGACAAACCAACATTTGCAAAATGTAATTCTTTGCATCATTGTTCAAGATATCTAATGCAAACAATAAATAAAAAACCAAATGAAAATTATTCGTTATATTAATCCGAAGTTCATTCAAATCGTATTCACCACTATTACTGTTGATATTCAATGCACTTGGTAACAGTTCAATCGATTGCAATTCGTGAAGATATTGCCGATTTTCAATAGGAAAATTAGAAACTTTAGGAAATTTGATTGTCTCAGTCGCATCTTTTGGGAAACCATGAGTCAAACTTACAATCAAATACTCAACTGGGAACCATGGTTTCGCGTTTTGTTTCACCTGTCTTCCATATTCATTAATCTTATTATAGAAAATTTCTGGAACAAATCTTCTCTTACCGTTGATGTCTTCATCCTTATTGATAAAGACACAATTTGGATGTGTCGAAGCAGAAATCAAGTCAGCCTCAACCAATTTTTCTGCGCTATTGCTCACTTGATAGGGGTAAATATCAATTTCGCCCTTGATATTACCAGTAATGATACAAGTTATAAATTTTGAAGAAAATTTTCCACTTGCACTCCATTTGGTAAAATTTGGATGTGTTAACTGTTGTCTAGCAGCAAATATAACTTCCAAAGATGACAAGAAAAATGAATCTTTATGTCTTTTGCATAAAACTGTTTGATTACCTAATCCCGAATCAGTCAAGTCAGTATAGATGATACCTACTGGTTGTAACCCCACTTCAATTGAAAAATTCGTTAATTCCATGTATTGATCGAATTTTTCCAACACAACTCCATCAATATCATCTGATTGAGGTAATTCATAAATCAGCTCCACTCTGGCTTTAATACCCAATGGAACTTCATCGTATTTTTCGTATTTACCAATCATTAATCCGATTCTTTGTAAACCAGATTTTCTCCAAGCATTGATAAATTCATTGACAATCTCCGAATTACTTATTTCAACATGATCAACCATTCTAAATTTTTGTTGTTGTAAAGTTATCGCTGAGGGCTGACATTTAGAACAGATTTGATTAGGTGGATGATTTGGACAATTGAGATCCTTTGCATAAGAAGGTTCTTCTAAAGGTGGTATAAACGACGTTGGTGAATCTTTTCTGTTCATCTGATCATTCAACGATTGAAGATAAGCGTGATATGACATGTGTTTGATATTGTTTTCTTGTTGATAGCCTTCATCATATGGTGGTAATGGGGAACAGTATTCACACATTCCCTTTTCGGTATGTTTACAAAGAGGAGTTCTTTTTCTTGGAATCAAACCATCAAGTTTGTCGAGTTCATTATCCACTGGTAATTGTTTGTTGTGTTGTTGGACTTGGTTCGAAGTTGTTGATGTGGAGATGGGAATCGAGTGAGAACCTTGTTCATTAACTGTTGAATTTAGCAACTGACCTTCATCTGTGTTATATTTCAAAAAAAGCATCTCTCCATTTTCGAAACCCAAAGTGTCAATAGGTTTGTTTTCAAAATCTTTGATTGCAGTTCCCTGATCATTGGGTGCGTGGGCAACCTCGATCGAGTCAACTATCACATTCTTTGGTAGTTTTGATACCATATCAGTTTCTATCAATTTCTTCAAGTCAAAGACATGTGGGTCGAAGTCATCTGTTCTGAATCTCCCATCTTTGGAATTGAATCTTATGATCATTTCTGTTCTGCAAGGTTAGTTATCGATTTAAGTACTTCTGTTTAAGATGCTTTTCGAAACAAATTGCCACCACCACTACTCACACTGAAAAAAAAACATATATATAGTTAATCGCAACAGACATCACATTAAAAAAAAAAAAATCAAAAAAAGAAAAAAAAAGTGTTCTCTGGACTAATAATATTCTTTATTTTAAGAGAGGCATCTAGATGAAGATATAAAATGCTCAGATGGAGACCATCAAGCTATTTACCAGTTTCGAAAAGAGCCTTTCACAAAGCTATAAGCCCACTTAATAATGGCAAGGCAGGGGGGTTTAGTTTCTACGATCAAGAGCTTGCATCGGAGCAACCACCCATGCCTCAAGATAAAGATGTTGTGAACTCTCTCACATTCGATACCAATACACCTTCATCTCGCAAGATGGAGCTTGCTGATATATTTGGTTCGACTGGGAAGAGACAGACAGTATCTTCTAGAATGGATTTGTCTTATCGTAGTGTGAACAAGGTCATTTGTGGTATGGAAGTTCCTAAGAAACCCATAGCTCCTACTAATTGTTGTGGTAGTGGATGTGTCAATTGTGTGTGGGTGATATACGACGACGACTTTGAGGATTGGAAGGATGCCACAAGGGAAGCTGTACAATTGTTGAATTCCCAGGATACTTCGTCGGGAAAATTTGAGAAATGGCCATTGAATTTTGATCCACCTCCAAAAGGTTTAAATCCAAAATTTATTCCTGATGAACTTAAGGCTAATGAGAAAAAGAATGATGATGATGATGTGGAGAATGCCATGCCTGTACAGTTTTCGGTGTTCACGGATTTCGAAAGAAAGATCAAACTGAAGAAAGAACATAAAAAAAAAACCGATTTAAGCAGCGTTGGTGCGACAAATTTCGAAAAGGAAAAATCAACTGTTTAAAAAACTTATTTATCACATTTTTATTACCTTCATACCCCATACCCCCATTGCTGTTGCCGTTTTTTTGGGTGAATGCACATAGATTGATAGAAGTGCATCCCTTATAAATATATTTAGATATATATGTATATACATATATTTATAATAATATTCGAATAAATTATTATCAATAAATTATTATCGATTAACTGTTTCACTCAAACTTTCTAACCTTAGCAATTGGTGGTTTTGATTTTATACCATATAACAAAATCCATACCAACAAGCCTATAGTAAATGAAAGGCCCATCTACATTGTTGGAATTGTTAGTGATATGAAGCTAAAAGAACACTACTAGTAATAATTAGTTAACTAGTTATATACTCACCAGAGGCAAGATCACACCATGGAAATATGGCCCTATCGTTACCACCTCGACGTAGAAAAACGTATAGATCGTAGTCGAAGTGAAAATAGCGAGCGCGAGTTCTGTTGGTGTCATGATTTTAATTGAATAGATCAACTTTTGTTAATGACATTAAACGTTATTTGAAATTTGTCAAACGATTTTTTTTTCTTTTGTAGATCTTACTTCATTTTGCGTCTCCAGGTTTTTAAAATGTAGAAAAGAGAAGGAGTACACAGACAAATTTTTGCTGAATTAGATTGTAATACACTGCTTGTTCCAAAACAGTCATTAATTATAATTTGAAAAGAGAGAGTTGAGAATTCTTGTGGAACAAACTTGGAGAAAATCTATATGATATTGAGGCAAGAAATTTGTAGCTCCCCCCAATCTCAATCCGGCACTTCTCTCTTGTGTCCCAAAGATTCATCATATTTTATTTTTCTTTCGATCAGCTTACAATTAACTCTAACGATGGATGCCAATATCGTGCCTTCAACGATTGCAGTACAGTAATACATAGAGTTCTCCATCAAAGAAGAATAGCGCTGTGAAGCAACCTCGAGTCGTTGACTGGGATACCAGCGATCATATCTTGCAATGTTAAGTCAAATGGCTATCATCCATCGAACTAATTTGAAGATCGGATAATTTTCATTAGTTTACATACTATGAACAGGTTCGATAACGTAATACATAAATTAATTTCTTGCCTCATAGCGCATGAATCAATTTCCTAGTTTCCAATTAAATTCAATTGCCCCGGTATCAACGTCGATAGATGCTTACTTGAACAAGTATATCTGGCAATCATCAAACGATAAAGAAGACAAATTTATCAAAACTAGTGCATTCTAATTTTAGTATAAAAGGCTTGTAGTTTGACTTTAATCAGTTTAATAGTAGTATTCATTGTACACCAGATAGATATCTAATGGTGGTGGCTTGATTTAAACGAGGGTTTGCCGTGTGTGAGGGGAAAAATAAATCAAAAAAATGCGCGCCAACACAAACAATTTTAATATAAAGGGAAGATGAAATCCTTTTCTTAATTTTTGAAATTTCGAAATCCTTGGGAGAAAGAGAAGGAAGACAATTTACTAACAGGGTTTGTCTCTCTTTTCCCCCAATACTGTCTCAAAACCCGGGTGGCTACCAGTAGTTATATTTTACCAATAATTTACCAATCCCAATACACAACACTTCTCCGATCTCCGTTTATCACATAGTTGTCTGGTCAGTTTAAATTTAGATTTTAAAAATTAATGAAGGAGGTACTACCGAGGATGGGTCGTCTGTCGAGCAGTTAGTCAGTTCATCTACACATGTAACACCAGTTTATTACCAATTCCCTCCGCTTCTCTTTGGTGAGATTGAATTCATCAACCAAAGTTTTATGAGGTTTACAATTGAGGCGCTACCAATGCTCATCTCGATGATTTAATTATCATAAATTTCCATAATACTTAAAGTATTTTCTCACATTTTTTTTTTTAAATTAATTTTTTTTTCTGATTCCAAAAACACCCCAATTTGTAGATACTCTGAGCACTACCTTTTTTATTATTATAATTAGAAAAGAAATTTCTAGCAACACATACTTAAAACAAACCGCTAATAGACCACCCACGTCAAATTAAAACCATATCACCACTTTAATAACAACAACAACAACAACACATACACTTCTACATACATACACTTACACATACATCATGTCTACTACCAAGAAAGCTCCAGAGGGACAATACACTCCACTAGCTGAACCACCATTATACAATCCAGACGGTTCTTCTTCAGAGCCGGTCCGTGACTTCAATGACAATTTGCCACCTGATTTCAAATACTCAACCAATGTGGCCTCTTGTGATATCGAAATCAGACAAATATTCATCAGAAAAGTTTACTCATTGTTAACAATACAATTGTTTGTCACTTTTTTAAGTGGTGTTGTCATATTTACGAATGAGCCTATTAAAATATGGTGTTTGAATAATATTTGGTTATTATGGGTTTCTATGATTGGTGCTATCGGTTTCATGGTTGCTGCATTTTTCAAATCAAGATCATATCCGCATAACTTGATCTTATTGGCGGGTTTCACCATTTGTGAAAGTTATGGGGTTGCCTTAGTAACTTCATTATACGATTCAAATATCGTTTTACAAGCAGTGCTAATAACAGTGATTATGTTTTTAGGATTGACAATATATTCAATGCAAACCAAATACGATTTCACTGCATGGCAAACTTACTTGTCAGCTGCATTCCTTGTCTTATTCTCCATAGGTTTGGTTTACATGTTCTTGCCACATAACTCCACATCAGAAATTGTCTATTCATCATTCGGTGCCATCATTTTCAGTATCTTTATCTTGGTAGATACTCAGAATATAATGAAGCATTATCACCCAGAAGAGGAAATCGCCGCCACCATCACATTATATTTGGATGTCATCAATTTATTCTTGTATGTTTTGAGAATCATTGCCGCTACCCAGGACCGTGATTAAACCTTTGTACAACCAACTATCTAAAATCAATTATTCAATTCATTTTTCAAAAAACATTGGAAGTTCTACTGATATGTTCTATCCCAATTTGGTGTTTTCAACTTTTATTTTAGAATAATTTGTATTGCTTCATATATAGCTCAACAACTCAAAAACAAATCAATCTACAATTCGCTCAAATTGTATTCCAGTTTAGGTTCATAAAAAAGATGGTGCTTCTTCTTCACTGCTTTCCAAATATTTGGCTTCAAATTATGCAGTGAAAGCTATTCAGATGAGCAGAGGAAATGAATTATAAGTAATTCAATCACTGGAGAGAGAGGGATGTTATTTTAGAGAGAATGTTTTAACCACTGATCTACTAGCCCAATCAACTAAGGCTCACTCGTATCTCATCATTAAGTTGATTGCTTTTCGTTGCTGTTACACCGATTAATAAATGATCATCTTGACCTACCCCACGCCTCATGTCCTGTCAACAAAATGACACTCACCGGTGATAACTGTCCCGATGTCAAGATCAACAAATGGTGGTTTTGATTTCATATCAATTACATATCAATAAGTCTGTAACAATTAAAAAATTCCCAGCTACATTTTTGGTAATATGAATCTGAATTAACTGAAAGAACTAATTATATAACCATCAGAGGCACGATAAACCATGAAAAAAAGGCCCAAATCGTTACCATCTCGAAGTTGAAGAGTAGTATAAGTCGTTGTCAAGTTGACTATAGCGAATAGATTTCTTGTTGGTTATGTATTGTTGGAGTCTTCAGACCCTCTCATCAAACACCCCTCCCGTAATCAAGGTAAAAAGCTACGGCGGTGGGTTGCTGCAAATCTAAGGCAGGGTCAACACTATTTTTGCAAAGTTTTTCTTTTCATCTAGCTGTGTCATCTTCTAGGTTAAATCCATGATATGCGAGGTTTCAACAGTTGTGGAAGAAGCTTTCATAATTGTGTATATACTCGTTGCCACATTATGCTACCCATTTGATACGCATCACCATCTGAGAAAACAGTAGTTATTTGCGAGTAATTTATTATCAAAGGGGCTGGCTGGTTAGCTGAATTTCTTCGATGAGTGTGGATAAGTGATGTCCTGTATTGTGTATAAAATATGATACTTTTCCGGTCCAAGGAATGGCTCCAAACAGTTGTATTTCTTTTTTAACGTTGCCTGTTTTGCAAAGTTTACCAATTGAGACTTTTCCTTATCCTCGAGGGCGAGCGAGATAAATAGTAAAAAAAGATAAAAGGAAAAAAAGAAGAATTGAGTGAAATTGAATTGATAACATATAATTTTAAAAAACAATCAAACATGACTACCACCATTGACATAAAGGACTTGCAAAAGCTCATTGAATTGGTGAAATTAACTGGTGCCAAGGATATTGAGACCTTGAAAAGGTTTCATGCCGATGAAGAAACAGAATCAGAGTCTGATTTTTCTGAAATTGCCACACCTCCAAAGAGACCACTGAAAACCTCATCAGTAAAGAAGACAATTGATAGAACCAGTGAATCTTATTTCCTCGATTACTCAAAAAAGTATATCGATTTCACTTATGAGAATCCAACAACGTTACATGTTGTCTCCACTTTTGGCAAATTCCTCACCGATAATGGCTTCACTTATGTCTCAGAGAGAGATGATTGGAGTGACTTAAAACCGGGCAAATACTACACCTCCAGATCCGGATTATGTTTGGCTGCATTTATCATTGGATCTGAATGGACTCCATCAAAAGGTGTCGCCGCCATTGGTTCCCATATCGATGCATTGACCACCAAATTGAAGCCAATCTCGACAAAACTGAAAGTGGAAGGTTATGAATTGATAGGAATCTCACCTTATTCTGGTGCATTGAGTGACAAATGGTTTGATAGAGACCTAGGTTATGGAGGAAGAGTATTGATCAGAAAGAAGGATGCTGGCTCAAAGAGTGGTTACAAGACCACATCCAAATTGATTAACTCCACTCCTCAGCCAGTAGCACGTATTGCCAGTTTGGCTCCTCATTTCGGTGCCCCTGCTGTTGGTCCCTTCAATATGGAGACCCAGATGGTTCCTATTATCGGATATGATGCTGGACCGGATCCAGAACCAACTGAAGATGAGAAATCGGCTCCATTGTTTGGTAAACACTCGTTGAAATTTTTAAGACACGTTGCCAAGTTGGCCGAAGTGGAAGTTAAGGATTTGTACGAGTTAGAATTGGACATGTTCGACGTACAAAAGGGAACCATTGGTGGGTTGAATGATGAGTTTCTTTTTGCTCCAAGGATCGACGATAGGATTTGTTCGTTCAGCGGTATTAATAGTATTGTGGAATTTGCCTCTTCTTCTGATGACGTTCCAGATGACTCCTTCTCCATCGCTGCCGTTTACGATAACGAAGAATTAGGCTCGTTGTCAAGACAAGGTGCTAAAGGTGGACTAATCGAATCAGTTGTTGAAAGAGTGATTAATGCCACGTTCCCTGATGAAGATGCCTCTTCGTTGGCTAGATTAACATATGCAAATTCAATCATCCTCTCAGTCGATGTCACCCATCTTTACAACCCAAATTTCTCCAACGTTTATTTGGAGCACCATAGACCTAAACCCAACACTGGGTTAACAGTGGCATTGGATTCCAATGGACACATGGCCACTGACTCTGTTGGATTGTCATTGATCGAGCAATTGGCAGAGTTAAACGATGATAAGATCCAGTATTTCCAGATCAGAAATGATTCTAGGTCAGGTGGAACTATTGGTCCATCGTTGTCGAGTCAAACTGGGGCTAGGACAATCGATATGGGTATTCCACAGTTGAGTATGCATAGCATTAGAGCAGCTGCCGGTAGTAAGGATATTGGTTTAGCTGTCAAATTCTTTGTCAATTTCTTCAAAAATTGGAGAGGTGTCTATGATTCATTTGGTGATTTATGAGTAAATTGGCTTTTCATTTTATTAATTCATCGGTAATGGGCAATCATTTGATCTTCACACCACCTTACGTGGTATAGATAGTCTTTCACTTTCTTTTTTTGAAAAAAAAAAATAATTGCAACAAGTTCAATAAAAAAAAAATTTAGATTTAAGTATACAATTAATTGTGTTGTTTCAACAACAACTTAGATAGCAGAAATAGAAAATAGAAAAATGTGTATGTTTGTATTGAATAAGCAATGTAATTGTTGGCAGTGGGAAGCCGGAAGCTTGTGAAAAAAGAGTGACTTGGGGGCAAATATACAAGAGGATTTAGTTAATGAAAAGTATCACTCGATCTTTCACTTATGCCAATTTGATTGGATTGGCACCTCTGATTAAACATTGATGACGTGCGCTTCATATCTCCTTCTTTCAAAAACAATCAGATATGAAGTTAACGTCAAAAGTAGCGAGACAATGATATAATGATGAATGTGATGGTGTTATTGTTATTGCTATTGTTTAATGTTGTTGTCTTAGTTGATATAAGATGCTGCTGATATTATTGATAGTCCTTTGTTGACGTTTACTATTTGGTCTTTTTCAACTCTGGTTCTTTTTCGTGTTCCAACATTTCCTCCTCTTCTTCGGAATCATCACTTCTGTCATCTTTCTTAATATCCCAGAGCAAATATCTGTAGACAATTCTTAAGAGAAGAAACAACCAGAAGGCGTTGACAACTTGTAATGCGAAAATCAATGTGAACACAATTGGTTGTGAGATCCAACATTTATAATTTTGTTCTATCCAATCTAAATCAAACCTACCAACGGTTCTAAACTCAGTCAATACAGACCATAAAATCTTGAGATTCAAGTAATGTCTCAAATAAACCCAAGATGAAACAAATATCGTCAAGACAAAGGGAATGAGTGGAGAGTCAAGATAGTTCAAGATCTTTGACCAGGCCAAGAAGAAATCACTGACATCCATGGTGATATAGATGGCGAGACCCATCCAAGTGAAATGGAATCTATAACTCAAGAAAATCAAGGCAATAGTGACAATATGGTGGAAAACCAATTCTTTGAAATCCTTTCTTGGTGCTTCAACTTGCAACAGTAATAAGACAGACATTTGACACCAATAAGCCAGTTGTAACAAATAGTAAACTTTGAACAAGTATTCATGACTCTTATGAGGATAATCAGTGTAAAACAGAGTAGTATTGAAGAACCACATTGGGGTACCCTTCATGATGTACAAACCAAATGGACCAGAAACACCCCAATAACACATTGCAAAAGCTTGTTCCATAAATCTTTTCATCTTACTTTCTCTTTTAAAACCAAAATAAAGTGCAAGTGGTTTTAAAAAAGTTTGCATCATAAATTCTCTGTAAAAAGTGATAACAATCATATAAAATCCAACAAAGCAAAGATCCTTTAAACCTTTTCCATAAAGTTTTGGTTCTGTATCTGGGATCTCATATGAAACAGTGACAAATGGATGTAAAAAATTACTCTCTGTGTAATTACCCGACAAGAAATACATCAGATAAACAGCAAATGAGATTACACCAGGTACCAACCAAGTATATCTACTACTCAACTCAACACAACTGAGCCATAACTTGTTCAACAACGAGAGATCTCCTTCAACTTTTTCCTCCAATTTAGACAATCTTCTCAGTCTTGATTTCTCGAGTCGATCATTGGATGGAAATGTTTGTAATGAAGTACCAGTGGTGTCGCCTAATTCCACTTTACCCAAAGATGAATTACGACGACGTCTGGTTGGTGTGGAAGCAGACATTTGTTTCTTGTTCTTGTTGCGTCAATGATTCCAAATTTTTTTTATTCAAAACTAATATCTGGGCTTTGAATTTTATATATATATATATATATTTTAAAAGATGGGGCAGGAAATGCGTTGGTAATTGATTAACGCGTTTTTTTGTTGTTGATAGTCTCAGTGTGTATATATATTCTTATATATATATATATATATATCTCGATGATGAAGGCACAACTGGTAGATGAGGTGAAAGGGGTTCAGTAGAAATTTGAATGTTGATCCAATAAAATGTTGTTAATAAAGTTGATGGTCTGATGAAGATGTGAAGATGAAATGAGATGAAAATATTTAACAATAGGCAGACCAGCAGCAGATGGATATTTTTTTATTATTTTCTGTTCGTTGAAAAACTTTTTTTTTGCGGGAAAAGAAAAATTCACACCCAAATAAAAGGGGCTATGGGCTTTTCTTTCAATATATATATATATATATATTTATAAGTGAGAGAGAGAAGGTTTCATCCAATTCTTTGTGTTTTACTATATAATATGCACGCTATGCAACTCATCTCTTGTTTCTGCCATTCCCTCTTCTCTTGGCACCACCACCGCGTCTCCGTCCTTTACTTCTGTTATTATTGTTATTGTTATTGTTGTTGTTGATATTACTCTCCATATTTGTATCCTCAAGATTACTTGTACTATTGTTCCCTATGAAATTGCTATCTGAGAAGGAATCCGATAATGATGGTGATTCTCCACCACTTAATTGATCTTCCAAAAGGGTTGTTCCTGACGATGCAACCCTCGATCTTCTCCTGTTATTGATGTTATTATTATAATTATCTCCATTATTGGAAACCTTCCGTTGTTGTTGTTGCTGCTGCTGCTGCTGATAACTGCTTCTTCGAGAACTAGCACGGCTATGATTATTTGAATCTGGATTTGACTCATCATCATCATGAGTCAATGGTCTCCCATCTGGGAATGTCCTTTCGGCAGCCTCGACATTGTTGAAGCTTGATTGCCGCGAGTGTCCTCTTCTAACGGTATTCAACCGATTATTTTCCCTTGGTCTGCTGTTAAAATCTGACGGCAATGTCAACTCTTCTGGTGGGCCTGGAGTGGAATGCTGCTGTGTCTCGGGATTTCGGCTCTTTGCACCAACTTCCGAGATGTTATGCAAGGTAGGCGATGGTGCAGATTGACGACGACCTCCATCTGCAAGATCTTCAGTTATTATTTGATGATTATTATCAATTCCATCTTTTGCTTCATTAATCTTTCCAATGGCTTCCAGTTCTTTTTCTTCGCCTTCATCTGCTGCTTCTTCACCTTCAACCGGTTGAATTGTTAAAAAATCGGGTAATTTTCTATTAGCAGCTTTTAAAACTTCTTCACATTCATTTAAAACACTTATGGTCTTGTTTCCATGATCCTTTGCAGCAACAGCAAGCAATTTCAAAGCTTCTACAACGGCATTGTTTTTTTGTCTATAGAGTTCTTCCAATTTCTCTGATCTGTCTGTCATTCTCTTAAAAGTTGCCACCAATTCACCATCGTTGGAATTGAATTTTTCAATATTTTGTTTTAAAGTCACTTCCCTCTCCTTCAAGAAATTCTCATAATTATTTTTGATGAAGAATATCTCTTTCTCGCAGTGTTGTTTGAATTCTTTTTGAGATCTTAACAAGGCATCATATGACATCTTGGAAATTTCGAGCTCTCCCGCTAATTTGGCTTCATTTGCTTGAAATTGTTGCAATCTAGCATCTTTTGATTTCTGTTCAAACTCTATTCTATCGGCACGTGACATTGTCTCTGTCAATTGTTCTTCGAGATCCTTTATTCTTCTTTCCTTTCTTTGCAACATGGAGCTCATCATATCATTTTCATGTTTTGCGTTGGACAAGCTTTCAATCACTTGAGTAGATCTTTTAGTCACAACCTCATATTTCTGTTTATATTCCTTCACTTTAGATTGAGAAGTGATCAATGATTGTTTTAACTCGTCAATCTCAGAGTGCAATTGATCAATAACCCTTGTTGTTCCCGATGCCTTCGTAGGAGTGGAGTTACCATTACCAAGAGAGTTGAATGGATGAGGCTCCAAGATCAGAAAGTTCTCTTTCCCTCCGGACATATCTGTTTCAAATTGTTTAATCGTAATTGGGTGGAATATATAGGTCTTTGGTGTTGATTGTATTCAAATTGCTGTCACTTAAGGTTGATCCGATCTTTAATTTTTTATAAAATTCAACCTTCAGACAATTTTCTCAACTAGCCGACGAATGTGTGGAAAGCAGTACAACAAGAAGTGATCAGTACATATATGACATAAAAAGCAAAGAGATCCCCCAATGTAATAAATTTGAATCTTTGTTCTTTTATTTGTTTTTTAAATCTTCTTCTTCTTCTTCTTTCCTCTTCGTCTCGATGATTCGATTTAAACCAAATTTTTTTTTTTTTTCATTGTTTACATTTTCTTCTCATGTTTTTTGTCGTGGATTTAAAAGAATTAGAAAAAAGTGGTTTTTATTCATAAGTATCCCTTACAGTTTCTCATATCATATATTCAAAAATTAAAATATTGAATAAATATATAAATGTGTATATCAATATCACATATGTACCTGAGCCTTGATATATATATATAATTGAATGGTCTACATGCCAAATTGTCTCATCATGTTTTGCATCATTCCAGGATTATTCATCATCTGTTTCACTTGAGGATTATTCATCATGCTAGCCATTGCATTTGGATCTTCCATCAATTGCTTCATCTGCTCCTCACCTTGAGCACCACCTATCATATTTCTCAACATCGGATTGTTTCTAATGCTGGACATGGCTCTTTGCATATTAGCAGGGTTCATCATATTTGCAAGTCCACCTGGTCCACCAGCTCCTGGGGCGGCACCACCAGCCTTTCCAGCTTGTGCTGCCCCTGCCATGTTAGATGCCATACTCTCCATGGCACGCTGTTGCATGAGAACCATCTCCACTTCCCCGATAGACGTTCCCGAGCCTCTGGCGACTCTGGCAATTCTGGAAGGTTGCTCGACAAAAATTCTACCATCGCTTGCCAATTCTTGTTTAGTCATAGAGTCCATTATATATATCATCCTCTTCATCAGTAATGATGTATCTTCTTCACCAGCTTTATCCAACATTTGACTCATACCACCTGGTAACATCTGCGCTATCTTGGACAAAGGTCCCATCTTTAACATATTGTTCATCTGTGTTTGAAAATCTTGTAATGTGAATTTTCCTTCACTTATATTCTTCATCGTGTCCTTTTGATCAAGATTCAAAGATTTGACATGTTCCATCAATCCTTGAATATCTCCTATACCCAATAATTTGGAAATGAAATTTGTTGGAGAAAATGTCTCCAAATCCAGCACATGTTCACCGGTACCAATGAATATGATAGGTGTCTTAGTTGCTGCAACAGCTGATATAGCACCACCACCTTTAGCGTGACCATCCATTTTGGTCAAGATGATGGCACCAAAATTGGAAGATTCTTTGAATGCCTTAGCTTGACTCTCTGCAGCTTGACCGATAGAGGCATCTAAAACCATGATCGTTTGTTGTGGCATAACGGCATCACCTATTTGTACCATTTCTTCAAACAATTCACTCTCTTGTCTATGTCTACCTGAAGTATCCACTATGATCACTTCAAATTTTTCCTTTTTAAATTTCTCCACACCATCACGAGAAACTTTTACAGGATCTGTTTCTGTGTAAGAACCATAATATGGTATATTAGCCTTCGTAGCATTTTGTTTCAATTGATCAAAGGCACCAGCTCTAAAAGTATCAGCACACACCAAACCAACTTTGAAACCTCTTCTTTGATAATAGACAGCCAACTTGGTACAGGTGGTTGTCTTACCTGAACCTTGTAAACCTACAAACATGATAACATTGGACTGTTTCTTTTTAGGCTTGAAAGTGTTATCAATTTTTTTCTTCTTATCATCATCATCATTAGTTTCGTTCCCATTTTCTTCATATGTTTGAAAATCAATCAAATTACATAACTCATCAAAGACAATTTTTTTGATCAATCTCTTCTTATCCACTGTCTTATTACTCTCAGATTCCTTCAGAATATTTTTCTTGATTCTTTCTCTCAATTTCATCACCAATTTGACGTTAACATCACTTTCTAATAAAGCATTACAGATCTCTTTCAACATCAAATTGATCGACTCTTGATCGACATTCGAATTAGGAGACTTGCTGATGTTATCGTTGAACGCATTGTTGATACGTCTGCCCAAATCACCTAACACCATGATACACTATGTAGATAATAGTAGTATCAACCAAAAAAAGTTTGAGTTCTGACGGTCTTGTCTTGACTACTTGATTGTTGTTATCTCTTTGCTTGAATTTTATTTGAACGAAAGTTTTTTTTTTTTATTAGTTTTTTTTTGGTTTCGTTCAAAAGAGAAAACAGCACAAAGAGAAAGAAGAGAGAAGATCAATGAGAAATTAAATAGCAGAGTGTGGTAATAATAATAATGCTTTTGAACAAAAGGAAACTTATGTTAAAAGCTGTCGTAGATAATTGTATGACGACTTAATTATTGTCTTTACAAATCGAATCTCAACTAGCCTTGTACTGATATTTAATTTGTCGTTTTCTAAGCAGTGCCTCTCCTTGATGATCTCTCTTCCTATATCTCTCTCTCTTGATCAGAAAAAAACAAAAATTCAACAGAACGAAATAATCGTATCTACTAGTATATTAAGTTAGTTTTATAGTAGCAATAGCCAAACATATATATATATATATATCATAGAATAAATCATCAAGTTAATTCACTCAAGGTCATATAAACCTACATAACCAATGTTCCGCTCATCTACTGAAGCTACAAATCCATTGGAGCCTGCCATAGGTATGTTGAAGACTAACAACTGATGCTATATCTTACATATGATACTAACTGAATATCAACCATATAGTGAAGGCTACAAGTGAATCATTAACCCAGGATAATTGGGAATATATTCTTGATGCCTGCGATCAGGTATCTACAGATCCAGAGGATGGTGCTCAGAATGCCATGCTAGTGATATTAAAAAGATTAAAGATGAAAGATGGTAATGTGTTGTTGAGAACCTTATCTTTGATCACTGCATTGGCTGAAAATTGTGGATCTAAGATGAAACAAGAGATTGCCACCAAAAAATTTTGCAATATGTTGAAAGATATGCTCAATGATAGACATATATATTTGCCAATAAAGTACAAGATTGTAGAAATGGTGGATCAATTGTCAAAATCATTTGCCAACGATCCAAGCTTGCGAATTGTGAGAGATACATACAAGGACATCAGGTTGAGTCATCCAGATTTGGTGACAAGCAATCAACCACAAAAACCTCAAAAGCATGCCATGACTAATGATGATAGGTTGAAGGAGGAAGAAGAATTGGATCTTGCCTTGAAATTATCTTTGCAAGAGTATGAATCGAAACAAGGTAACTCCTCATCTTTGTCACAAACAGTCTCATATCAGCAAGAACAGCAACAACAACAAGAACAGCAACAATCGGTGCTGAATGAAAGCCAGGTTGCTAATGTTCCCGTTAGTGAAAATAATGATTCTAATATTGCCAACGTTTCACGTGTGAAGGCATTATACGATTTAACTTCACATGAACCAGATGAATTGTCCTTCAAGAAGGGAGATGTAATTACTGTTATTGAAAGTGTTTACCGCGATTGGTGGAGAGGTTCATTGCGTGGTACAATTGGTATTTTCCCCTTGAATTATGTCACTCCTTTGAAAGAACCTACAACAGAGGAGTTGATGGCGGAGTTGAAACTGGAACAACTGTTATTAACCAAATCCACTGAAGTTGAAAAATTATTATCATTGTTATCGAATTTCTCGACTAGGTTAATCAATGATAAAGTGAGCAACGATGAACTCTCTTCGATGGTTCAAGATGATCAATTATCAGCTTTTTATAAAGAAGTTGTCAGTTTAAGACCGCAATTAGTGAAATTGATTGAAAAATATTCCACAAAGAAAGATGAAATGGTTGCATTGAATAAGAAATTAGTGGACAGCGAAAGATTGTATAATGAATTGATGGAGAGTAGTTTTAACAGATTTATGAATAGCAGAACTCAGAGGGTACCACCACCACCACAACAACAACTGCAGCAGATACCACAACATCAGCAAATGACTGGTCAGCAATTTCAAACCGATGGTCTAAATCCACAACAACAATTTGCACTTCCACATAATTCGAACAACCAGTATCACCAACAACAAGATCAGCCGCCAAGGACTACTTTCCAACACCATACACAACAACCACTGTATGGTCTGCCCACATCTGTAGGTACGCCATCGGCTGGGCAGCAGCCATCGTTGAATAATAATCAGTCTGGAAGCCCATTTCAAAACCAGTTGCAATATCCTGCAGGACAGCAACAACAACAACTACAACTACAACAACAGACAGGCGGGTATTCACCTGCACCTTCGTCTCAACCGTACTATCCTCCTGCTTCTCAGCAGCTTCAACAACAACAAAGCCCGTATCCAACTGGAGCTCAACAGAGTATTGGGTCAGCTCAAGTCGTTGCTGGTTCAAATGCTTTACCCCCATATCCTACGTCATTCCAATCGCCTGAACGGAGTAGACCTTCAGTGTCAAACAATGTACCTCCATATCCAAACTACGGTGTCTGAATTCAGCTGTGTTTGTTGAACTATTTCCAAAAAATCAACATTTGGTCTTGACATATGGGTGTATCTATCTATATGCATACCTTGAATATTAGTTTTTTTTTTTTTTTGAAATATATATAGGTCAATCAATATTCATACATACCAGTTATATTGTATGGTGGTTGTTCTTTTTAACAGATGCGAACCGAAGATCCACTTGTCATGGAATTTGTTGAATGGACCACATATGAATGGAGATGATAGCTATAAAGTATTGAAATGGTTTGAAACTAATTCAAACAGTACAAATCGTAGATAAATCTCAAGGGGAAAAGACAGCTTGATGCTTTAGTTATAGTCGGCACTGCCATAAAAAAAAAGAAAAAACGGTCCTTCTAGAAACACAGTTGTGTCTGATGAGATGGTGAGATCACTTACTCAATTTCTAATCATCTAATCTTGGGCGCTTGCATATATCTAATTCTAACCACATAAATCTTTGATTATTTTTTCTTCTATTAAAATGGTTTTTTTTTTGGTGACAAAAAAAACACAAGACGCGCTTTGTTCGGTGCACCCATTAGGTGACAGATCGCATTACTACAGTCTACAATCCCAATTGTTAGTCACTCTTGTATCATTTCATCAGAATTGTTCATGTTTTGATTATCCAGAGGTTGGGAATTTTACAAAAAGGCAGGGCCAGGGCCGATTTCCCCATTAAAAAAAAAAAATGTTTAACCCACGGTCAACAACTCCCATTTTCGAATGTACATTGTCTGATCTCATCAAGGAGATCGTCGATAGTCCCGTGCCTATTGATGCCATCACTAGGGATCATCATTTCTTTCAAAACGTTGCAAAGTTGAAAATACCGAGTTGCAAAGTTTTGATTATTTCATTTTCAACTTTTCCTGAAGAAATGAGATTTTTGATCCCTCCAATAGTTGATAATGTGAGGAAAATTGCTCGATTCACCAACATCTATACGATGAATGTTGTTTTCGAAGAACAACTACATGATTTGTTCATAACGTTGAAAAGACTTCTCATGCAAAAAGAGGATCAATTTGAAAAAATCATATTGCACGATTTTTTACAAATGTTTCGTATAACATCATCAACGTTTGAACCATCGATCCCCTTGTCATGTTTCAGTTTCAAATACTTGATCACCATATTGAATTTAGCGTTGTCCAATCGATCAAAATTGAGCATAATTGAGTCCATTTTGCCACTTGATTCAGATCGAAAACCATGTTATGTTCCTAAAACTGCATATACTGACTCACTGCAGTTGACTTCAAATTTGAAAAGTGTGACTCATGAGCTGGTCGATGGCAATCCAGCAACCTCAGTCAATTTCGTAGATCTCAATGTGGTTTTGCTCAATCTCGGATTTGTGATGATGCAATATACAGAAGCTGAAATTAGTTCTGCAATGTTTGAGAATGAAGTTGTAAATGAGGCTGATTTTTGAATATCCAGAACCTGAATATCTGTTTGAAATGAAGCTGGTTTGATGAAAAATGTATAGTGATCGGATATTTTTCCATTAATGACTGATGAACTTTTTCTACTCTTGCAATTACTTATTATCAATCATGATCTTTCATTTGCGTAGTTGTCTCCTTCCCTCCCCATATCTCTCTCTCTCTCTCATTCATCTCTGTCATTTCGACTTGCCCGGGTATTTAGTTCAGTTAAGGTAAGAGTTGTATTTTTTTTTTTTATTGCACAAAAAAACAAGTTTTTTTTTTTTTTTTGATGGTGAAAAATCGTTCACTTCGTGGTAAGAGAGAGACATAAACTTTTGACGGCTGCTGATATGTTTTACAGAAGACTACTTACGAGAGTTGTTCAACAGCCCAAGGTCATAGGCCATCGTGCGTTTGTAAAGCCAACTACAGTGAGACTCAACGAGGAGAGCAAGTCAACTTCAATATTACAAGAACAAGAGGTGACACCAATAGAGGAGGAACAACAAGAACAACAAGTTGAAATAGGGGAGGATGAAGAAATCTTGGAGTATAACTTAGAAAGCATAGATTCAGAGACGCAACAAAGTTCAGATCCATTGTACAATGTCACGCTTGAGGAAGCTGTCGAAAACATTAACAAATCAAACATTGAGAGAAACCCTAAATTGAAAGAATTCAATACATTATTGCATGATATCGTTTTCCGTCATACAGAGCCAAATACTTCGGATTCGACATCAAAAGTTGCAGCAAATTTTCCTTTCTTGGAGAGGTCGGGTTTGAATACCCCATACTCTGAACAAGAATTATATTTACGTACTTTGTATCATAAAAAAACAACTGGTAGATTGGGATCCCATGTTACCAAAGTTTACCGTCCAGAGCAAGATGTCAAGTCACCTGATCCAGTTTCGAAAGTTGCTGTTAATACATTATTGTCAGCGGGTTGTCATTTAGGTCATTCGACTTCTTTATGGAGACCCTCCACACAACCTTTTATATATGGTGAATACAAGGGCATTCATATAATTGATTTGGATCAAACTTTGACACATTTGAAAAAAGCTGCTAAGGTAGTGGAGGGAGTTGCAGAGAGAAATGGTATCATTGTATTTGTGGGAACAAGAAAGGGACAAAGAGATTCTTTGATCCAGGCGGCAAATAGAACTGGTGGTTATTACGTTGCGACTAAATGGATTCAAGGAACGATCACTAATGCCACAAAGACAACAGAATCCTGGGGAAGAAAAGAAGTTGATATGGAGGATATGGATACCAGTAGAGAATTAGATGCCCTTGAGAAAAATTCATTAGTCAAACCTGATTTAATTGTCATTTTAAATCCAACAGAAAATAGAAGATGTATCAAGGAGGCCATCTTGACAAGAATTCCAACAATTGGTTTGGTGGATACAGACTCTGAGCCAAGTTTGTTAACTTATGCCATACCATGTAATGATGATAGCTTGAGAGCTACAAATTTGATGACTGGAGTATTGAGTAAAGCTGGTGAAGCCGGTAGATTGAAAAGACTTGAAAGGATACAAGAATATAAGAAGTCATTAGGTGTGCAAAATGAAAATGGTGTCTCATTCGCTGAAAGATTATAGGATGATCATATCATACAACCCACTAAATACATCAATCACTTGTAAATAAATAAATAAAATTTATTAAGATTTATATTATTATTTCTTAAAATAAAGGATCATCATTGAGAAGCAAACAGACACCGAAATCGACAAACTCTGACTTGAAATCGCCCCTTTCACCCAAAAATTTTATGAAGTCAAGCATGTTTAATCATACAAGCTCGGTTTCGATCAAGCTATAACTTCACCACCATTGACTTTCTTACCAGTCTTGGAGATGGTCTTCAATACATCGTCATAGGTTATTGAAGGTTCGGTAGTGACATCAACGGATTGTTTCTCCAAAGAGATATCGATATCCTTTACTCCCGACATCTTGGTCAAGACTCTATTGACAGCACTGGAGCAACCTAGTTTATCAATAAATCAGGTTAGTAAGGGCATCTTGGATAATTGAACTATTTACTGATCGAATAGATAATGAGATAATGATAATACATACCTGAACAGGACATTACAACGTCGTAATGAAATTTGTGATCTGACATGATTGGATATGGGAGTTTTCTCAGCTTTTGATATGCAGCGATGTAAAGTAGGGTCAATGAAACCGACAACAAAAAGAAGTTGATTATATATTAAATCAATCTTATCGGCTTTTCTTGTACTCAAAAAAAAGGAAAGAATGCTTATTAATTTTATTAAAAGCGAAGGAGTGTGAGCACTTTTTTTTGCCGCTGACAGTATATTTACACGACTATATTACTGCTGTATTGTAAGCCACAATTGTACATCGCACATGGCACACACACGCACACACACAAAACTAGAGATAAATGTAACGGTGGATTATTGAAGCTGTTTTGGAAATTATAGTATACCCAAAATTCTTGGATCGTAACTGGGCACCAAAAGATCCCCATTTGTTCTCCAATTTTAAATTCCGGCGTAATTTCTGATAGTAATCAAAAATACCAACATTTTCCAGAACTTCTCCGTTTTCTTCAATGTTTAGCATAATTCAAAACTTTTATCAATGTTCAAAAGTTTTGAACATGTTCTTAAAATTCGACACTCATCAAAAGTTTATGGTTTGAATTAATTGTTCCTTCCTTGTTTAATCATCAATTCATGCTTATCAATTAGACGCTAAAAAAAGAAAATATAGCTCAATGACTTATTCCTTCAATATCAACATTGTGGTGATTTTAATTTGTCTTGGTGTTGTTTTGTTTTTACTGCTTAATCCATCTCCCTCTTATGTTTCAAAAATTTTCGTCCTACTACCAATTGTACTTGCTGCTATCGGATTGTCTATCAGCGCTTTTTCTCCAATTTTCAGAGGATCAACAGAACAGATAAATATTGAATCCATATAAGGTTTGATATTTCAATCAAGGACTCTTTGAAAATTTCAACTACAAATCATCTTGAGAAGGTTAAAGGAGCCCTAAATTGACCGATATCGGGACGGTTGTGTTTCAATTGTACTACATCTTTTGACCGTATAATTTTTCACACATGATGAAATTTGGCTAGCCTGCGTTGTCTAAACAGCTTTTGAAAGATTCTCAGAAAAATCTAGTCATGAAAATATGTGTTTAGTAGTTACAGCTGCATCTTTTAGTGTTGGGAAACGTATATAACAATCAGCAGTTAATACATGTATAGCAAATTCTAAGATCGCAGTTACCAAATGGAAATTTTTAGACCTAAAAAAGTTTAAAAACACCAAATTCATCCTCCATATAAATCCTCCATATAGGAGATGACATGGTATATCATCACAACATTTAACGCATCTGTACATTATGGGGGATAGAAGTCAACGCATACTTAGGTAAATCCTTGATATTTGAAATGATGTGTGTCAGTCAATGTAACCCCATCTGTCTCAGTCATGCTGAATTCTATAGAATAATAGTGAATAGCCATTTGGGGATGTGAGAAGAGCCATGCAATTGGTGTTTTTTAATCTTATTCAAACGGTATCACTTCTAATGTTTTTTTTTTGTTTTTTCTCACGTCTTTCTCATCTAGATGATCTAAAGCTGTATATACAAATTATAACATCTTGAACCTGATGAATGACAAAGTGTTTTTCACATTCGAGAGTAACCAGCAGAAAGTTACAATAGCTCTTGAACTTTACAATGAGCGTTACCCGAACACTACAAAGAATTTTTTTCAAAACTGTACCTCCTCTGTACGAAATTATAAGCATTCACATGTGACAAGAGTGATATCACCTGAATTCATCCTACAAGCTGGTGATATGGGAAGGGCACCCTGTCTTCTAGATATCACAGAATATACCAAACTGAACATAGATCAGTTGAAATCGCGGGGGAAATTATTATTAGTATCCAATCCACATGATGATGAAGAACTACTGAGTAATGAATTTTTCATCACATTGGACGACTTATCAAATTATGGCAACGAACTCGGAAAGTATATATGTATCGGTGAAGTGATATCGAGCCTTAGTGAATTGATAGCGTGGGGCAACTCCGTCATAGTTGACGAAGATGGCAACCCATTGGAGAAACCAACTATAACTAGATGTGGACACTTGGTGAAGAAGCAAATTTCAGGCAGTATCGACCATCATCATCATCATCACCACCATCATCACCATCATCATCGTCAGCTTCATCATCGCCACTGCAGTCTCAGTCATCACCGTGATGAATCGTCTCAAGGTCGTTCTCATGATGGGGGCTCTATCGTCATGGAAGATTCGCGTAGTGCACATGAGCATAACCATAAGCATCATCATCATCGTCATCTTGAGCACCACCCACGTCGTCAAAGTAGTCGAAGTCACAGTGGTAGTGGTAGTGGTGGTGGTGGCCCACAACAGTCTCATGACCTGTCATCATGAGGGGAATATCAGTTACAGTTTGGGTTGATCATGACCGCAGCTGGTTTGAGTCATTGATCAAAAGATTGATCATGGTACTTTAATGAAGGTATGAAATAGAGAGGCATAATAAAGTTGAGATTCAATTGAATGTGAAAAGGTTGTTGTACCAATTGTAGCGAGTCTTTAACCGCTGAGATATATTGGTTTTATTTATTTTACAAATAAATATGATATAAATCATGATGATACTTGATGCTTAATGATTTTTACGCCATTCATTCGGCACTTCTCACTTCCACTATATACTCGATCAAATCATTTCGTAGATCACTCTCGACGAACAAAAGCTCTATGAGTCTAGTCAATTCTTTGGTCTGGAAATCAAAGTAATCTCCATCATTAAAGTACAGTTCTATTTTTTTCAAATTTGCAGTCAATATGGTGGAGATTTTTTCAAACTTGTTATAATTTTTCAAATTTGATGTCTTGATTGATTTGATTTTTTGGAAACTTCGTAAAAACGATTTTTGGAAATTGGAGATTTTAATTGAAGACGCTTCAGAGATGATCGGCATGGAGAGAATTTTTTTGATCAAAAACTCCAAAATAAAAGTTAGATTCGAAATCAATAGAAGATTGGTGATTTTGGTGTTGACATGTAAGTTCAAAGCTGTCATTGCGTTCATGTTTTTAACATATTCGTCAAAATCGGATAAGAATAATTCAATTTCACCATTATCACCATCATTCTCCAAATCTTCAAAATCTCCAATGGAAGCGTTCCAAATTTTGATGAACTCGAATTTGTATTCATTGATAACCAACTCCAAGTAATTGTTTAACTGGGAGTTTAAACTGTCATAGATATCTTGTAATCTTGTCAACTCGAGTAATTTTTGAAAATCATTGATAAATAAGACAGGATAATTCTTCTCGCGGTAAATCAATGACAAAACGATAAATAAATGAGTGAGTAAATCTTTCAACCTCAAAACTAATAAACCTTCGATGTTTAAATCTTTGATTTGTAACGACAATTGCAAAAAAGGTGTCACGATCTCATCATAACAAAGTTGAGGTATACTTGAAATCTTATGACTCTCATTCAACTTTTCTGCGCTCTTCTTGTTATCAATCTCTTTCCCTCTCAACTCATCACCATCGTCTTTTTGTTGTTGTTCTTCTTCTTCTTCATTGAACAAATCCTCATCATCACCATTATCCCATGCATCCCAACCATCGTCTTCATTGTTATCATTCTCATCTTGGTTATCAATGACAACATCTTCGTCTATTTTCAGCAACGACTCATCATCATCTCTCTTTTTCGGCTCTTCCAAATCTTGATCCTCGTCGTCCCAATCCCATGACTCAACCTGTACCTCTGTCAATTTCTCAAATATGGAATCATCACTTGTTAATTTCGTTTTCAAATGTCTCACTTGGTACAATGAGTCCTTAAATTTTTTATCGATCCAATAATTTATGGAATCGTTAACCCAGTTTGCTAAGACATTATCACTCTTGTTGAACCAGTGGTTATCAGCAAGTATTGAAGACAACTCAAGCGAAACTCGCTTTAATTCCGAGTCATCACTCATCAACAGTTCTACGTTTTCTTCCAACAATTTCTTCTCCAAGGAATTCAAAATGGGTTTCAATACATAGTTTTTCAAATTTTTGTTGTTCGGTATTTGACTTATAAATTTTATGCAATCGGTAATTGATTTCATGTAACTGAAGATATCATCTGATTTGGGAAGTTTATTTAATGTCAAAGAAGGTATTTCTTTGACAAAATTCAAATTAAATTCATCATTAATTAAAGGTTGAATCAAAATCTCATCAATCTTAGAGTTCAAGTTCAAATAACTTAAAAGCTTCTTGTTATACTGTGATGGGTTGGTTTCATAGCTGGTAGTTAACATCTCGATCAACTCCTCATAGGATAAATCACTGTACTCATTGGCTTCTACGTTTAGGTGAAGTTGAATTGATTGATCGGTGAAATGCCAGAATTGTTCGTTGATCAACTGTTGAAGTTTTTTATCCACTTTATGTTCAAAATCTGTTATTTGTAATTCGATATTGCTTATGATGAGGCTATTTCTATATTTGTGTTCAAATTCCTTTAATTTCAATCGTAGTTTATTTAAGGAGTCCAAAATTGAGAAATATTCATTCATCTCTAACCCAGTTGATATTTGGTCGATAAGACTTTTCAATATCCAAAGCCGTCCTGCCAAATCTAACTGAACTGTTATTTCATGATCCCTTTGATTCAATCCGTTCAAATCAAGTTTTTTTTCATTAGATGATGATGATGCCTTGATAAGATTCAAATTAGGGTCTTGCTCAATTGATAGCAAAATCTCATCCTCATCTATCAACAGCTTTAGGGATTGGGTTGTATGTGCAATGGCATTCTCTATTCGTTTCAGCTGCTGTGTGGGGAGCTGTTGAAATTCCAGAGATGTAGACATTATTTCCATAAATGTGTCACGTCAGCAACACACAAGTGATCTTTCTTCTTTTCTTCGCTTTGAAAAGTTCCTTATGCGTGTGATTCTATTTCAAAGCTTTTTTTTTTTTTAATATATTTTGGTTACGCTTAAGGAGATGATCTGAGAAAGCGACAACAAAAGACAATAGAGAGAGTATAAGTTTAAGTAGATGGTAGAAGATAGGTGAGGAAATATTTGCTATACTACAAAATAAATAAATCAGTATAGATTGTTATTAGAGATGTCACATCGCTCGATATATTGAAATGTAAAAAAAAACTCTATTAGATTTTCATCTGTAAAAAAAGAACTAAATAAGTGAATAAATGCATTGTTAGTAACTTATTTCGGTAGCTGAGTACCTCACTCTGTTCATTGAATCTTTTGAAATGAGTATATAAAATTGTGAAAGGATCAGAAGTTTGATGAATGTTGGATTAGGAATTTATTATCAGCATCATATAATTAAATACTCTGAGTGAGCTGAGAAAAATGTTATCATCATTAACACAAAATCATAGACTGATATTCAAAGGATATTAAATTTGAATGAGGAGGGCTGATTTAAATATAACATACCTTTTTATTGTTAATGATCTTAACTCATTGATTCAATCAATTGTTACTTTTCAATTATTGAATTTTTTTTTTTTCTTTCTTTCTTCTCTTTTTTTGTTTTATCCTCTTACTGAAGAGTTACCCGGACATACCATTACAACTTTATGAGCAACAACATTAATAACAAGTTAGGGGCGGTGGTGTAATAAAATTGGATTATAACTTTAGGTCTTTATATCGATATGTATCTATTCTATCTGTGTCTAGATCAACTACATATATATAAATATATTTATCCTGTAATTATTTATATGACTCAAGTGAGGCAAATGCATCTAACCACCACCTTCTTTTCCAATTACCAATTGCTTCAATACACAGATTGTATATGTGATCAATAAGAGACTCAGACTTTAAGTTGATGGTTTACATTTATTGTGATGGTATATTAAACAATGTAGTCTCGGGTGAAAGCCTTTCCTCATCTATAGATTTGATCTTGTATTATATTATTTAAACGACGAAACGAGTATATATACGAGATCAATATAATAAGTAATGATGTAATTAATAGTAACGAAATATAGGCTATTATCATAAAGTGGACAGACAGAGAGCCATGCAAGTATAATAATCAAAACAAATAAAACCCCTCCCCACGATTTTATATCTCTTATTTTTTAATGTAGAAATACAGAAGATCGATGTGTGTGTGTGTTTTTTGCAATTTAAGGGGAAGGTGAATCCGGTTTAAAATATAAAAAAGGTTGCAATTTCCCCAGATTTTGAGTCTACTTTGGCTATTTTGACATATATAAATACAAAAAAAACCCACTCTTGTTTTTGTTAAATTAGACATTTTTAAAGAGAAGTAGAAATGTCATCGATCACAAACGTCACACTGCTTTGCAATTGGCTGTTCAAAAAAAGTACTGAGTCTAATTGGACTCCTGTCAAAGATCCCAAAAAGACCAACACTGAGATCCATGCCGATTTGATAGATCATGACATCATACCTGATCCTTTCATCGATCAGAATGAAAAATTGGTTCAATGGGTTGGAGAAATTGATTGGGATTATAAGAGTGAATTCAAAGTTTCCGATTTGTCCAAAAATTATGCATTGAATTTCACTGGATTAGATACATTTGCAACTGTTTATCTCAATGGTGAAAAGATTTGGGAGAATGATAATATGTTTGAAATCAAGCAAGTCGATGTGACCAAATATCTTAAATCATCATCCAACGAGTTGATAATCACTTTTGCCAGTGCGTTGTTGAAAGCAAGACAAATTGCTAAAGATGAGTATGGAGGATATTGTCCAACTGGGTTTAACGGTGAAGGTTATAGAGCTTATATCAGAAAAGCTCAATATCATTATGGTTGGGATTGGGGTCCAGTATTGATGACTTGTGGTCCATACAGAGATATTGAATTGATTTCATGGGACAAAATCCAAATCAAGGACACTTATGTCTATCCCGTTTTCAGAGATGGTGATTATAGTAAAGCCGATTTGAATTTGACTTTCAATGCCAATTCTTCTTCTTCTTCTTCTTCATTTGCAGAGCTTGAAATTTTGTCACCAACTGGCAAAAGTGTTATCTCGGAACAAGTAAAAGTTGAAAATGGTCAAAATATCAAAACTTATAGTCTCGATAATGTGCAACTGTGGTACCCAAATAACTATGGGGAGCAACCTTTGTATCGTCTTGTATTGAAAGTTGGTAATGATGTTGTCGCCGATTTCAAATTTGGACTTCGTCAAGTTGAACTTGTCCAGGATGATTTGAAAACTGAACCTGGTAAGACATTCCATTTCAAAATCAATGGCACAGAGTGTTATTGTTCTGGAGTTGATTGGATCCCAGGTCATTCGTTTCAAACCAAATTGAAATATGAGGATTATCGTAAATTGTTACAAATGACCAAACTGGCTCATTTCAACATGATCAGGATCTGGGGCGGTGGATATTACGAACAAGAGTGGTTTTATCAATTATGTGATGAGTTTGGGATCTTAGTTTGGCATGATTTCATGTTCGCATGTGGTCAATACCCTGGAGATGACAAATTTGTATCGTTGGTATCCAAAGAGATTGAATCACAATTAATTAGATTAAGAAATTATTGCTCCATAATATTATGGTGTGGTAATAATGAAGATTATCAAGTTCTGGAACAGATGAATTTGATTCAAAATATTGATGAACGAAATTTGAATCCAACTTCATTCCCAGCCCAATACATCTATGAGAAAACGATGCCTGATTTGGTATCACAAATTACCCATGATCAAGTGCCTTATCATCCTGGATCTCCTTATGGGGGAAAGGACACCACTGATCAAACAGTGGGTGATATCCATCAATGGAACGTTTGGCATGGATCACAGGAATCGTATCAGGATTGGGATAAATTACAGGGTCGATTTGTTAGTGAATTTGGTATGTTATCATTTGCCAACATTGATACGTTAACTAAATATATCACAGATGAAAATGAATTATATCCACAAAGTGAAACCGTTTGTTTCCATAATAAGGCTAGTGGCTCAGAACGTCGTGTTGGGATGTACATTTCTGAGAATTTCAAATACCCTAATGATGGTCATTCATTGGAGCAATGGTGTTATTTGACACAATTATTACAAAGTGATTGTTTGACATTTCTGGTAAGATTTTGGAGAAGAAATTGGCTTGAAGAGAGGTTACAATCCGGATACATTGTTTGGCAATTAAATGATTGTTGGCCAGTTAATTCATGGGCAATTGTTGATTATGACAAATTACCAAAATTGGCATATTTCACTTTGAAAAGGGAAAATTCATTGATTAACGTTGCATGTAAGAAATTAAAGTTTCAAAAAGCCGTTGCCGGTGATGATGATGATATCAGCGAGACCCCTTGGGAACCAGACTTCAACGATAGTGATCATCAATACGGTGCATTTGTCTATGGTGTAGATTTATGGTGTTCTAATTTAACATTGAGATCATTGAAAGGCTATTCAGTTGAGGTAACTTTGATGGAAGTGAGTGATGGCAGCGTTATTGACAAGTTTCAATACTTGATAGAAAGTGCTCTGAGCAACCAGACTACGATTATTAAAAATAAGATTAGATTTGAATCTAAGACGCTGTTGATTCATTTGTTATTGAAAGATAACAAAGGCAAAGTTGTTTACAGAATGGTTGATTGGCCACAACCATTGAAATTTCTCAAGTTCTCCAACAAGAGAAAATCATCTTTGAAGATTACAACAGCCGCTGCTGGTGACAATGATGATGATGATGATGATGAGGAAGTCACAAATTTGATTGTTGAAGCTGATTTCCCAATCAAGGGAGTGGAATTGTATTCCAAAAATACAAAACTCAATTTTTCGGACAATTGTATCGACTTGGTCCCAGGTGATAAAGTTACCGTTGGTGTTACAGGTGGATTGACAACTGTTGATGAGATATTGTACAGGTATTACGATCTGTGATGATGATGATGATGATGTTATTATTTATGTGAGGAAATTGACACTCGGGTGATGTAGTGTGGTGATGTAGTGTTTGTTTCAATAGGGGTTTATCTTATCCTCTTTTGAACCACACACACATTTTCATAAAAAAATTTAATCAAAGCTAAGATAAAAGAAGTATTACAGTTATAGTTGATTTAGAAATTGATGAATGATTAAAAATTGAGTAAAATTTGTAAAAAGGGTAGCATTAATGATAAGATTATGATGACGATAATGGGTCTCTGTAAACAAAATAAATGGTAAAAATAACTGGGTAAAAAAAAAAAAAAAACAGAAAAGACAACGCCAGAAACACTGATAATAATAATGGGCTAGAAAAAAAATAAATGGAGAAGAAAAACATTTAATTAATACAACAATGGCAGAATGATTCGTAATAGCATAATGATGAGAGTGAAAACCACAGAGGAGATGCTTCTTGTTATGTTTCTTTTTTAGTTTTGTTTGAATTTTATTTTTTTTTGGAGGGGTTTTTATATTGTTTGACTTTTTGATGACATGTATGTCCATGTTGATGGTGGGTATGATGACAACTTTGAGTGATGTGTTGTGATGTGTATGTGATTGGTCTCCTACTAAGGTTATGTAATAAAATTTCTAATTTTTGGTGGTGATGGTTGTATTGTTATAGCTGCTTCCATTTAAGCTACTGAGTGATGTTGTTGAAGAGTTCATGTTGATATCGACATCGAATAAGGATGAATTTGTCGAAAGATTTTCCTCTTCAATAATGACATTGTTGCTGATTATTGGTGAACCATTCCTCGATCTTATGGTGGCATCTGATTTCGATTCGAGCTCCTGTTGATGTGGTACATATGGTATTGAAGAGCTTGCTTGTTGATGATCGAGTGGAAATTGTTGCTGTGGGAGCAGAGACAAGGATGAAAGTTGAAATTCTTCATCTTGAGCAAGATGAGAATAAGAGTTGTTGTTATTATTACCTTCGACATCGGCAAATGTCAAACGATCAATCTTTGAATAACTGAAACGGCAAAACTTGTTTCCTCTCTTGACTGGTAAAATTGTATATCTTACAATAGTAAAGATTGTAACTGATAAACAAGAACCTGCAATCAAATCGATGAAATAATGATGTGTCAAATACATCGTACACCACCATAACCAAGAAACGTAAGCCCACCAAAAGATTGCCCCTTTTGGAAACAACCAAGTGAGGAAAAGGGCCTCCATAGTAGCACAACCTGAATGTAATGATGGGAAGGCACCAAATACCACTGGTGAATTTTCAAAAGTAGTTGTATACATGTCAAAACCCAAAATGGTATCAATTCTACCTAAACCACCTGGTGAACCTGGCATGGAATAATCTGCTGGATTTAAGCCATGGATTAATTTATACCATGGAGGAGCACTTGGAAAGATGTTTTGAATCATAACACCAATCAAGTTCATATAACCAATAGCCATACCATATGATCTCAAAGAAGTTGGAGGTGCAAAAAACCAAATAAAAGCAGCCAAAACAAATGGGAAAATGAAATGAATCATACCATATGGGATCCAAGCAAGTACATCTAATACTGGATTTGTGGATGCAGCTAATATATTACTCAAGTTGTCACCATAAAATATTGTTTCTGTGGCAGGGAGTACTTTAACACTAATTGGAGGTCTCCATGAATCTGGGATTTTTGATGATGAAAAGAATAAAAAGACCCAAGTCAACACCGGATAAGCATTGAAAAAAAGTTGTGAAGTAATAGGAATAGAAATCAACAATAAATAACCAGCAAAGATACAAAATTTGAGCAAAAAAGATATTGGCAATATAACAAATACAAACAAGTTAACAAAAGTTAAAAATGTATAATGCACCATTTCAAATTTTGTAAACTTATGATTCACCAATTTGTTATAAGAATGGATTGGATTAAATCTCCACTCCAAATCGAATTCATCTGTTTGTTTTTCTGATAAAAAGTATTTGTTATACAAGTCCCAAGGTACTTGTATTACTTTTGGTAATGGCATAATGATGTAAAACCTATTGAACAAGAATGGCAAATATAAAAAAATAACAAAATAAAGGATCAATCAATTAATAGGTGGATGGGATAGGGGAAGAATTGGCCAATCTATAGAAGAAGAAAATAACCTGGAACGGATGAGAGGTGGATGGATCCAAGATGGAGTCTATTGTAATGTTGGATGAAGAGCAAATGATTGATTTAATTGATTAAATGTGGATTTGAAATGGATTGATAGGAATGAAACAAAGAAAGAAAGAAAGAGAGAGAGAGAGAGACAAAGATTCTTTAATAAAAAAAGAAAAAAAATGGTGTTTTTGTTTTAATTTTTTTTTTTGCTTTTTTTTTTTTTTTGTTTAATTTTTGCACTCAAAATGAAATCGCGTTTCTTTTTTCTATTGGGATTTTTCTTTTGTAAATGGTTCAGAGTTGATACAGTATAATCTAATGTAGATAAAAGGAGAGTTTACACAAAAGAAGTGTAATTTATATATATATATATATATATATATGTAAAGGACACTTCTTTAGTCGACTACCCCCTACTCTCTTGGATGCGTTCAAAATGTCAAAACGAAAAAAAAATGAGATTGTTGCTGTTTGACGACTGCATTGACCAGGCTGAATCAAAGTGGTTTTGTCGTTTGATATCAATCAAATTGAGTTCTTTAGTAGTAGTAGTATTTAGCAGCAGTAATAGGTTCTTCCCCATACCCCTTTTTTTGCCTTGCCCTTCCCAATTTCATTAATCTCTGATATTAAATTCCATCACTCACTCCAGTCATTTCTCGGGCTATGTTGTATACAATAACAACTACATTAAATTGCCGACAACACCCGCCGCTTTTCGTAAACTGCCCCCCCCCCCTATCGTACCTAAATGATACTCTATGCACTACTTTTTGACCCATCATTTAAGTCATCTAACACTACTTCTCGTCTATGTCACATCAACCTGAGACCTCTCCTTTATATTCTTTATCATATAAACCAGAGAATTTCTCAAACTCCTTAAGATTGAGAAAAAAATCTTATCTATCAATTAATTACTTTAATCCCCTAAAAAATGCACTGGTATATTGAGTAACAAAATGCACCGGTATTTCTTTAATTACATGGGACATTTATTATGTTTTTTTCTTCGTTATCACAATTAAGCTATTAGCCGGTACTGCTACTTTGATCGATACTACAATCGGTCCAGATGGTAATAGCACCATCACACAGTATAAGTATTCATTAAGTTTAAACACCACCGAGTTTGAGGAGTGTCTTCATACCACGGCCTCGGTATTAAACATGTAACATGAACGGCGTATATATATATATAATTGTCGAGTTTGATAATTTTAGTGACTCGAATGAGATTACCCTATGTGTGCCGGAGACCAAGATGTTAGGGAGTTTAACCTTTATATAAAAGTGCTGCTGCTGATGTTGACCATCTTCAAGCGGAGCCGATAGCTGACATGAATATTCACAATGGGAGTGCTCAATATTTCACCTAGATGATGATGAAGTTGATCGGAGTTGATCTATATAAAAGAGGTACCAACTTCAATTACCAGGTTTGGAACAACCAGCGTGGCTGTAAGGGTAACTTGCGATTACAATTTATGTACTTTATGATTCATTTCTATCATATGAAACCCTCTATTGTTTGAAAAAAATCATTTTAAAACATGTTAACTACATCTTTTGAAATTTACAATAAATCATCATTAAAATATAAGTTAAATTTTTACAAATTATATATCTCAAGTGATTAGTTCACCATTAGCTAATGACATGACTCTAATCTGTACAACAATTTTCATAGAATATTTGTCAATGTATTGTCAGTTCCAGTTCACCGCCCGTTCGAATATCTTCTCTCTTTGCGATTGGACTTCAGTACCGATCTCTGTTTGATCCCAGACGATATAACCCATTTCATTTACAATAGAGACTCAAACTGGTGATTTGACAAATTGTTTCGTACTTGAGCATTTTGATAACGAACTTCGTTGGCAAAGTGACATCTAATTCGACTAATACACTAATTGTGAATTATTTCTCAGTATCCCTCCTTCGAGATTGAGTAGTTTTATCACTTTCTGTGGTATTGTTTCAGCCGCGAGGACCAAGGATGCAAATATGGTGATTCGTGCATTTTGACTCAAAACACCAAATATAGAAAGACCAGAAGAAGAGAAAAAAAATATTCAGAACAAAAAGAATGTACACAAAAACTATTGAGAAAGTGATCATCTACCAACCAAATACAGAACAAATATTGAAGATAATCATATATTTTGAAGAAACAGATCAAAAGACTTGGGTTTAAATTACTCCTATATACACATGCTACTCAATTAACTTCTCTTCTTCTTTAAAATACATATATCGTTTTTTCAATATAATCTCAGATTTTTTTTATCTGCATCCCACACGTCATCTCTGTATACATACACACATAATTATTTAAATCAAGAGATATGAGTGCAGATACACAAATACGTCGGTCTTCAAGAACCAATAAGGGCAAAAATAATAAGTTGAATTACGAGCAAGAATTGGAGAATGAGATGAAAGCCAAGAGGAAATTGGCTGCCGTCTCCAATAATTCTAAGACAACAAAGAAACTGAAAACAGTGAGATCAAACTCTAGTAAAGTGGAAGATGGCCAAAAAGACACCGAAGAACAACAAGATGATGATTACAGTGACATTGAAAATGATGATATAAATGATTTACCAATGAATGGTGACGAAGATGACGATGACGACGAGTTTGTTGCTTCAGATGATGGTGAGACCAATGAGCAGAATGACGATGAGTTAGAAGATAGTGTTAGATGTTTGGTATGTGGTGCAACAGATGAGAATTACGATGAAGATACAGACAAGTTGGGTTTAATGGTTGAGTGTTCAAAATGCAAGACATGGCAGCACAGCAAATGTTTATTGGGTCATAAAAATTCTAAAAAAGTGCCTGACGATTATGTGTGCAATGTTTGTGATCCCTCCCGATATCCAAATTTGAAATTGAAATTGAGTTACAATCAATATAAGAAGGATAAGAAAGCGAAACAAAAACCAGATATCTCCAAAAAATTATCATTTAACAAGATAAGATTATCAGTGGGACAAACTTTCCGTAAATTATTTGTCACGTTGATAAAGAAAGATTCTCCGAATTTGAAAGATGATGAGGAGCTTGACAAATTAGCACAGTCATTATCGATAGATTTGGAGCAACTGATATTTACGAACTATGCAACATCAACTGCAAGGACGAAACCACCTGGACAGAAATACTCTGAGAAATCAAGATCCTTATACTCAAATTTAAAGGATTCAAAAAATATCTTATTCAAACAGATATTAGACGGTAAATTGACAATGAATGAGTTAACACTAATGTCACCACAAGAGTTGTTGAACCCCGATTTACAAAAATTTTCTAAGCAGGTGATGGAGAAACTGATTCAGGATTCTGTTTTAAAACCAATGCTGAAGCCAACTTTTAGAAAGACTCATAAAGGTGACGAGCTGGTGGAAGTTGATTATAATGATGTTGAGACAACGTCCAACGTTGGATTGGTGTTCAATGACAAACATCAGCATCATGATTCTAAGAAACAAGATGGCATAACCGATGATGAGGATGAGGAGGAGAAGAAAGCAGAAAACGATGATGTTGAGAAAAATGGTGACGGCAATGAAAACAAGGACAAGAATATCAATTCAATGCATCTCAACAATAATAATTTCGAGGAAAATGAAGAACCATCCCACAGACCAAGTATTATAAATTTGAACAATAGTCCAATCGACCAAGATGATGATGATGAGATACTGGCAGCTCAAGGAGATATCAATGATGAGCCTCAAAGAGAATACGAAGATGTTGGGTTAGATGATGACTTGGATCATATCTTGAATGACAATGAGGGTGCACCAAAGAAAGCAACAACAAAAACAGGAGAGTACGAACCTTCAGTACCGAATGCCAAAGTTGATGGTGATGGTGTTGGAGATTTTTTGTGGCAAGGCGAATTGACATTTCCTGGAATATGCAATTTTCAATCAAAGTTGGAGTTTATCTCGACGACGAACAATCATCATGATTATAAAAGAGAGTTGAAATCGATGCAAATGATAATGGATTCGTTTGTGATTAAAAATTTGTTGGAGATTGAAGGTAGGTTAAGATCAGATCAAGCTATTGATTATTTGACGAAGATTTTGAAGACTAGGTATTTAAATGTTTGCAAATTATCATTTGTAAAAGATGAATTCAATTATCAACGATTATTTCAGTATTTTAATTCACGTGATAAAGTTGGAATCATAGGTGGTCGACCAGATTTTGTTAAGGATTGTTATCTATTGACATTTGACAAAAATTTCATCAGTGACATTAAGAATAATCAAACTTCAAATCCGGCTTTGAACACCTTGTTGAACTCATTCAAACAAGATGTTTTCCAATCAAATCATGATGATGATAAATTTGAAGATGTTATCCTATTAGTATTCGTTGTCAAACAAAATTTCGAAGATGAATTACTGAAACAGAATGGTATACACGCTTTGAAGAAATTACCAAACAATTTTTACAAATTATCTTCATCAAATCAGCAAAAATTTATGGAAATTGTTCAACAGAGCGACAAAAATGGTCATCAATTGAGTGAAACTGATGTCGAAAGTTTAGTTGAACATTTGCTCAATCTGAACAGAAACTAATAATAATATTAGTTGTATATATATATGTATAATTATAAATTAAAAATAATCATTTAATCGATGTTAATTGATAAAAGAAGCAAACTACAATGATCATATATATATTTATAACATCACAAAAAAAGCCGTCAAATGTAATTACATATATTTTTTTTAGTTATATTGATTGATATATTGTTACTATTATTATATATCTGGATACATTACCCCATAACTCTTTTAAGAAAAGAAATTAAATGGATCAAGTATCCTAGCAAAAACACCTTCATCTCCCAATTTCTAACACCTAAATTTTTACATTGAAATAACCCATTTCAAATTTAAGCCTTAGCAGCAGCTTTCTTAACGGCAAATCTTCTTTGTTTCTTCAAGACAACAACTTGGAATCTTTCGAAATCTGTCAAGTTTGATCTTCTTTCCTTTTGTGCAATTTTCTTAGCCCATGATGATGAAGACCATTTTTCAGCAACACCTGATGCGGCAAATTTCTTAGCAACAACACCTGTTCTGGCACCTCTTGGTAATTTCTCAACAACCAATGGAGTTAAAACAACTCTGGCCAAGGAGACAACTTGTCTAGCAACACCGGTGGTTGGACCATCAACTAATGCCTATAATGAAAAATTAATATGTTAGTATTCAAATCAAAATCTTATGTAACTTCCATGTCCAATAATCTTGAGAAGATGATATGTATGAGCAAAGATAGAACCAATACAACTCTGAATGCAGATAAATTGTGTGTGTGTGTGTGTGTGTGTTTGATCATCGAGTCAAGTGGCAGTTGTCAGTTGCCTTGAAATCGTACTGATCATTCAAGCCTTCAAACGAGACTTCTATTTTCCTAAGTCTTTTCGAAATTATAGAATGAGAAAATCTGCAAGGTTTCAATATAACGTATTCTTTGCAAGTGATTTTCATTCAAATCATTGTGACTTCCATGGCTTGTGCAGAGGATTGCTCTCAGTTGACTTTCTATTGATTTCATTTTGGTCTTTTAACATTATCATATCTCAAAATTATTGAATTCCCTACTTTTAGTTATAACATACTCTTTTTTGGTCGATGATTTCAACAATGGTAGCTAATTGCTTGTTGTTGATTAAGACAACACGTCCAACTTCGACTAATCTCCAGTTTGCAGCTTTGACTGATGACATCTTTGGCTTATTATTTGTTAATGGTTAGTTATATTAGGAAACGTCTCTAGTAATATTGAAAAAAAAATTTGTATGTTTTTTTTTAACTTTTCGCTCACTCACTCACTCATTCATTCATTCATCCACAGACCAAGTGAGCGAATGGAAAAAAAGAAAATGGTGTAACGCTGTTAGCTTGCTGTTTTCTTTTTTGTGTGTACAATTTACACTACTTTATTCTTCGCCACCTCCTCCAACTGCGCGAGCAAGGCTCAGAGCATAATAAATCATTTGTGACTGTTTGTCCTGACGTATAGTCACATGATGCTTAGTAGGGGTTTTGGCCTACAATTTATTTTTAATTAGCATCTTAAAAAAAAACTATATCTATTCACACGCACACCACACACACACACACACACAACTTATATATATCAATTATTCACCGATTTAAACAATTGAGATTACCAATGACTGCATGTTCATATTGGGGTCTTGATAATGGAAAGTGTAAGTAGTATTTAATCAATCAAAATTTACCCATTTCCCTCTTTCAATTGATGCTTGTTTCATAGATATTGATGCTCCAACAATTGAGCCCATAGTTATTCATATATATATTTATACATGGGAATGAACTGATGATATCAAATGAATTTTTCTTTAACTGATGACACTAATTTGCGATCTAGGGTGAATCTTTGGGTGACAACGCCTAGTCTCCACACCAAACATTGATTCACGATATGCGAACAACTATTTTACGTGACTGATAATCTTGCATTTTATCGGTGATATCTTTATATATTTCCAGGAAAGAAGGGATCAACAAAATGATGATTTTAAAAAAGTAAGATTACTAACGAGAATTCATCAGTGGCGGCACAATGTCCTCAATTTATATAGCAATCAATAAAACTGCACTATCATTGAACGATACTATCGACTGTAGTTATTTTCTCGTTATTGATATAATTCTCAGATTATTTCTTTGATCGCAAAACAAAGAGAACCAGAACCATGAACTATCAGGTTAAAATTTTGAAATTTTAGAGAACAGAGTGTGTAAGGTGATTAACCGTACATATTTGCTACTCCCTCTCACTTTTATGCTCTTTATGCTTCCTCTCGTGTCAAATGATTAGACAAACAACTTCGTAATTAAAATATCTACGATAGGAAGTTAAGGGCGTTTTGATGATGGAAGTAGAATGAAAACAAAACAAACAAAAAGAAATAGAAGATGACTTTGTTATTGCACTAAAATTAACTAGTAAATCAACTTCCAACTATACATAGGGCCGTCATCGGTATCTCACAAACTGTTATTCGACTACAAAGATGTCTACCAATACATACGCTCAGCGGGAATCAGAAGTATGTCCTGTGTATTTTCTTTGGATTAGAGATGCTCTTTTCCTGTCTTTGTTCATTATAAATAACTAACAAACAAAATGATGACAGAATAATGAAAGGTTCGACCAGTTAGCGTCAAAATTGTCATCCTTTAAAAAAATTACACAAGATATACAAGAGCAAGCAGCTCTGGATAATTTTAATATTGATAACATAAATGATACCATGTCAAATTTTTTTGGTAAAATCAAAAACACGTCGGGGAGATTGACAAGAGTTATGAACCAGAATAGTAATATGACACGAATGATATTGATAGGTTTAATGGCATTCTTCATAATCTGGACTCTATTCAAATTCTGGTAATTTGGGGAACTAGAGACTGGCCGATTGTGTGAGAAAACATTAAAGTAGTATATAGTGTTTGTTTACTTCAATTCATCATTTTGCATTATTCTATTACAAGTTAAAGAATCAAAATTTAAGTTGAATCCATTTCCAGAGAGCATTCTTAACTTCTACCACCTGCAACGTCTTGGCCCAACTTATAATTCTTGATTGACTTGCCCCACTGCACCTTGGATCTGTTGATAGGCAATTGCCTTCTCAAATTCTTGAAATATTCCTCATTCAATTTCGACACATCAACTAGTAATTTCTTCTCAAACTCATCTTCAAACAGGCTGATTCTGTTAACAATTCTTTCAACGGAGACATCCGACTCATTTATATTGTTAGCCGTAGTCAATCTAACATTACCATCCTCAAAGTAATGAACTTTGATCTCTATACTACCTTTGAGTGTTGAGGTTGACTTATTGTAAAAATATGACGATATCCACTTACCATTGTAAAAGTTTTTGGAGTTCAATTTTTCATTGATGATAATGATAGCAACTTCATCTTCATCAATAGGTGCCAAAGTGTAATGGTAATTGGAAGGGAAGTGGTCTTCAACATAAGCTGCTAAATTGCGCCCAATCTTTTGAAATTCGTCTTCTAATCCGGCCTCGAATTCCTCCACATCAATCAGTATTGCTCTCTCCAAATCGACATTGAACTTTTTGCCCTGAAGATGATCCAGATATTTCGAGCCAACTTTATTGTACGGTGATACAATACTGAATGAATCTCCCATTCTAATCAACTGAAAGTTATTAGAGATTAACTCATCGTGTGCAGAAGATAAGTTTTTGTTGGAGTCGTTCAAAATTGCCTTGATATCAGATATCACGGCTGATAATTCACCAGGAGGTGTATCCTTGATGAAGTCTGTGACAATTGTATCTAAAGACATGATGATGATCAGCAAGATTGATTGTGTTGTTACTATTCGTGGAGTATCGATCGAACTATCTAGTTTACTTCCGCTCTTTTTTTCTTGAGGAACTTGTATGTCAAGTTGAGAGTCAAAAAAGATAATTTCCTAATGTGGAAATTCTCGTACTATCTAGATCTCATTATTCGAAACTACAACGTTTCACTTGATTGAGAAACTACGAGGAACTTCTATTGCCTCACTCAGTGTCTAGTTGTAAGCGATTTGCATAGCTCTACTGTGATTTCTTGTATATCACCAAAGAAGGTTTTTAAGTTTTATCTGACATCTCATTGAATGTAGCTGTATCACCCGTTCAATAGGCTACGATTTAAAAGCAAATTGAATCCCCTAGGCAGCTTGGACACCGGAGTTCAACAGTGGCATGAGAAAATTTAACTGTTGTTACGACACAAGGTAATAAGTGAGGTTTTATATTATATATCTGCCTATTATTGAACAATAGTCGAAAAGTTTAATGCCTTATATCCTGCTTATAACCTTAGAAATCTATTTGTCACACAAATACAGTAGAAAAGGGACTGGTGTTCAATAGAAGTTACCTCATTTCTGAACATGTAACTGCCAACTCAAATGTGATTCCTCTTAGGTTTAATCTGACTCACAATAAAAAACGTTTATGTTAGAAGATATGCTCATTTTAACTTTCTTGATGTCATCCAATAGTTCACCTAATTCTATACTAGGTCTGAATCCTTCGATTTGCCCAATATACCTCTAATGCTTCTCAGTCTAAGCAGCTTTTGAAAGATGTGGTATTGATGTGTACCTGCAGGAAATGGTCGTGTCTTTAGAGGAAACCATTTCCCCCCAGCAAACATCGGAAGCGAAAAATACTCTCTGATTGCAAAATCAATAGTGGTTCAAACATTCCGATCTCATAACTCATGATATCAGTACGGTCAATTTCGAGACGGATGCTCGTGAGAGCATACTCCAGTGAGAGTAAGTCAAGTGTACATCCAGTTTCAATGAACTCATTTGACTCAAATCATTCATTATACGACAACGTTAGGCCTTCTTATGATCAGCCATTTGTAAATCATTTTCTTGAAGACTTAAATTTGGCTGACTCTCAAAGGTTTTTCACCGATAAAAACATTTTGGAACTTGCTGCAGGTACTGGTAAGTTCACGAAAAACTTGGTTAATGCCGGTTGGACTGACAAATTGACCATCGTCGAACCTTCAACTGGTATGTTGGAAACTTTCAAGCAGAAGATTCCAACTATAAAGAATTGCCTCCAAGGTGACTCATATAGCATTCCAGCTCCTGACGATTCTTATGATGCTATACTCATTGCACAGGGCTTTCATTGGTTTGCCGATGGAAACTCTTTGAAAGAGATGCATCGCGTATTGAAACCAGGTGGAAAGTTGGGATTGATATGGAACTTTGACACCGCTAGTAGAGCTCATGTGATTCCTGAAGTAAGTGCCAATGACTACAAGTTTTATTTCAGAGATGAAGCGTTTAAGTCAATAGTTGAAGATTATCTACTAAATGACATCATTGCAAAAGAAATAGAGAAAGGTTCTTTAGCACCTGAGAAGAGAGTACGGCGATTGATAGAATTATTAGGTGCTCAAACGAGATGGGATATGCTTGCAAGGTATATATATCAGTATGCCGAGGACTTACCACAATATTTCAAAGGGGAATGGAGACAGCTGTTTAAAAATCAATCTTACTTCAGAGTGCCTTCAATAACCGAAGCATTTGAATTTAAGTATTCTAAGATCCCACGCGAAATGGTCTTTCCTTACTGGGAGTCAAGAAGTTATATTTATGATAAGTCTCCAGAAGTGAAGCAAGAAATTGAAAAGAAAGTCGAAGAGATGGTCAATAGCTTTGACGATTCTGCTTTCGCTGATGACAAAAAGCAAGATGTTATGATGTTTTTGGGGACACACTATTATGTCATAGATGCCAACAAATGAGTTTTGTTATTGATGAAGTACAAACATATGTTATGAAATGCAAAATATATCTATCTAAATGCAGGATGAAAAATGCAAGCGGTCTTAAGCTAATGGTGCCGCATGAGGCAAAGGTTTAGTTGAAGCAAATGAAGAATGTGAATAGGGTACATAGAAATGAAATATGCTCACGAAATAACCTGAATGTTTTCACTCCCAGGGTTGCTGTTAGCTTGAGCCAAACCAAGTTTGTGATCTTCTAAATTGAAGACGGCGTAGACTGCTCTCAAAGCGTTTCCACCAAATACCAACCTACTATCGCTCGAGTCAACACCTAAATGACAACGTGTGGAAGATTCCTGATATATCAAATTTCTAATTGGCACTTTGATGCGAACTCCTGAGAAGTCGTAATTCAAAGCAACATTATTATCCATCAAACCACAATCAACATAGTATGCGCTACCATCCTTTGTGGCAGCTAAAGCATCAATCAACTTGTTGAAAGCATCGGTTGGGAGAGTTGTTGTTGATGTTCCAGTATCGACCAAGGCAGTTACAGCTTGATTGAACAATGTTTGAGGTTGGTATTCGCTAACAGAGGAATCTAAGTTCACACCATTGATATTGACTGTGAATGAATCCGTTTGCATTGGGATATAATACAATGAGCCCGTGTACTTTGAAGAGTCAATAGCACCAAATAACAAGGATCCTTTGTTACTTCCATGATCACCGGCATAGAAAGAATATGCAACTTTATTGATCTTGCCATCATTCTTGAATTGCTTTGGTAGGTTTGGATATTTAGGACTTGATCCAATATCCTCATTATCATATGCTAACCCTAAAATTCCAAAATCAGCAGGATATGTTGATGCAACACCAATTCTAAAACTTGAAACAGATTGATCTCCAACGGAAACTTTATCGGTTGCCCAAGAGCCGGAAGCCTTTCCACTACCATAATTAATTAAGAAGCTATCATCAATCTTTGAATATGAGCTTGAGGCTGAGGTATCAAATGTACCCTCCGAGCATGAACTGCAATCTTCTGATTTGATAACCCATAATGCATTGGACCCCGTGTCTACCAAAAGATTTTGCTCTTGGTTATTTGATCCCACTTTGACTTTTGCCAAATAGTAAGTGTATTTATCTTCCAATGATGCTTCTTCACTTCTCTTCTCCAAGCCATTTGGCTTTCTAGATTCAACATCGAATTTGACAAACTTTGGCTTCAATCCAGCAGCATGGATGACATCGCTAACAACAGCTAAAAATCCAATGAACGTCACAAATTGCATATTCTTCTATCAATGATAATTAGTGTAGAATCAGACTGCTTTAAAATCAATGGAAATATGTGTGGTATTTATAAAACCCAAGTACTTTCATTTTTGAGAAGAAAACTGAACTAGTAAGCAGAGCCTTGATTAATTAGTATATGTGAAGCCAAGTACCCAATAATAATTTATACTTAACCCTGTTTCTTCCTGCTATTAGATGCCAAAGTTTTAAAGCTCATAAAATTTCTCTTTCACTGTACCTTTCCCGAGATTCGTCTAGATTTAGGACAAGGAGCATATGCATGACGTCAGCCAACTTCCAGATCTACCAGATCTACCCGTGATTTGTGGAAAAACTCTGCTTCGATATATTACCGACATGCATTTTTGTTTTATTAACAGAGAGAAACACCGACTTTGAATAATACTGCCCAATGACCAACGCACATCACACGTTGTTCTGCTCAAATAACTATTATTGACATGAATCGATTATGTATGTAATTTATCAATTTCGTTGGGAGTTCTCATTACTTTTGGTGACAAATCTCTATTGAACCAAAAAATTATTGGGTGGCGTCACACATTAAAAGATACGAATGTGAGAAGATGATAAACTCGGGACTTGAGAAGCAAAAAGTTACATCTTCTTCTTTTTAGTGAGCCCGTGGGGTTCCAAACTTTAAAACGGGATTTGAAAACTTTATTTAAAAAAGAAATTTTTCTCATATTTAAATTCGCTGGTTTATACATTCCAGTAGAAGCTTATCGCCCTTATGATACCAAGCATTCCCTTTTATCCAGACGATTTCTTCAGACGCTACACTTGACCACTTCACTCAGCCTGTTTAGAGCGCGGACTACTAAGACCGAAGCCGATGCACTACGAGTAAACTGCATTGTCGCCTATTTGCTGGCACAAAACAGCAAGTATCAGCAGTGCCTATACTCTCTTGTAGGCCCCTGGCATCTGGAATTTTGCTTGGCTCCTTGAAGTTGTCAATTGAACTTGCAAAATGCGCAGTTCTCTCTTTCTTCTTCCCTTAGGCCACACCACACAAGCAGTAACACTAAATGTCCAATAAGCTACTCTCTATACTGATTTTAGCAGAAGAAAAAGACGCATAATTTAACACCAGATTTTTAAAGTATGAGAAACTTAACTTTGTACCTTCTTTACCACATGTTGGCCAATAAGCAAGATTTTTCGTGATGTACTGACCTGCAAAAAATGTTTAATGAGCAGAGCTACAAATGTATGCTACGTTCAAACATACCGCTCACCTTTGAATACTTCAGCAATGTTGTCTGTATCTGTCAGCTCTACTTGCTGAATAAGCTGACCGTAACTCCGTAATGCCTCAAAATTTCAAAGACAAAATTGCATTCATCTCAATCTACCCAAATTCATAAGCGGTTCATGCTTGAATGACCCCTCCATACACCTCATTTATTCACATTGGAAACCAAAACGTTAGAGTAACCGGGTTGAGTTATAATAGGAACTCTCCATTATATAAGATTATTCTGAATCCACTGGCTGTGAAATTACGAGATATTTTTTGAACATGTATGTTTATTCTGGTTATCTATGAAAAATGATGAAGTATAAAAGTATGCAAATGCGAAAGAAGACAAAAAAAGAACTATGTATATCTAGCAAGATGTGTGAGAAAAATTTGAGATTTTGTATGATTGTGTAAGGTCAGTCACTAAGAGATGACTTGAATATTTGCAGCACCAGGATTGGCATTGGCTTGTGCCAATCCAAGAGTTTTGTCCTGCAAGTTGAAGACAGCATAGACAGCTCTCAATGCATTACCTCCAAAAAGTAATCTGCTGTTACTTGCAGCGACACCCAACAAACACTTCGAAGAGGACTCTTGATAGATCAACTCTCTGATCGGTACCTTGATGTTGTTACCAGAAAAGTTATAGGTCAAAGAAACGTCTTGATTCATCAACCCACAATTGACATAGTATGAGCTTCCGCTTTTTGTAGCCTTCAAAGCTGTAATCAATTTGTTGAATGCGTCAGTTGGAATTGTGGTGATTGACGTTCCCGTGTCAACCAAAGCTGTTTTTGGGGTGTTAAACAATTGCTGTGATGTGTAGCTGCTAACAGATGAAGACAAACCAACACTTCCAATGGCAACTGTAATTGAATCCTTTTGCATAGGAACGTATTTTAACTGGCCTGTATACTTAGAGCTATCAGTGGCACCGAATAACAAGGAACCCTTGTTTTTACCATGTTCACCTCCGTAGAAGGAGTATGCCACTTTGTTTATTTTTCCGCTGTTCTTTAACATCTTCGGTAAGTTTTGATACTTTGGGCTTGATCCAATATCTTCATTATCATAAGTCAAACCTAATAAGCCGAACTTGGCTGGGTATTTGGAAGCAACACCAATTCTGAAGTTAGATACTGATGAATCTCCAACAGCAACAGAGTCACTTGCCCAAACTCCAGAAGCCTTACCACTACCATAATTGATGAGAAATGTGTCGTCGATTTTTTTGTATGAAGTTGATTGAGCTTTGTTGAAGGTACCTTGAGAGCAAGAGCTGCAGGCTGTTGAGTCGATGACCCATAAAGAATTTGATCCGGTATCAACCAAAAGGTCTTGTGGCTGCTGATTTGAACCAACATTTACTCTTGTTAAATAATAGGTATAATAATCCTCTAAAGCATTGTTGGTGCTTCTCTTTTCCAATCCCTCTTGAGAATGATTACCTTTCACGTGTTGAATGTCAAATTGAACATATTTCGGTTTCAAACCAGCACCGCTGGTAAAACTAGCCAAAATGGCTGAGATCAGAAGAATAGTGGAGAATTGCATTTTATGATCCTCTAAATGTAATGATGGAGAGTGTGATGATTGATATTTTATTTTCTGATCAAATGGAGACAGTCACTGGGATATTTATAGACAAGAAAATAGAATGATTGGAAAAGCAACGATAAGCCATCATCACATGAAACGGTATCAAGAAAATGCATCATTATCGATTATGGTGACGGCACAATTAGAAGGGTGTGATTCTTTAATATGATGTACGTATTGGTAAATAGTTCAAAATCTAACTATAAATTCAGATTCGAGGTCATCGAATGGAAAAAAAAAGAAAGTTTTTAAAACATGGCGCAGATGCAGAAAAAGTAATCGGACATAATATGCCGCTTTGGTATGTATCACGAACATAATGTCCGAAGGTTTTTTCTTTTTTTCTTTTATTAGAATCACGCATATGCAGTAGCTTACCTATGATTCTGCATAAACGTACTAGGCGAGATGTTCTTTCGGCCGCAGCGAAGAATTTTTCAAAGCACCAGCAAGCACCAGCAAGCACCAGCAACTGCAATAAGCTCATCTCATTCAAAATGCCCTCAGACGGTTCAAACACTTCCCAGTTCAGGAATTGTATGGAGAAGTTCACTGATATTGAATGAGCTGGAGACTGCAATTTCTAACTCTTTTTTTACTTCCATCGGTTTCCAAAAGTATTTGCTCTTCGTGCATATATCTGCCGGATTTGTGATTTATAGAGATAAAGTTCACACTTTGAGATCTCAATCGAAAAAACGTTGTGGAAATATTTCCGTATTGGTCACTTTTTTTTTTTGGCTTTTATTAGAGTGAGCAGACAGCCCCTGAACCGAGAATTTTAGTTGGTGTGCATAATTGATGCGTTCATCAGTTTTACCTACTTAGACGCTGCTGTTTTGATCATACGCTGTGAAATTGATGATGGAAGCTTAATCCGTTATCAAGCGGAGTAGCCCAAAACAGTCGTAAAACCGAAGAGTCTGAAGAGTCTGAAGGTGACTCCTGTTGCTTGAGATTTGGGTTCGCGCGTGGGATTGCACACATTCTTCTCAAGTTTTCAGCGTGGAGAGCAAAGGAATCTTTAGCCTGGTTGGATAAAATAGGAAACTTTTCGAGAGCTCAGCGTTGCTCTGGGGCAATTGTGTTTGATTCCAGACTAGCTCAGTTCTTAGCTAGTTTTTGAAAGCTACAAGGACTTCGTTGTGGTAAAACAAGGTTGTACATTCCAGTATATTCATCGGTGACTGTTCGAAAATTTGAAAAACACCTTATTGCTTACACTCTAGCCTGAACAAAATTGATAAGAATGATCTAACTGCGAAATTTTTTATAGCTATACACGTGAAGAAAAGAAGTTGTACATAAATCAATGCATAATATGAAATTAGCTTGTTGGGATGAGGTTGGTGATCATCTTGATATTCTCATTGGTTGCAGCTTTGTTCGAAGCTCCAATGTAAATTGCATAACCCTCCAAATCAAATACCACATAAGCAGCTCTCAAAGCATCTGCCCCAAGTATGAACATATTGGTGTTACCTTGGATACCCAAAAGGCATTGAGTTGCTGAATTCTGATAAACTAAATCCGATAATGGAGACTTTACTGTGACCCCAGGGAAATTGAAATTGATGTTTATGTTTTGATTGATCATACCACAATCAACGCAGTAACCACTTCCGCATTTTGTAGCTTTTAAAGATGTGATGAGTGAATTGAATGCATCTTGTGGAATAAGAGTCATCGAAGTACCAGTATCAATCATCATGTTCACCGGTTTAGTGCTCAAAACTTTACCTTTGACTGGTTTATATGTGGAATCAATGCTTAATCCATTAAGTGGAATAGTAGGGGTGCGTGGAGTTGCATTGACCATGTTAATCTTTGTCAATTTACCATTGACTTTGGCCATATCAACAGCACCAAATAATAAGTGACCCCTATTACTACCATAATTTCCTGCATAGAATGAATATGCAATCCTGTTAATGTAACCTGCAGTCCTGAGGCTTTTTGGGAAATTTGGGTACTGCACAGACAACTTATTCGTATCAGGGCTGATTCCAATACCGAAGACACCGAACTTCGTAGGGAAGGTATCAGCTACAGCAAATTGTTGTTTTGGTATTGTAACACTTCCCACAGTTACTGAGTCCTTTCCCCAGATACCTGTTGATTTCCCACTGCCATAGTATACCAAAAACTTTGTCTTTAGTACTTGAAAGGTTTTGGACAGAGACTTTTGAAAGGTACCAAAAGAGGCACACGCAGTGGGACAAGCTGGAGAGTTGATAACAAACATATCTGAGGAGCCACTATCGACTAATAAGTCCATTTTTTGCTTGGTAGACCCCACTAAGACGGTTGTTGTATAGTAGCTGTGTCTGTCATTCAAGACAGCTCTATCAATACCTCTTTTGATTAATGAATTGTTGGTGCCATGTCTGATGTGGTCGACGTCGAATTTGACATATTTCTGATTGATTGATGCTGCAGTAACTGTATTGGCGAAAAACACCGAAATAATTGCAATTGCAACAGTTGCGTTAATTTGAATATTGAAGATCATTATATTGTATAGTATGAACTGCAATTCACTTTCATGTACAAACGACGCCTTGTGGTTCACTACTTATACCTTCTTCAAATGAATCCGCGTGTCATGCAACACAAAATAATAAGAAATTAATGATTACTGCATCATTATTGCAGAACTGCTCATGTTTTGAGGAAAACACCTGTTCGGTCTATTACAGGTCTAAAACGAAACCGCAGTAAAAGAAAATAAAATATAATAGATTTGCATCGTGCATACGCACAATAACTCAATCTGACAAATTGCGCCTGATGTAGACACAAAAAAAAACCAAATTGCTTTTTACAATTCCCCACTCTAACGGAATAACTTGCTGTATATCTGTAGCTGACATGAATGCATCAATAAAAATGGATGCACGCATCCATCAGATATTGAAACCCTATTCTCGAACATCTTCTTTCCGAGTTGAGAGACTAATCAGTAATCAAGATATGTATTATCATCTTCTTTGGCAACGCTTGAAGCTTTTTTGCTCTGTTCTGGTTTGTACTGAGCATTGAAAACAGCTAAATGTTGTTCTCTAAAACGAAGATATTCTTGTTGCTGTGGTGTTAAGGGAGTGGTGGAATCCGTTCGCAAATTGTAATAATCATTGACTAGATCACCAATATCACATGATGAAAATTCTTCGGTTGCGCTAATAGGCTTTTCATCAGGTATCGACGTAGCTTCTTTCGCTTCGAAGCTTATGTGTGGAGCTTCCTCTACTAAATGCTGCCTATGGAACAGCTCCAAGTCATCCTTTGTGATTTCAATCGTCATCTCTTGAACAGCTTGTATAAGTCTATTGGGCTGAGCTACGACGAGAATTTTTTTTTTTTTATTTCTACGTAAATACTGCCCGATACGGAAGGTGACTCCGCTACAAAAACCGTTTCGTCATCAACGCTAATCCAAAGCTCTTGCTCAGCTCTATTCCTTCTTCCAAATCACTACCAATCACCTTGCCAGTTGTGGGGTCGACTTCCACTATGCTAGTTTCGATGACTCTGAATCCTAAGTGAGAATAAAATGGAACTAACTCATGTTCCATGATCACATGAGCATACAAGTTTTTATACGTCACTAAATTTTCTCGCATATAATTTTCAATTAGCTTCACCAATGTTACACCGAGTTTTGGATAGAATGACGTCAAAGCAGTAACTTCCATTGATTCTTCATCCATAGGTTTCAAACCAACCGTTCCTATGATTTGTTTGTAGAGTGAGTCTGTGATATCGAAATCGTAATTCTCGACATATTCTACATCTATGTCGTTCACACAGAAAACAATGCTATTATCTTTAATCCATGCTGACTGGTGGTGAAGACATATGCCAATATAACTGTCACTGGAGTCTTCAATATTCAAATCCTGAGCGAGATTATTTTTGATTCTTTGAGTTTTGATCACATTGTATTTGTATCTTGGCTTGTCATACCCTCTGTTGATGATATCAACTAGCTTTGATTGTACGTTGCTACTGTGCTTACCATGAAATATCACTTCATGTGAAAGAATTAATAATCTAGGACGACTAGATGACATAGGATTCAATTTGTAAAAACAATACAGGATGGTTAATTTGAATTACGTACAAGTCACATTTTTTACACCTTTTTTCATTTTCGTTATTATTTCGTTATCGCGATCACCTACCACAAGCCATTATCTATATCATTTGTATCATTACCATTCTCTACTTCCAAAGTCCCTCCAACTTCCTCTAGAACGGTCTTCAGTTCCAGTAATCTGTCGCCCACTAATTTCGACATTGTTACATTCAGCAATCTTATTTTAAGCTTGAGTTTTTTATTGAGCTCATCATAAATATTCCCGTTGGCTTCAGTATTGTCGAATTTCAAACTCTCTATCTGTGCAAGTAGATCTTTCAACGTTCTCTCTGTCGATCTGAGCTTAGTAGAGGGATCATTCGTCTTAGATATCGCTGCCAACCATTGGCTGATGATTGATTTGTAATACCCTATTATCAAGTATCGTTGAAACGAGATCTGATACCCGTATTCTTTGCCTTCTATAAACTCAGTTCTGGTGTTTTCCTTCAAGCCTTGATTATGACCTTCCTGGTAAAACTCTTGCTCTAAATCGAGCACATCATCCAAATCAAATGACATTATTACTGGAAAAGAACTCAATACTTTGCCATTTTTTTTTCAGACCAAAAGAAAAGCTAAAAGAAGATTAATTGAGAGGTCATACAAGAACTGCAAATGAGACCTGCAACGAAGGTTACCAAGGAGACCGATGATATGGATGATCTATTGGTGCTGGAAATAGGTGATAAGGCTTCTAAGAATTTAAGAACAGACCGTGGCAAACTTCGATTGGAGTACGACGAAGATTCTTCAGTATCGGATTCCTCTGCCGATGAAATTGGCGATGTAGATGAAGGGAAACTGCAAAAAAAGACAAAGGATAGTGGCGATGAAGATGAGGACATGTTCGAACTGAGTGATGAAGAACAAAGACTGCCAAGCTTGGTGAAGCTGGCAAAGCCTGAAACTTTTTTGGATGAGTTCAAGAAGGAAATGGAAGAGGCAGACAAGGAAGTCCCGAATAATCATGACGAAAGTAGCGAGCACTATTTGCAGGAGGAGTCAGAGCCAGACTATTCTTACTATAATGATCAGGAATCAATCAGTAGTGCACGCCCAGTGCCCAGACAAGAACCGAAACTTGAGCGTTTTAATATGGATGAAGAATTGAAAAAGGGAATTGTAGATGAGAATGGAGCTTTCACTGGAAATAGAGAAAGTTCCGATAATGACGAGGAAACCGACTCATGGTACATTGATCACGCGAAGAAAGAGGAGATTGAGAAGGCGAGAGTTGCTCAAGAGGAAAGAATTCTGAAAGAAATAGAGAAACTGCGAGAGAAATCAGCCTTACCAGTGGAGAATTTATTAAAACGGATGATTGAGTTACTCGAACCTCTGGAAACACCTATGGAGAGATTGTTGCTGTTGAACAAGTCAAGACCCAAAACCAAAAAGGAGAAGCTAGAGCTGGATTCCGAGCAAGAGTTTGCGAGAAAGAAATTGATTGAAGACATCACCACATTGGCCAATGATTTGATGGCCAAAGGCATATCGGATGTTTATGACAAAGAAAGAGAGGAAATGATGAGACTTTACAAACAAGAAACTGGGGAGGAAGTTGACTTGCATAGGGGCACAAAGAGACCCCACGAAGATGAGCAGTACGAGTTCATGTACCCTGACGATGACGTGATACATGGGCCCTACTCCGAAGAAGAAATTCTTGAGTGGAAAAATTCATATTTTGATGATGATGTATTAGTGAGAGTTGTGGGTGACGTTGACTTTATGAAAGTAAGCATTTTTAAAGAGGATTAATGTATTTTAATTGTGAAATTCAATTCAGCTGGAAAAAAGTTGGTAATTGTGAACCTAGATACTATGTGTTATGAACTGTTTAGAGCGCTTGTCTGGATAAAACAGTCGGACAGTTCCGTTATTCCAACCATCGATACTTTTATCGACATATTTCCTGTTCAACCTCGGATTCACATACTTTGTGTCGTACTCTTGTAAATAGTTTTGTTGAATGATGAACTGATCCTTTAATTTAGTTTCGTATTTGAAGATGAATATGAAATACTGGAATGCAGATATGATAATTAAGTAAACCATATTGGAAAATCCAAAGGGACTTATTAGCGATACGAAAAGCGCATTTAACGGTGAAAAAAGTGCCAACAAATGTAATGATAGCACAGACGGAGTCCAAACTACTAATCTCCAAGTCATCTTCTTGTTGGATTCATTTTGCTCATCTTTTGGGAATACTCTTTGATACAACTTCGTGAAACCCCACTTCAACAGGCGGATAACAAAATGGGAGCTTTCATCGTTTCTAGCAACTGGTCGATCGATTTCGATTTTGAACAGGGAAGGGGTATGTGGCACTTGGTTGATGTCTCTAGTGATCAAATCATAATTTTTGAAGGACGTAACACACCAGAAAAAGTTGATCCAGCAAGCTGCGTTCAATATGTAATAGAACAGCTTGACCAAAACCAACAAGCTATCTTTCTTGTATCGTACCTTCAATGTCTTGTAGCTCGAAGTGGAGTTATGAGTTATATACAATTTGCATAAAACCAATAGCGAATTTGAGACAAATGAGATCAAAATCGAATACTCAGTTGCTATTGAATCCCAATCAACCAACTGAAACCTCTCATTCAAGGATAGAACAAGATCATATGGATAACTTTTTATCTTAGAAATCAAAGACAGTCTCCGTATGATTCGTCCATTAGCTGATTTTACGGCCATGTTTAACGAATAGTTATGAAACTTTAAGATGCACAGACATCACATTTTTTGCGCAACGAAATAAATAATCGATATCAACAAAATGCTGTTGTTTCAATTGGCAATTTGAAATAGATTCAACATTTGCTACAAGAGCACCACCATCATGAGCAAAAAATTGTTGATTGTCAATCCGAACTCATCTAAGTCGATGACAGATGCTCTCAAACCGTTGATCAAGCCAATAAATGGTTTCAATGTTGACTATTATACAGGACCACCTTCAGCCCCCCCAGAGATCGATGGATACGAAACTTCAAGACAATCAGCAGAGGCTTGCTTCCCAGAATTGAAAGAAATCATCGAAAATTATGATGGAATCCTAATAGCATGCTATTCCGACCATCCATTGATTTACAAATTGAAGGAAATAACTTCGAAAACGATCTTAGGTATTTTTCAAAGCACAATTCTTTACTCTTTAACATACACACCAACCTATAAGTTTGCTATCCTCACATCAAATCATGATTGGGAAAAGATATTAGACTTATCTCTATACGAGTTTTTCAACGGAAGATTGCCAGACGATCATTACGATGACGATATCAAAACGAAGTTACCAAAGTTTGCCTTGCCAACATTGGCCAGTAATGTTAACGTATTGGAGTTGAAAGATCCAGCTAAGTTCAAAAAGCTTCGAGGCAAAGTAGATAAACTCGTCGACCAAGGTGCGAAGCTTATCTTGCTAGGCTGCGCTGGTTTGAGTGGGTTGGATGAAAAGTTTGGTCCATTATATCCAGGTATCATTTTTGTTGATAGTGTCAAAGTTGGTGTTCAATTACTTGTCGCATTAGTGAGTTTTGAGCTGGCTGATTGAAATCATTGAGAAACTCCTGCTTTATTCTTTTACTTCTTGACGTACTGGTTTATTTCTGGTAAACGATAACCAACCCCAAGTTTTTTTTTTGACTTTTACATAGTTAAGATGATAAAAAATTTTGTTCGCTGATAAGATAACCATTCGAACACGCTATTCATTATTAACATACATGCGATCAACATGGGTGCAGATAACATCGTTAGAAAACTGCCTTCATTTGATGCACTTTCAGCTACTACAATTGCCACGCTAGGCCAGATCCCAGACTATCCATTGGACTTCAACATATTTGTCTTCAAAGGAATACATGACGTAAGAGAACAGATGAAGGATGAATTGGAAGAGTTTCGGTTAAGCATTGAAGATGATCAATTGACTGATGGTTTAGTCCCTACATCGACTTCACAACATCAAGATAGATTGCTTGAGATCTTATTGATTGAAAGACATAGAAGAGATATCGTACTTCTCAATGACTTCATAAACTCTCATGACAGTTCTAAGAAAATCACACCAATCAAGTTACAAAATCCATTGAAGTATGAAGTAAAGTCACCTATTTTCAAGAAGCTTCAGTCAAGTTTAAAAGATTACGATAATTCCTTCAGGAGATTTGCTATCTTGCAAAATATGGAATTTAAGTTTGAAGAGGAGGTTATCACTGATGACGAATTAGTTGAAGAGTTTATATCGGATGAGATCTTGAAGTTTAACGAAACCTACTTGGGGCCTAAAGAGAAGCCTGTGGAGGATGCTTTCGAGGAAATATTTTCACAAGGTAAGTTTATTAGAGTCGTTATTCCATTAGCAGCTCAAGGTATCCTCATGGGTGTTGATATAGAGAAAGAGGTCGCTAGCCGATACTGAACTTTTTATGGCTCATACATTGCATTCAGTGAGGAAAGATGTAGTTGCTTCATAACCCTTTTTCAACTAAAGGTGTTAATAAAAAATTACTGCTCTATTAAATCTATCAAATCGAAGTTACACCCATCTTTTAACTATAAATCGCCAAACTTATCGTAAACGCTTCTCCAATCGACAAAAAAGTGTCTGAAGAATTGGACAGCCAAGCCAATATCTTTACTTCCAGTGGCAGCTCTAATGCTATGCATAGCCAACTGACAAATCCCAATATCAATCGTTCTGATTCCGGTCAGACTAGATAATGTTGGCCCTATGGTGCCACCAGATCTGGAATCATTTCTTATTTGGAAATACTGAATTTTGTCTCCGTGACCCTCTGCAATTTGTTCGACAAGCGCTGTACCAACATTGTCTGTGGCCACGTTCCCATTAGAGTCTAAACCAAGTCCCAAGCCAACATTTGGTACAGGTGAATGATTTTTCAAGTACGCTGGTACAAAGTTTGGATCGAGTAAATGAGTGACGTCAACTGATAATAATACGGAGTTGGCATATACTAATCTTTTCAATTCCGAAATGTTATAACTTGGAAACAATGCCGAAGCCGATCTTTCAATTGCTGATTGGAACAAACCTCCCTCAGCACCTTGCCTTGTCAAGGATCCAATTTCTTCATTATCAAAAAGCGTGACAATACTGAAGGAATCATCCAGTAATTCATCCAAGGATTCCAACAAGGCATAAATTGAGGCATAAGAGCAGATCTTATCATCAATTCTTGGGGCAAACAAAAAATCTTCATTCAAACCACCCAAACAGCCTTTTTGAACGTCAAACAAGTCCAAATCCAATTGGAACAAATCGCTTACAGACACTCCAGCTAGTTTGGATACGTGCCTTAACAATTTCAATGAATGCTTAGCTATGAGTGGGGATTTCATTTCATCTTCAGTTGGCTCAGGCTCCAGATTCTCATCGTAACCTACGATGGGAACCATCTGGGTCTCCTTGTTAAATGGACCTTCCAGTGGTGCTCCGAAATGTGGGGCCAAGCTCGATATTCTTGCGATTGGATGAGGTGTAGAGTTGATCAATTTGGAAAATGTCTTTCCCAGTTGCTTGACAAGAATTCGACCACCATATCCAAGATCTCTGTCAAACCACTTGTCACTCAATCCGCCAGAGTAAGGGGATATACCTAATTGCTCGTACCCTTCGTCTTTATTTTTTTTGGATATTGGTTTCAATTTGACTGTCAATGCATCGATATGGCAGCCAATGGCTCCTACACCCTTATTTGGTTTCCATTTTGGGCCTATGACAAATGCAACAATTGAGGTCGAGGATCTGGTTGTGAAATAACTACCGGGTGTCAACCCATCCCACGAATGTTTTTCTGAAATATACTGAAAGCCCTTCGCACTCAATATTTTGGCTATCGTATCAATAGCATGATAAGCAGTGGGGTTTTCGTATGTAAATTTTATGTAATCATTTGAATAGTTGAGGTAGTAAGAGTCGTCATCAACCATCTTTGACATTTCTACTGACTTGGAATTGTGCAACTATTGACTAATGTCTTTTTGTGAGAGTAGTAAAAGTAAGTTGAAGTATGTTAGCCAAAATGGATAGTTGTTATCATCCCAAATAAGTAATACGGCTCCATGCCGAAAACTGGCCTCTCTCGAAAAACAGTCAAATGTACTAGATGGGGCTGTCTGTTTGAAGATTGAAGATGGCGAGACCTTAAAAAGGCCCTTGAGAGTATTGTATCGATGAAGTAGCTCAGCATGTATTTGAAGAGCACATAGATTCAGGGGAATGAGTACAGAATGTTTCAGATTTTGAGATACCATATATGCTGTTCCCACCAAGGCATTTGCTCATTTGACTACAAAATGAGTTTTGCAATAATAATAAGAGTCTTTTGTCCTCCTGTTCAATCCTTTTTGGCGGGTACCAGTCTCATGTTCAAAAACTGGTAATAGAATAGATCAGTTATGAAACCTCCGTTGGCTAGGTAATCTTATAATTCAAACTTGTTAAATATATATGAGTGATAGAGTCAGGGAGAGCAATCCGTGGCCTTTCATTTGCACTCAAAAAATAGAGAGAGAGGAAAAAAAGAACACGAAAAAACCTAGTGACGATTACCATCGATCACGTCAATTCATCTGTTTTTGAATACAACTCAACGATGTACAATCCATATGCTAACTCTAATCCAGTGTTGAATAGTAGGGGAAGCCATTCAGATTATAAGGGTCCAACACAAAATTCACCAAATCTTCTGCAACCACAAGCTCAATTTTATGTAAACCAACCTGGCCAGCATCACCAACCAATGAACTCTCCACCTAATGCACAGGGCCAATTCCCCGATATTTTCAATTCCACACAGGCCAATCTTGGCTTCCAATTCACTCAAGGTGCATTGAATATGGCACAACAAAACATGTCAAACTACATTCCCAAGGAGAACTTGAAAACTTATTTCAAAGTTGATAATAACTATGTCTTTAAGAAGTTGTCCTTGTTGGTATTCCCATATAGAAACAACAAGTGGTCAAGAACAATTGCTCAACACCAGAGCTCTGCTACTGATAAATTGATCTATTCACCACCAACAGAAGATTTAAACGCACCAGACTTATACATCCCACTCATGGGTTTCATAACAATAATCTTGATAACGTCAATAGTGCTTGGTATGAAGAATGAGTTCAATCCTCAAGTTTTGTCCGTTCTTTTTTCAAAAGAGATTGCTATTTACATACTAGATTTTGTTCTTTTATGGTTGGGGTTCTTTGTCTTCAACATCCAAGAATACAAATTTTTTGACATCTTGAGTTATACAGGTTACAAATTCATCCCAATCAGTTTGTTGCTCATTTCAAGAAACTTATTTGCCAGTAATTTGTTTTATTATACAACATTTGTTTATTTTTTGGTGAGTTATGGTGTTTTCTTGATTAGATCCATGAGGTCCATTGTCTTTCCAAACGGAAACATTGGTGGAAAAAGCAGAACAAAAGAAATATCCATCTTTGTATATTCCTTTGCTCTTCAAGCACTTTTTTTTCTAATAATTTGAGAGATAGTTACGATCACCAAATTACATGAGGATTGGTCTTGGGTTGATAGTTCTTATAAATCATTTATGCAGGCAATTTATGTAAGTATTTTGCAAATCATCCATTATCGATAAGCACAACAAATCTTGGAAATTTCTTGACTAACCAACAAGCTTAATTTTGTTGTTTATTTGATTTATATGTAATTTATCTTTTATCTTCTCTCATCTCTTACAACCCTAACAATTTATCTCTCCCGAAAAACAAAACAAAAAAGTTGAAATCGAGAAGAATTTTTTTCTTGATATTTTTTCAATTTCATCAATTGATCAATCAATCATATAATCGCAAGTAAAATGGCTTATTAAATCATCCCGGGGCTCAGTTCTTTGAAGTGTATGTATACTTTATTTTGATGCTGTTCAGACAACTGATCTCATCTCTACACACCTCCCGATTTCTATACCCATCAGTTCAACATGTGTTATTTATGTGATGATACGAATCCTTGAAGGATTCTATACTATATATAAACCCAGCTCTTCGACTTTTACTGTGAGACCAAAACTTGTCAAACGCTCTGATTATAGATACGTTGAACTGGATGATGAATTCTAGTGGTGTTATTGTAGAGATTAACAGTGACGGAGCTTGTCACTGAAAAACAACTTTCAAAAGTACTAACATCTCTTCTCAAAGGTCATTTGATGTACTCTGGTGTGAGTTCTAAATGCCCCGGAATTATCATTTTACAAACAGGCGTAATTGCATGTTTGTAAGATAAGATGAGTTCCAAAAGTTTTGAATTATTCAAGGTTGAATGATAAATATTTTGAACAAGTTGGTGAAATGATGCCTGCTATGCTAATCGTTTAGTTTGAGTATATACTTAGCTAATCTTATTATAACTTATCAAAACTTTATTATTTGTAGCATTGAAAGATAGTCTGCAAAGGTTGGACTATTCTTTGTACGCCTTTAATCATCCCAAATATCTTCAACTCCATCTTTTGCCTACCGCTACGTAGCTAAACAAAAAAAGTTTTTTTTTTCAGTGGTTGAAGAAAAAAAAGTTCAAACAATTGAACTTCGTCAAGAGAGTCAAAAAGTAGCATCTGAATCATGTACGCTTTCTCTTCCAGATTAATAGCAGGAAGTGCCAAATTCAGGCCCATCAGTGGTTATACTCGCTCTGTTTCTGGAGTTAAGTTTGTCAGATTCAATACCACAGTGCTGGCTGAACAATATCCGCTAGAAAATTTAGAGGTAGATTCGAAACCACAGGAAGTGGATTCTCAAGACTCATTAAATGCAGTAACCGAACAGAATGCCACACTGCAGCCCAGAGTTCAAAATAGGGGACCTCCACCTTTGAACGTGTTTGTCAGCCGTTTTATCTCCAAAATGTCGTCCGATTTGACTTTAGATCAGGTTCTCGATCGTGTACTGAGAGCCATCAAAAAGGAAGCCCATTCTCCCAATTTCAGCTATATTGCTACTGGCGAAAGAACTGGTGTCACTTTTCATAGACTTATGAACCTTCTGATTGAAAAGAGTGACGGCCTGTCTGAGGCTGCCGTCATCTATAGGGTGTTGACCTTGATTAAAGAATACCGTTTGGCCAATGTCTCTCATTTCAATAGAGCAATGGAGCTGTACTTGAAGGAAGACAAACCAGATGATGCTCTTAGTTTGTTTGTTGAATCTCTTGAGTATGAGCATTCGTTGGATGATAAGTCAGTTTACAATAAAGTCGAATTGTCCGACAATATTTTAACTACTCTCTGGGTTAGTTATGTTCTCTCGTGTTTCCACAACAAACAAACCCCTGATGTTGATGTCTACCGCAAAATAAGTTCATCTGAATCATTCAACATAAACTCCAGAAAGCTCTCCTTGTTATTGAGTTCATGCAATTTATCCCCAGAGTTTCAAAAGTTTGCCAGGCAGACAATTGCACAACACAGACTGCTGACCACCGATCCTAATCATTCAAAACTTCTTGATGTTGGTTTCGCTGCTGCTCAGAACCGTCAACTTTCAACTTTGGAGCAGACTTACAAAAACATTTTGCATTCGTCTAAGATATCAGGAATTGAGATTACAGAAGATACGTATAGAAAGATAATGCACATGTTCAGCGCGGCTTTAAAACCAGATAGAGCTCAATCAATTTGGAATACAATGGTTTCCAAAACTGGATCCCCCAAGGATATAAACTCTTGGAATGAGTTGTTGTACAGCTTTTCTAAAGTTCGATCGAGTTCCTCCAAGGAAGAGAAAAGTGCTGGTTTAACTAAATTGGAGCTGACTTTTGCCTACATGGATCAAAATTTTGTTGTAAATTCAACAACTTTACGTTATTTGGTTGCTGGGTATTTGGCTAATGACGCTTATGAGAAGGCTTTCCAATTGATCCAAGAATTGTCAAAGGATGGTAGAAAGGGTACTAAATTAGATGATGAGATAGTATCGACATATTTGGGAGCTTTACTGAAAGCTGGGAAATTATCGGAAGCGATGAAGTTTTTGGAATCTTTCATTGTTCAAGGTTTCAAACCAGATATCAAAGCAATGAATTCGATAATGACCAGATTTAATAACAATAAGAATTTCAAACAGTGTGAAAAGCTTGTGAGCTTGATTCATAAATTGAATTTAAAACCAGATGTTGCTACATATACAATGTTGATTGATATGATAATGAAAAATTCGGCATCCAGTGCTGCCAACTTGGATCAATTATTATCTGACGTAATCCAAGAGATGGGAAAGAACAATTTGGACTTCAAGAATTCTGTCACTTTGACTGCAATTATTGATGGACTTGCCAAGGAGGGTTCGATGAACTCTGTCACAAGTTTGTTAGACTACATGAAAGCTAACAAAATTTCTGTGCCTTTGATGTTGTACACTAGTGTCATCGATGCGGCTGGTAAACAAGGTGATTTGAATTTGGTCAAAAATATGTTCCTGGAGTCATTAAAGAACGGTGTCAAACTTAATGTCCCTATCTATAACAATGTCATTGTCGGTTGCTTGAATGCTGGTAGTGTTGAAGATGCATTACATTACTATAATTTGTTAAAGAATGAGAAGTTGATAAAGCCAAATTTTTACACTTTCTTTTTCCTTCTCAGACATCTTTCGAGATCGAGGAACGCAGAGAAGGATTCCATCGCAAATCTTCTCAATGACTTGTCTGAGTTGATTCGCAATGATGATTCATTCTATTTAGGAAGAGATTTACCAAAGGTTTTGAGATCATTGAAGCTGAAAGGAATAGAGATGCCTGAAAATATAGATAAACTTGTTTCGGAAAGTTGATCACATGTACATAGAATCAGCAAAATGAATTAAATTTTGTAGTTGATTGAATAAAAAGTTTTGTTCTATCAGAGATCGAAAAACATCCCTTGTGTACTTAATTTATCTACACATGCACTGAAGTTATTGGTATGTGTTTGAATTATACTTAATTGGAGAGATATCTCCTTAAACAGCACAGAAGGAGACGCGATACTTCAAAAAGATGAATTCAATCTAGATCAGACAATCAATCATATACAACTTCGTAAAAAGACGAGAAAGGCGAAAGGCAAGACTTGATTGCTTCACAAAAAAAACGAAAACCTAATTCAAGTTTTAGGCCTCAATGATGGTTTTGATGGTGCCGTTTTCTGAGGCCTTACTGAAAACTTCATAGGCGTGTTCCAATTCATCCAATTTGAAATGATGTGTGACCAACTTGGCTGAATCAATTTCTTTACTGGCAACTCTATTCAACAACTCCTCGGTAGAGTAAGCACTGACCAACCCAGTGCTGATGGAGATATTTTTAATCCATAAGTCTTGTAATTGCAAGTCAACTGGCTTACCATGGACACCAACATTGGCAATTCTTCCCCCTGGTGCGATGATATCCTGACATGTTTGGAATGTCAGAGGAATTCCAACACATTCAATGGCAACATCAACACCGGGTTCCAAAGTTTCACCAATTACTTCAGCGGTGGCTTCCCTAGTGATGGAGAACACAGCCTCGGTAACGCTTGAAACTTTACTTGGGTTGACTGTATGAGTTGCACCAAACCTCTTTGCAGCTTCCAAACGCAGATCATCCATATCAATCATGATGATTCTCGAAGGTTTAAAAGTCTGACAAGTCAATAATGCAGCCAAACCTACTGGTCCTGAGCCAACAATGGCAACAGTGTCATTCTCCTCAATCTTGCCTGAAATGACACCAACTTCGTAACCTGTAGGTAAAATATCGGAGAGCATTAACAACGCCTCATCAGACGCTTCCTTTGGCGCGATGAATAGCGAATGGTCTGCATGAGGGATTCTCACATACTCAGCTTGAGTTCCATCTATTTTGTGACCTAAAATCCAACCACCATCTAAGCAGTGGCTCTGTAAGTTTTTTTTACAATAATAGCAAGAACCGCAGCTGGTGATGCATGAAATGATCACTTTATCACCCGGCTTGAAGTTGCCGACTGCATCTCCAACTTCATCAACATATCCGATCCCTTCATGACCCAAGATAGTACCCGGTTTACATGTTGCAACATCCCCCAAACTAATATGCAAATCTGTTCCACAGATAGTTGTTTTTGATATTTTAATGATGGCATCCGTTGGACTTTGGATAATTGGTTTATTGTGTGTCTTGAAAACACGTGCAAGTGATCCAACACCTCCGTAAATCAAAGCTTTCATTGACATTGTCCCAAAAAATTGACAATAATTATTTTTGAATATGTTGAGTTTTGTGAACTGATCGCAATGGAATTACAAAGGACAAAACCCCCAGTTTTTATATTTGACGTATTTGTGTAATAAAGCAGCAGCCCAGCTAAGTTTCTACTGTGTGTGTAAATTTTCGATGCCAATTATTTCGTATTTTTAGAATGACACAATGATTAAAGACCATGATCATGCAATTGTCTACAGCCGATGGGCTGATTTTCTGTAATTTCTTCTCAATCTGATAGATTAGCCTTTCACTTGTCTCAGAAGGCAACAATAACGGAGAGCGGAGCGGAGGAATCGCGAGAAAAGGGGAGTGTACCGCCGAGCAATATCTCCTCTTAGGGCTTTTATCAGCAGTGGATTTACAACTGCGCGACCTACTTATTAGATTCCACCTTTTAGTTCGAATGAGGGTCGCCACTACGATTACGATCTATCATCCCGAGGAATTTTTTCTTTTAAAAAAAATCGTAGAAATTCGGTTTATAGGAGTAAAGTGTAAGATTTCAAACAAATCTGTTTAGCATCTATCTCTTCCAAAGATATCCATTGGGGGCATCGTGCAGCGACAAATTTGAATATTGATACTTATTACATTCTATTAGTTGTGTTGAGTCAGAAGCCATTGCACATATCATACCAAGCACAAATAGAGATAGAACCCGTTTCTCTCAAAGTAATAAGAGATAGATAAACAGATGAGTCGGCTAGTCAGATTTTCAACCCGATCTTTTCAAAGGTCATTCACCTCTACCGTTCAAGTTCTCAATACCAAGGTGCTATCACCACTCGAAAAATATGATGAGAATGTCAGAAAAGGTATCTTGAGAGATGATCCTTATCAGCGTGGTATAATATCAAGTTTAAATCACTTACATGCAGATTTGATGAAGTATAAGCCACCTGAGTTGATAAAGCCTGATATCGAAGACTTGAAACCAAAGAATTCTTTTCAAAAATTCTTGGGATCTCTCAAGCCAAGCAGAAAATCTCAAGAGGGTGGTGCTTTAACTGAGCAGCCTCATGGTATATACCTCTATGGAGACGTCGGTTGTGGTAAAACCATGTTGATGGACTTGTTTTACTCCACGATTCCTTCAAATTTGACAAAGAGAAGAATTCATTTTCATCAGTTTATGCAAGGGTTGCATAAGAGATCTCATCAATTGAAAGTGAAACATGGTAACCCAAATATTGATGTCATACCTTTATTAGCAAGCGAGCTTGCGGAGCAGTCCACTGTATTGTGCTTTGATGAATTTCAAGTTACAGATGTCGCTGACGCTATGTTATTGAGAAGAGTGCTACAACTTGTCTTGCAGCCAGATCACGGATTGATATTGTTTGCCACTTCTAATAGGGCTCCAGATGACTTGTACATAAATGGTATTCAAAGAGAGAGTTTTATCCCATGTATTGAGACGATCAAAAGAATGACGGAAGTGATCTTTTTGGATTCGCCAACTGACTACCGTAAATTAGAAAAACCAATGTCTTCTGTGTATTATTCTCCTCCAGAGAATTTGAGTTACCACAGTCCTGAATCCAAAAAGCAACAAATAGATCATGTCAAATTGTGGTATGATTTTTTCAGTCAAGGACACACAGCTGAATTTGATTTGAAATTGACTATCTGGGGAAGGCACTTGAATGTTCCAAAATCTACTCCACCATATGTAGCCCAATTCACATTTCAAGAGATTTGTGGGGATAAATTGGCTGCTGGAGATTATCTAACATTGGCAACGGCCTACACCTCTTTCATCGTCACAGACATTCCATACCTTTCAGTCGATGTAAGAGATCAAGTTAGAAGATTCATCACCTTTTTAGATGCCGTTTACGACGCTCATGGAAGACTTGCAGTGACAGCTGCTGCACCATTTTCAGATTTATTTGTTGAGCCTGAAGATTTAGTGGATCCCTTCACTTTAAAAGCCGGAGTCAATGTTGAGTCGATACAAGCACTTCCAGATATAGCTGATGATGACATGGTCACGAAACATCACATGGATTCCAATCTTGCCAAGAAGGCTTCGATGTTCGGGACATTAGATGAAGAAAGATTTGCATTCGCTAGAGCTTTGAGTAGGTTGTCACAGATGAGCACCAAAGAATGGGTGGATACTCTGGCTTCCTTGAGACACCCACCAGAATAGAGGTGTGGTAAATAAATGACATGAAGTTAATTATTATTTATATAAATATTTCATCAGTTATCCTTATTGTACATGGTGGGCAGCGTGATATAGAGCTGCAATATAACCCATCTATTTATTATTCCCCCGTATGTGTTGCATTATATATCTTGTAAATTTAAAGGAGTGAAATTAGCTTCCTCCGATCCATAAATGTCCTTACATTCGATAATCCTCAACTCGCATTCTCTCATCGTATTCGGGTCTCCAATACTTCCATCAACAACTTTACCCACTTTCTGATAGGTAAGCAACTGAGTAGTTTTCAACACTTTTGCCATCACCGTGAGGACTTGATTCACAGCTCGGATGAGGTCGTCACCTTTGGATATTTTATCCAACAACAACGCAGAAAACAAATCACCAACACCAGTGAAGTACGATTTCAATCGCGTAACCTTGAATAAAATTACTTCTTTATTGTGTTTAGAGGAAACCACAGTATAAATATACTCATCATGATCTCTCAACTTTAAATAATCTGCAAACTCTTTAGATAAAGAGGTGATGACAACATGATCAAGATTAAATTGTGAATGTAGTTGGACTAGGGCCTGCTTAAGTGTATCTACAGAATTGATTTGCATATTCAACAACAACTCTGCCTCAAACTGATTAGGTGTTATAATATCGACTTTACCGGTTGCCAAGATATCTCTATATGTAGGGACCACGGACTGATCAACGTATAATTGTCCTTCATCACCCATCACGGGATCTAAAAGCCAAACACAGTTGGAATTTTGCAACTTGAGCAGTGAGCCTACCTCACCTACAGCTTTTAATGTAGATGCATCGGGAGTATACCCAGTGAGAAGCGCATCATAATGTGATCCGATCAGTTGTAAACCATGAAAAATACTTGCAATTTGATCATGTGTTGATTCAGTACCGTATACTTTGCCATAACCTGTATGGTTTGAGAATTGCACCGTGTTCAAAACATCCACGTCCCAGTTAAGCACTTGGAGTGGGAATGTTGATGCCTTGTTACCCACATATCCATGTACCACATGAGACTGTATTGATAACACATTTTTGGGTTCAGATGAAGTAAGCATCATTGGGCCAAAAAAAAAAAAAAACCACTGACCTCTCTAGTCAATGATAAGATCTATGCTCAAACAAACGAGTTCTAAACTCACAGGATTTAAGGAAAGAATCACAATGGTGAACAGAAATGTTGAGAGTACTTGTGAGATGATTATTGATTATACCAGTAGTCTGGTACAATAGAATTTTCTGCTAGTTTCCGGCAAAGATCAATGAAGCCGAAAAACCTGACATCAGAAAAAACAAAACTCGTCAAAACAGATTGTCGTTCATCAAAATGACAATTTTAAAGCCTGTGCAACGGCAGATATTATTTCAAAAGAAAAAAAGGGGAGAGCATAGCTCATAGCTACAAATTATCTACAGTCTTGAAGAATTGCCAACAAAGAAGAATAGAACCTTTACCGAAAACCAATATAAAAATATCTATATAGAGCAACCTGGAAACTCTTTTATGGCATGAGTCGAAACCACTGGGACCGACATACATGACGATAAAATACAGTCTCAATTCCTGAAATAGTTGAACAAGAATGCCAACCTGAAAACGGTTCGCCAAATTCATGGAAATTTTCGAAATCGAGAAAGAAATTTCAAATGTAATGGATGTGAAGCAAATGTGCCTTTAGACGAAATCGCCTAAACATTTTTCAACCAAGCTTCCTGTGAGAAAATATCGTTTAAAGAAAAATTAAACTGTGGAAATATTCTGAAGAATTAAACGAATACTAAATGTGTAGGGGTATCTTCATATTTGAAAATAACTTTTGAAGTTTCGTATGTATGACTCATGAGAGTCCATACTAAGAATAAAAACTATTAGTTTTGTTTATCACAAAAACGAAGAAATTCTTGAAAGCAAAATAGTAAGAATCATTAAACCGATGATATGAAATCAATTCATGGACTGTAAATCCAGGCCTCAGCTTCGGCTTCAGCCTCTGGTGCAGGTTCAGCCTCAGCATCAGCTGCTGGAATGGCTTCTGGTGCAGCTTCTGCGACTGCTTCTGGAACTGCTTCTGGAACTGCTTCGGCATCAGCTTCAGCATCAGCTTCAGCTTCTCTCTTGAAGTGACCTCCTGGAGGTGGACGTGGAGCTGGAACTCCTGGTGGTGGAGGAGTAGGTGGAGTAGGAGGTCTACCTGGTGGTGGTGGAGTAGCCGGTGTGCCTGGTGGTGGTGGAGTAGCTGGTGTACCTGGAGGTGGAGGTGGTGGGCCATGTCCTCCCTTTGGTGGTGTAGGAGGACGGATATATGTAGGGGTTGGCTTAGGTGGGAATGGGAAAGCTGAGACAGTTGCATTTGATGGTGGCCATGGGAAGTGAGGGTGACCTGGTGGTGAAGAGCCTTTGCCTCCGTGTGGTGGAGGTGGTGGTGGGAATCCTTTACCTCCATGTGGCGGTGGTGGGAACCCCTTACCTCCTCTTGGTGGAGGTGGTGGTGGAAAACCCTTTCCGAATGGTGGGCTAGGATGTTTATTCTCATGACGTTTCACGAATTCGCCCCCTTCACCGTCAATTAAAATTGGTGAAGCAGAAGCAAATACTGCCAAAGTACCGACTGCAAGCAAGTTTGATAACTTCATTCTTTATGTTTGATTTCAATCTATCTGAAGAATCAAATTTGTTTAACTTGGTTGATAAAAATAAAGAAAGGCTTGGAATTTAAAGTTCCAGGGGAACAATATTCATTTTATATATAAAAGATGAAGATGAAGATTCTGACAAACGTTTGACGATAGGTAGTTATGGCAAAGAGCAAGGAATGCAGGAATTGTTCCATGGAGTCAGTACATGGCAGATCGCTCTGATCAATTTGAAAAAGTTCCTTGCAAGTGGGACATATGAATAATAATACCCGCTATTTCTCTTGTACAGTAGTTCTAAAGCAACATTTAATTTTTTCTTTTTTCAAAAGCGCGTTGATTCACAAGACATGCAACGCAGATTACAATAAGTTTTATCAAAAAAAAAATTGCAGATCGGCAGCATTTTTACACAAACGTTTACAGCCTTTTAAAGTTTGAATGTGGCTTTTGTTAAAATAACGTCAGGATTGTTATCAATATAATTTATGAAGCTTAGAGTTCAATTGTTATAAAATTGAAGCAGTTATACTCTACCTGGTGGGCTTTACACCTCATTCGTTTAAGGATGACTTGGATTATCACGAAATAAATTCAAATATTTGGTTTGAGACATTGAAGAAAAAGAAAATAAAAAAATTCTGTTTGTGGGCTCCTGTCCCTTTGTGTATCTGCTGTGAAATTATCAATTTTGCACGGTACTAATTAAATGTAACATCGAGCGCACGCAGGAGCATTGAGCATATAATTTTTTGAATCACATTTGACGGCGATTCACAAACAAATAAACAAATAAACAACTAATCAGATGTGGCAAAGAGAAGAACATCATCAATTATAAGGAGTGAACAGCACGACTGGTCTTTATTCACATCTTTTTGGTAGATTTACTGATTTCTGAAAATACGAATACTATTTCGTCATCTACTATTTAATTATTTACGCTTAAAGTCTAAATCTGAGTGCTTACTTATCTTAAAATTTGTACCTTACTTTTTTGGGCTAGAATCGTATTTATTCAACTTATTTGCCTGTTTTTTTTTATCTATCTGATACGGTTTTTAGCATAAACCAAATAAGCGTACAGCGCATTTTTTTTTGTAAGATCCGTATCTGAAGGTCCCTCTTTTTACGCAAAGGCACGAGCCGAAGGGGCACTCACACACGCGCATGAGGCAGACTGCAGTGTGGTAAAAACAAAACATAAAAATATTTTAGATTTAATTTTACAACAACATCAACAGGAAAGATAACGGTCGATGTGTGTCTGTCTGTCTGTCTTTATCGGCAGCTCATTAGCTGCAAAAGTCTATTTAAAGTTGATACCGTTCATATCTGTCTCTCCAGTTCATCGATGTGTAATTGCTGAGTATCATCAGTCTCATCGCTTCTCAAGATAAATCAAACTGTGTTTCTTATGCTAGTCAATTGTGTTCCAACTCTCAAGGTCTAAATTGATTCAGGCAAAACAACTTCTCTTGAAATCTCGTTACATTTATCCATGCAAGATCTGTACGATTTGCTGATAGACACGACATAAATAACACAGTCAAAAGATGAAACAATTCGAGCAAACAATAGATGTCTTTGTGTCACAGATAATATGAACGGTGAACTCAGTCCGTCATAGGACGACTTGCCATAGGAGGTCGGAGTAATAAAATAAATGCTGTAAAAAGAGTGGATATGCAAAATCGGTTGTGCTTAACTTGTACAACAGTCTGAAAGTGTTCCACTTCTGAAAAAAATGCATCTACATTCCCTCACGCCGTTTACATGGACTAACTAAACAAACTAGTTTGATGTCATATGGATGTGTGTTGTATTCGTGTTGATGCTTAGGCGATGGAGGGACTATGTTACAACTCCAATAACCTAAGCTATAGAGGTGGGAGCGGATTAATCTAGCACTTCCATGTCTCTCTATTTTTTCTTTTTTCTTTTTGATAACAAAAAGAAATAATAATAAAAGAATTGAGGGGGCAAGCTGCTAATGCTGTTGCTGCTGCTACAATATGTACGTAACGCATAGTACGTGATCTGAGAAAGTACAAGAGAGATCCTCTAGGTTATTGTGGGTGCATATCTTTTGATTTGGATTAATCATAATAGAGATTAGCTTAGGGAAAGCAACTGTACAAAGTTTTGAAACTCCCTCTTGAGTAACTGAGACATCTCTTTTACAAATTGACTGTGAGTAATGTTGATGATTCAAGATTCCAACAATAAGTATTTACACTAGAATAAAGATGTACCAATGAGTCAACATATTCAACAAATTCTTTTATTTCGTCAACAAGAGCCTCGGCATCAACTCGAGTGTTTGAGCCAGTCACACCCGACTGCTTCTGTCTAGTCAGCGTAATGTTAATTTTTATTATCTGAATCACAAGTACTTCCTTATTGGTCAAACATGCGGGTATAAGAGAATTTTAAATCACAACTCAACCTACCAGCAGTCTCCATATCCTTTCAACGTCATAGGCCAGGGTTTAGTGATGCTCAGATTACAGTCCCGCGTGTCAAATTGATCAGATCAGATCAAATGGACTCATCAGCTGTAAATCAATCTTTTTTTTGCCTTTCAACATAAAAAATAAAACGCTAACCTTTTAGTGATACTCATGCAAATCGACTTCACAGAATATTTTTTGAGTAATTGTCATTCAATTCTTTTTTGATCACTTAGGTCTGGCCCTAAATCTTACATACTCTCCAAGTCCAGCAACCTCAAATGGTGGAAGCCTAAAGATCCTACATTAGAATAAACCACCACGCGTTTTTTGCCTATTTCAAGGACCGTATCATCTTGTCAACGCGAACGAATCAGTTCTTTTCCTATTCTATGAGCACGCCATGCATAAAAAAATTCTTCAGATAATATATTGAGCATTAGTTGAATTAATCACACCTTTCCAGCACCATCCCTTGTTCACTCAGCATCCTCGTCACTTGATTCTATCTCCAACTCAATGGCATCCGGGTTTTGTACTGTGGCCTTAATTGCATTGTTGCTTGATACTTTAGGACCTTCTGTTGATTTGACAAATCCCTCCATGATTCGATCTTCATGTTTGCCAAACTTCACTTGGCAAATTCTTATGAATCTAAGCATATCTTTAAATGTTTCCTCTTCTCCATACTTCAATTCGAACAACTTCCAATGAGCTTCCAAGTCGCTTAACAAAGACGCCTTTTTAGCTTGACTCAATGTTTCATAGAAGTGCCTCAAAATCAATCTCGCCCTCTTTAATTCAGATAACTTGACCTCTAATGAAGCAAAATCCTCGACAAATCCCAATAAGTCTCTTGACAACGGAAGTTGGTCATCATTGATGATTTGCTCATATATTGGTCTCAACAACAGTTTCTCCATGTATTGAGTTGCCTTGGCGACAAAAGCCTTATAGATAATAATTCTTGACTCGGGTTCCAATTCTGAGGCATTTTCCTTGTAAATTTTAAACATCTTTGCAATGTTACCATTAGATTCCTCGAAATCAGCATACAACAAGATAACTGCGTGAATGTTTTTTAAAGGGCAGGTAGTAATAAATTGATCAAACAAATCACGGATTCTTTCCTTGTTAACACTGACGATACGTGAGAACTTCAAAATTTTTGAAAGGTAAATGTTCCAGATTTCATAGACTATTGGGTAGTTGAAAATTTTCAAGCCTTTTTCAAACACTCCAAGACTTCTCTCATACATGTCATTCTCCTCATAGAATGAGGCATAGTTGATCAATGTGATTGGTTTGGCAATTTTCAACTGAATCATTTCTTCATATATCTCACTAGTTCTCTTGATCTTACCCGAGCTTTCGACCAAATCAACATAAAAAGACCATAGTTTGAAGGATTTGAATACTCTCGACTGAACTGGCACGGAGTTATCATGAAAATCGATGTCCGTCTTTTGTGGTATGGTAAGAGGATTTTCCAATACCTTTATCAGCTGGTCCATATTATCATTCCTCAACTCTAGATTGCTCCATTCTAGCCATATCTCAACCAAATCATTCACATCGTTAAACGGCACATTCACACACTTTGACAAGATGGCCCTTGCTGTCTTTAGATCACCATTGGTTTCGTAAACTTTGAGATATCCAACCCAAATGCGATACAAACCTTTCTTCACCTTTTTCGGGTCTATTGTCATAATTGCCCGCACAAAAGTTTCCAAAATCTCCTTCAACTGCTTCTTGTCAAAGAGTTCGATTCTTTTCAACCACGTATCAACATTGTTCGGATCTTGCTTCAAGTAAATGTCATTAATCATAAACTCTCTTTGGTTCATAAGCCTTTCAAAATTGGACATTCTCTCATCCAATTCAGGTCCGCCCTGATTCATCAAACTTGTTATCATCCTTTCTTCAAACTCTAAATAGGCTTCGTAAATAGAAGTAAAGTCTCGGAGTGTATCTGATTCAGTTATTCCTTGTTCATATACAGCCTTCAGCTCAGCATAGTTTTTCGTATCGTCAAAATACAGAGCTAACCTTTTGACTAATCTTTCCCTTTGATCTGGAAATTTCGTTATGGATTTTTTCACCACCTCCACAATCAAATTCGATTTGTATTTAGCCAAAACACTTATGTACTTCCAATATATGTCAAACTCACTCTCGAGTGTGGCAATGATGTCCTGGTTGTTGAAGAATATATTGAAGACTTCGATTAAATCCTCCAAATTATCACCAGAGCTATATTTCAACAACTTATCAAGTATACTTTCATAGTCATACTTATTTTCAGCATCGTTAAACGCTATCTTGAATATGAGAAATCGTTTAAAAATCTGATAGCTACTAATTTTGTCTCCAAACTCCAAATAAAGTGGCCATATTTGAAAATGTAACGGTATCGGCACTAATTGCAAACATTCATCAAATATTTTCTTCACAAACTGCAATTCTCCGTTATCTCTGAGGTAACTCAAGTACAATAACCAATACTTTGGAAATCTACCCAAATTCTCCTTTGCAATTTCAAAACTTTTTATAACGTTGCTGCTATCAGTAATGTGCTCTACTTTCAACTCCAAAAGTATCATCCATATTTTGTATGATCTATTCAAATAATGCAATGCCCTGGATAAGATGAAAATTAGGTTCTTTGTGGTGTGTTCGGGCTGGGAAAGCTTTTGATGATAGTACTCGAGCCAGACATCTATGTTATATGGGTCCTTGATAAGCATGTGCTCAAAATGCTCGTCATCTTTATCTATGAAAGACATAGCTGACTCAACTCTTTCGATCTGTTGTTCTGAAGAGAGATTACACTGTTTTTTGTGTCTGCACTCTATTTTTTTATTCTTGTTGCAAAAATGTGTTAAAAAAAAGTTGAAGGTGATCAATTTGGCAGTACCGTAAGCTACTTGAATTTTGTTATAAAGCTAAATAGATAATGTCAGCTGCTGGTAATAGGTAAGTGGATTTCTACAATCTTGGACCCAAGAAATGGTTTCAATATATTAACATCTATGAGCTTGAAGAGAGCTGGTTTTTCCAACCAGAATGACTCTTGGAGTCATGAAGGGTAAATTAAAAGGTGCACAACAAGGACATTCATTATTGAAAAGAAAATCCGAGGCATTGACCAAAAGATTCAGAGAGATCACCAAAAGAATTGATGATGCAAAGAGAAAAATGGGACGAGTCATGGAGACAGCAGCATTCTCATTGGCCGAAGTTTCATATGCTACCGGCTCCAGTATCAGCTATCAAGTGCAAGAAAGTGTCAAGAATCCGAGATTCAGAGTAAAAGCCAAACAAGAGAATGTCAGTGGTGTTTACTTGCCTCTGTTTCAAATTGACTTGGATGAATCAATCAATGACTTCAAAATGACTGGTTTAGGTAGAGGTGGTCAACAAGTTCAAAAATGTAAAAACGTATACACAAAGGCCGTTGAGACATTAGTGGAATTGGCTTCTTTACAAACTGCATTCATCATTTTGGATGAGGTTATTAAAGTTACCAATAGAAGAGTCAATGCCATAGAGCACGTAATTATTCCAAGAACCGAGAACACTATATCCTACATTAATTCCGAATTGGATGAATTGGATAGAGAAGAGTTTTATCGTTTGAAAAAAGTTCAGGAGAAGAAGTTGCAAAAAGCTGCTATAGAAGATCAGGAAATCAAGCAAAAAATGCTGGATGCTGCTAAATTGGCAGAGACGTTTGGCACAAGTGAGACAATCAACGAAGTTGCTAGTATGGGAACTGAAGGAGATATATTGAACAATGACGACGACAAAGATGTCATATTTTAGCAGAACTATATTATTCAGCAGATTTACCTCTGATTTGTTAAGCTTGTTTATTTTTTTGATTTTAGACCTTTCGTAAGTAACTATTATTATTTCAATTCTTACAACACCACCTTATATCCAATTTAAGCAAGTCTATAAAAAAAGTTTAAAAAAGTCATTTGCTAAATCATTACAACTAAATATTTCTTTGACAACTAGTCCCTATTCATTATGAAATTTGTGTTACTCTTACTCACGACGGTGTCGATGTGTCACTCGGCATTGTCAACGGTAGGAATGGTTGCCAATCCTCAGTTGCTTTTAGAAATGGAGTCTGTACCGGAACTAACCGAGTCTCAACAATTGGAGAAAGCATTTCAAATTTATGGTATTGAAGATCCCAATGAACAAAGATTGGTTCTTTACGAAACTGAAGCCGATGGCATCAAAGTGGAGGTGATCAGTGAACTCGACAAGTTCAAATTTTTGGAGCTGAATGTTAAGTTTCAAGACATCACGTCGTATTGGGATCAGTATATTGAAATTGATGGACAAGAGGAATTCAACCTACAGTCCTTATCTAATTACAAAATCAAATCGGATATCAAATTTCACAAGTACAAATATCCAAACGCTACTGAATTTCATACAAAAGAGGTCTTTAAATTGATCAAAGATATTGATACAACAATGATTTTTGAAAAATTAACCAATTTCACTAGCTTTTACAGTCGTTATTACAAATCCGAATCTGGTTTTGAATCACAACTTTGGCTTTATGAACAAATTCTTTCAATTATTCCTGCAGACTACTTACCCAATGTCAATATCACTTTGTTTGATCACAAGAAGTGGAAACAACAATCAATAATTGTCACAATCTTTGGGGAGAATGCGATCAAGAAAGATGGAGTATTTGTTGATAAAGGCCCTGTTGTAGTCTTGGGTGCTCATCAGGATTCCGCAAATGCTGTCTTTCCAAAATATTTGAAAGCTCCAGGGGCTGATGATGATGGAAGTGGCAGTATGACGATTTTAGAGGCCTTGAGAATAATTTTGAAACATGAAGTGAAATTCACTAATACTATCGAATTTCATTTTTACTCTGCAGAAGAGCTGGGTTTGCTAGGATCATTGGATGTATTTAATCATTACAGAGAGGAAAACATCACCGTATTGGCCATGCTACAGCAAGATATGACTGGGTTTATCGCAAAGACTATTGACCGTCAAGTTCCAGAACACTTAGGAGTTACCACTGACTATAGCTCTGATGTATTATTTGACTTTGTATTGAAGATCATTGATCAGTACTGTTTGATCCCAGCTATAGCTACCAAATGTGGCTATGCATGCAGTGATCACTCCTCAGCGTTGCAAAATGGTTATCCCAGTATAATGGTGTTAGAGTCTCTGTTCAAGTATACGGATCCTAATATTCATAGCACAAGTGATACGATTGATAGATTATCGATTACGCATATGGCTGAAAACGTGAAAATGGATCTCGGTTATTTGTATGAATTGGGGCATTGGTCCAATATTGAAGAAGAAGGTGTTCAGCAAATCAAATTTGGCTCTGTAGGATTCAAATTCAAAAGATGGTTTTACTCAAACTTTGACGAAATTTGTATTGCAATGTTGATTTGGATTGTTCTAACTACGTTAGTATTTGTGAAGTTGTTGCAAGATGCTGGCATCAAGCGCAAGATCGCTAGAATTTTGAAAAGACGTAAGTACCATATCTTACCAACTGTGTAATCTCAGATAAGAGAGATACAACATCAAAAATTGATCTCTTTTTTTTTTAGTTTTCGCCATACTACTATTATTACTTGATGATAACGTATACAATCGAATTCAACTGTTCTTTAAAAAGATGCCCAAATCTGTGATACGAGAGCCCAAGAAAAGAATAATATCCAATGTCTTCTTAGAAAGCTGGTTGTTAGATGAAGTGATGAAACACCTGCATTCACCCTTGTCAAACAAGATCAACAAACCTAAACTTATTAAAATGACCAAATTCATCAAGGTCTCTTATAAAGATGGAGTAAAACTGCTCATTTCAGATGCGAACCATTTGATGCTCTGTGAAATACCAAAAACGGTTTATTTGCGAAGTGAGAGAGTGTTTAGAACGAGGTTCACCACAAATAACACAAACGTCATTTTTTTATTGAAGAATTTTAAATTGAAATTTTACTCCAAGCAGGAAGTTTTTAAACAGTTTGGATTACTACTCAACAGTCAAGAGACACTACAGAAATTCTGCATTTTGGAGATATTAAAATTTGAAATTTTCAACAGGGACGAAGTTGTGGATAATTGTTCCTTGCCTTGGATTTATCATGATGACAATTATCTAATCTACGAAGACGAGATTATATCTGACGAGGTTGATCCTTTTGCCGTGTTTTGACTGAATATAAAAATTCACCCATTTATGAACTAATGAAATGAAATTGATTGATTTTTTTATATTTACACGAGTACGTCAAATCATAGTCTATTTTCTTCTCTGTTCCTTACCTCTTGGTCTGTCTTGAACTTTATTCTTATTTTGATTCTTACCTCTTCTCGTCTTATATCCACCTTTGGCCAACACACCCCATGGTGAACAAGACAACTTGTTGGACTTGGACTTACCTCTACCACCACCCATTGGGTGATCAACTTTGTTCATGGCAAGACCTCTCACTGTCGGTCTGATACCCTTATGACGCGATCTACCGGCTTTACCCAAACTTTCCAACAGATGAGCCACATTAGAAACGATGCCAATAGTGGCACATGCATCGATGCTGACATAACGTTGCTCTCCCGAGGCCAAACTAATAATAGCTCTACCACGTTCAGGTATCTTAGAAACGACACGGGCATAGGCACCAGCAGCTCTGCAGTATTTGGCTGAACCGATTTTGGTATCACCAACATTGTGGATAACAGCACCTGGTGGAATCATTGAAATTGGTAAACAATTACCCTTGTGAGCAGTTTTAGCATTTAAAATAGCTGGATCATGTTTGTTACCCATTGCTTGCCACATCTCTTGTGTGATACCAGATCTGAAACTCTCTACAATATCACCACTCCTCAAGCCGTCACAAGCAACTATATATGACAACTTGCCGGTGACATTATGTTTTAACAAGGCAATATGAGATGTTCTATTTGGATCGTATTCGATTCTGACCACTGTTTGTTGTCCTGGCTCTTTTCTATCATAATCGATTAATCTCACTCTACGTTGGTGACCACCTCCTCTATGTCTCACTGTGATTCTACCAGTATTGTTTCTACCACTTTGACTCACTTTTCTCTTGGTCAAAGCTTTTATTGGTCCACCTTTCCAAAGATATGGGTAAATTGGTCTTCTCCACCATCTTAAACCTGGTGAAACTGGTTTCAACTTCTTCATACTGACAGTAGCAGATGCCTCTTTAGCTTGTCTTCTGACCAACTTGTCTTGCCTTTCCAAGTCTGTCAAATCAGAATTGTCAGGAATCAATTTCAATTGTGATCTAGATATGGTGAGTGGTTGTTGTTTTATCACGGTGTCCCTCTCCATTGGTGTCGAAGCTGTAGCTAGCGTCCTAAGTGAGTAGAACAACAGAGAATAGTTGGGGCGCAATGCCCATATTCTACTCCGACTGAGAATATGTGCCGACATATTATATATATATATATATATATATATATATCACTGCTGTTAGACTTCAAATGCTATCAATACCAATCGATCATTTTCTCTACCAAAAACGAAAAAATTTCCCAGTTCAAGTTTCTGCCATTAAGTAATATATATATATATATATATCCCGTGCAAACTTGTTGTGCTTGGAGAGTGAGAGAGAGAGAAAGATTCGTGTTCTAAATACTCAATCTCCTACTTTTTGGGCGAATGAAAATTGAAAGAAATTTTTTTTTTTTTTTTGTTTTTTCGTCTTTTTGCGGAATAAAGAAACAACACCAGCGATCAAAACTTCAAAAGACAAACCAAAACACACCCTTATCATATTCCATTAACCACCACACATTATACAACCACAATGGCTTCCCGTATGTTCATGAGATCAATGGCTTCTGCAGCAAGTGCTGTTGTTAAAGCCCCAAAACAATTATATGGTTTGGATGGTACATATGCCACCGCTTTGTACACCGCAGCTGCTAAAGAGTCATCAATTGGCAAAGCTGCTGCTTCATTGAAGTCATTACAAGAATTGATCTCCCAAGACAAAGAGATCTCTGAAATTTTGACCAATCCAGCTTTATCACAAGACGATAGAAAAGTTGTTGTTGATACTTTAAAATCACACTCCCAATTGGACCCAACCGTTTCAAATTTGTTGAACGTTTTGTCCGAAAACAACAGATTGGCTTTGTTCGAAGATATCACCAAGCAATTTGCAACATTGAATGATGCTCATAACGGTGTCGTTGAAGCCACAGTTACTTCAAGTAAACCATTGGACTCCAAGATTTTGAAGAGATTATCGACTGCCATTCAAAGTTCTGAATTTGTTGGCGAAGGTAAATCATTGAAGATTAAGAATGAGGTTGACCCAGAAATCTTGGGTGGTTTAGTTGTTGAAGTTTCTGATCACACTGTTGATTTATCAATTGCTCAAAGAATTGCTAAATTAAACCAAGTCTTGAAGGAAACTGTTTAAGTAATATATTTTGCTTGCATCGAATGAGAATTAGTAGTAGGGGATGATTTTGATCATAAAAGTACAATATAAAGTCAAAGAGCTAGATAGATGGCTTCCATATTTATGGCGAGAATTTTGTATAATTCATGGTGGGGTTATAGTTTTATAAACCAATAACGATTAGATGTTTATTATTCAAGTATAGAGTAAGCCGCTCAGCCGGAGCTCTCTTTTGGAATGTGTGAAAATCCACCAGGGTGTTGGAATTGTAGAATCTTCTTCTATTCAACTGAAACTGTCTTGTATTTGATGATGGGTGTAAGAGAATCAGATGATTTAATTGAAATAAAAAAAAAAAAAATTATAAAAAAACAAGTTTGCGAATATATACCATTACAGCTTCATGAGCAACTAAAGTAAATGATGAAGACAATACCAAAATTTTCATATCGAAAGAATTGCTACAGGCTGTTCTCTTCTACTCTTAAAACTTCGAATGAATCTGCTCCGGTAGTAAGGGCAACAACATCTACCACTAAGTACAAACCATTATCCAAAGCGCAGGCAGCATATTTGGAAAGATTGATTAGAGTTGATCAAGCAGGAGAATTGGGTGCAGATTACATCTATAATGGCCAATATATTGCATTGAGTCAACGTAGGCCCGACTTGAAACCAATTTTGAAACATATGTGGGAACAGGAAGTGTTTCATCATGGTTCTTTTAACAAATTGCAAGTAGAGAGAAGAGTTCGGCCTTCATTATTGACTCCGATTTGGAAAGCGGGTGCTATGACAATGGGGTTAGCTACAGGTATTTTGGGAAAGGAGCTGGCTATGGCATGCACAGAGCTGGTTGAGACTGTTATCGGTGCGCATTACAATCAACAATTACGTGTGTTGATGAATCAAATGGAGGTTGAAGGTGAAAATGGTGAGATGTTGGTGTTGAGCGATGAGGTGAAAGAATTGCAAAAGATGATCAGTCAGTTCAGAGATGATGAGTTGGAGCATTTGGATACCGCTGTCGAACATGATGCACATGGTGCCAGACCTTATTGGTTGTTGACTGAGACTATAAAGTTGGCATGTAAAGGAGCTGTATGGACAGCTGAAAGGATATAAAAAAAAGATTAATTGTGGCTCTTATACATATATCACACGGTCCTCAAGTAAGGAATTGGTATATATCCCCAACTTGAAATTAATCAAAAAGTGAAGCGATTAAATAAATAAATTAAAAACAACTATTAAGCGTAAAAGAAACAAAGAGACCCGAAGTGTAGACAGTGTTAACGAAGCCTCCGAATTATTAAAAAAACATTGTTATATTTTGTTTTTGCAGTTGTACCGCTAATTTATCATGATGATGGTGGTCATTATTGTATCAGTGAGTGAGAATCATCTAAATTGTATGAGAAATTGTAAACTCCAAAAAGAAGAAAAAAAAAAACACAGTTATGGATGTTTTTGTGGTGGTCAAACCAAGCCACTATAGAGATTCAAAGCCTCTACTATTGAGGGATCAACCTTTGAGCCTTCTTTGAACTCTTCAAATGATATATAGCTGTCATGGTTTTTGTCAAAGGATCTAAACAATTTATCAACTCTCTGTTCAGGGGTTTTTTCATCTTCATCCAACTCCACCATGGAGCCAATCATCTTGTACATCGATCTGACAATTTGCAACATCTCATCATATGTGATCTTACCATCGTTATCCACGTCGTATAATTGGAAAGCCCAGATCAATTTTTCCTCCAAAGTTCCTCTTGAAGTTATCGATAATGCAGTGATAAACTCTTTAAAGTCAATGGACCCGTTCCCATCGGTGTCAAATACTTTGAAAACATAGTTACTGAACTCGGTAGGATCACCAAATGGGAAAAATTGTTTATAGATCTTGACAAACTCTTCTTTAGACAATTCACCACTAGGACAGTCTCTTTTAAAACCCTTATACCATTGTTGTAATTCACGTCTATCAAAGTAAGTCGATTTTTTTAAAGAAGATATGTCATCTCTCGATAGTTTGGATGCTGCTTTACCCATTGGACTAATCACTGATGGATTGTGATGATGATGATGATGATGATACTCGATGAGATGGATGTTAAAAGAAAGTCTTGGTATTCAAGGGCAATGGTGTGTGTCAAAAAAGCCCAGATTTTGTTTGAAAGATCGGGAGATTGTGATAAATTTCTTGCTTCAATTTATTTATTTATTTTTTTTTGTTTTTTTTTTTTCTATTAATTAATTATAATTTTGTTTGATTTGAAAAGCAACGCCTCTTTCTTGCTGCTCAAGTTTACAAGATTGCATTTGCATATATAATAATAAATAGTTCTTTGAATTGTCTTCTGTTCACAAGGCTAACCCGTCAATTTTTGATTTCAAAAGCACATGGTTGTAATTAATCATCTTGAATACACCATATGGTAAGATATTTTGAAACTGTATTCATCTATTTTGAGAGTTGGCTCTCTTCGCTAAAGGCATAATTGAATACCTCCAGTTTAATTAGGCAATACATGTACAATGCATAGCCTATACTCTTTTCATCCATTAATTTCTTCAGCATTTTCTCAAATCCAAGTTGTGGAGTTTCCTCATAAAAAGTACTTTGTTGGTAATAAATAAAGTAATTTACTTGAATTGTTCCTGAAGTATCCCCGATTTATTCTTCCATCTTTTATCAACCTAGTTGTATATGTTGAGCTATCTAACAACACAGGATCTAAGACAACTCAAATTTGATGCTAGTCACGATTAATGTTACTTAAAAAGTAATTTGATATCAACCTGTCACTTGAAAACCAATGGCTCGCACTTAACAAGATCTTCTACTGACTGCATGGATGATTAATTTAAGAAGGATAACATATAATTCATCAATGGTCAAAGATCAATTTGTTAGCAAGGGTGAGAATTTCACACCTCTTGGAATGCTAGTATTCATTCAAGAGATACGAAAGATAGTGTGAAGTGATTTTTGTACTTTTCCATTGAAGAGTTAATTATAGACATTTACAAATCTCATTATCGGTTTTACCAAAATTTATCGACTAAACATATGGGCCGACAACTTTTTGCTCCAAATTCTTCACCGCTTCCTATTTAGTTGTGACCCAACAAGCTGATAAAGTCTTCTATTTTGAAATTCAGACCTAACCAGGTACATTATCTTGTTGCATTTAAATTTTCAATTTTCAATTTTTTAAATTGTTTGTGGTATGATGAAGATTTTAAATATATACAATTTTGCGGAAGTCATGTGATTTTATCTACCAAATTATACAATCTCTCTATAAACTGCTCAAAGCAACGGTGACACCAACTAGTGTTAATCCGTATAAAACGCTCAACTTGCTCTGTTTGTAATTCACATTAGAACCAGCACCTGAACTAGCAGAGCTGGTACTGCTGCTACTACTATTGCTGCTTGCAGCAGAAGATGAAGCAGCCATGGTCATACTAGAGGAACCCATATCCATACTTGATGAAGACCCCATATCCATACTTGATGAGGAACCCATAAGCATACTTGATGCTGAACTGTCAGCTGAGCTAGCAGCTGATGAACTGGTGGTGTCTGAACCGGATGCTGAAATGCTGGTAGTATAAGTGCTGTACATTGTCATGGTCATGAACTGGCCATCCATTGTCATGGCTGTGACATAAGGTGATGAAGTGGTTATAACTGACATTATGATCTATCGACAATTGAGTGCTTAATGAGTGAGTGTGTGTAATGTAGAGGTATCTTGCAAAAAGGGGAAGTAGGAAAAATGGTTGTTTTTATTTCAAAAAAGAATGGAAATTTTTCCATTTGGGAAAATGAGCAAATTAATTGCATCGAGAAGACGCCGCTGTAAACTATTTTCTCGATGCATATCCCCGAAACTTACTTCCGCAGAATCATCAAAGCGAATCAGAACACAACAACCTATCATTGATATGTGAGTTCTCGATTTCTCGACCCTTAGTTATCTTAATAATCTAAGACAAAGGATCTTTTTTTAAGAATCAAATGATATTATATTATAATAATATACTGAATATATCTAGAATATTTAAAACATATATATTTGTTTCATATTAACTTTGTCATATCTATAGAATATATTACTTGCAATCTAGCTCTGATATGTCAGAGCTTTCACACATCTCCCTGAACAATCCATTTGGAATATTGAAGAGATTATGTGGAGTATCGAATTCTTTCACTTCACCACCATCTAGCACCAAAATCTTATCATAATCCAAAATAGTCTTCAATCTGTGTGCTATACACAATATCGTGCAATTGACAAACTCATTTCTGATGGTTGCTTGGACTTTAGCATCCGTCTCGTAATCCACTGACGACGTAGCTTCATCGAGTATTAAAATATTGGATTCACGAGCCACAGCTCTGGCCAAAGCAATCAATTGTTTTTCTCCTAATGAGTAATTGGAGCCATCATCTTCAACTATCAGATCCAAATCAAACTTTGAGCTTTGATCTTTTCTATAAAGACCAGCTTTCTTCAAGGCTTCAAGAAGTTTGGAGTCAGAGCATTGCCCCAAGGGATCTAGATTAAATCTAATGGTTCCCTTGAACAAAAACGTCTCTTGAGGAATGATTGATAGTCTGGAACGTAGATCCAGCAATCCCATCTTCCCAACATCTAAACCATCAATAAATATCTTTCCAGTATTCAACTCACAGATTCTGTACAAGGCTGTCATGATCGAAGACTTTCCTGCACCTGTCCTACCACAGATACCAATTTTCTGTGTCAGCTGGACTTGAAAAGTGACATTCTTCAAAGTCAAAGGAAGCCCAGGCCTATAGGCCATCGACACACCCTGGAACTCAATTGAGGGATTCACTGGCCAATTTGAGTTTGGGATGTACTCTGATATTCTCAGAGGAGCTTCTTGTTCCAATTTCTTCGAATATTGATACAACCTCTCTGCGGAGTTCATTGAGTTTTCAACAGTGATAAATGAACGGAAAAGGATACCCAAAAAATCACTGAGATCCATTGTTGCTGATAATAACAAACCAGTTGTTGCAGGGCTCAAATGGAATACACCTGAAACAGCGAGGAGAGCAACTAAGAATGAAAAAATCGCAGTTGGTAAAGCCAAATGTATCAGCAACCATCTCTGCATTGAATAGTTTAGAAGTTCAGACTCGTTATTTCTGTTCAAGTTGACATTGTTCTTCTCCACAAATCTTTGTTGTGCTCCATAAGCTTTTATCGTTGATAAACCATCGAGGGTTTCATTGATGTTGTTAAATATATGTGATCTTCGAACGGCTTCAATCCTCTTGGTTTCTCTTGCTGAAGATTGCCCGATATTAGAAATAATTGCACATATGACAAACATTGGAGGTACAGAGAGAGCCATCCATGGTAAATACACCACCGTCAATATCAAAATTCCCACAACAGTTGAGGCTGGTTCAATAAGTTGAAGTAAAGATTGATAGATCTCGTTGTCCAATACATCGGTATCCTTTGTAAATCTGTTCATGATTCTTCCCATCGGTGTAGTATCCATAAATGACATCGGAACATGCAACAATTTCTTGATAGCATTGATTATTAGTGATTTTGATGCATTGTTGACAACCCAACTCAAGGAGGACATTTCCCCAAAACTGGATAGAATGTTAGACATGTTTATCAGCACATAGATTCCAATATAAACTGAAGCTGTCAAAGAGGAGAATTTCTCCTCAGTCCAGTATGTCAACCATACATTGGTAAAACGCTGTGTAAAGGACACGAGAACAATACTGATAACTAAAATCAAAGCCAGACCAAAGCGTGAAGCTCCCTCTCCCGAGAAGAAAAACGCCTTGTATACGTCCCACTCCAAACTGTTTACCGCTTGATCTTCTTTACTCATAAGCTGACCATTCGAATTGGATATTGCGCCTTCATTATCCTGCTCCTCATCCTGCTCTTCCTTGATATCTTCTTTAATTTCTTCTTCTTCAGCTGCTTTGTTTTTCAGAAGCAGTGATGTGAGTGATAACAAATGAGCAAAATCGGGGTTTACATCTTTGAGTTCATTCAATGAGCCTTGATCAATGGAACCATCTTTGTTGATGAATACAATGTTATCGGCAGAACCAATCATAGATAATTGATGTGTTGCCAACACTTTTGTCTTGTTCTTCAAAATACCTTGGAAACAGTGCTTTACAATGTGGCTTCCGACATTAGCATCAACTGCGCTTAATACATCATCCATGAGAATAATATCACGATCGGCATAAATAGCTCGAGCAAGATTGATCCTTGCCTTCTGACCACCAGATAAGGTCACACCTCTTTCACCTACTTCCGTGTAGTCACCAGCCTCAAACATTTTGATATCATCCATCAATGCACAGGCAAACAATACTTTGTTGTAGCGAATGCTATCGAATGGTGAACCAAAGACAATGTTTTCTCTTATGGTTGCATTTTGCACCCAGGGAACCCCACACAATAACGTGGAGCCGCCAATTAGACGTGAGCCGGAAGTCTGTTTCATCAGTCCAGATATGGCGTTCAACAAGGAACTCTTCCCACTACCAATTAAACCAGTAATGATCACGAACTGTCCCTTTTTAACATTTAAATTCACATTATGTAATCCATTGAACTCAGTCTGAACAAAAGTTTCGATAGTGACAGTTGATCTAACATCTTCCGATAAGTGGCTCACCAAGTTCTCCAATTCCCGTGATCTGAGAGCCACGACATCGGAATCCTCTTGCTCTGTGGCACTTTCCCACTCAAATGAGCCACTTTCAATCTCGATCGCAACATCAGGGGATTCTGGTACAATAGAGATAAAAGATTCAACTTCCTCCTCACACTTGAGCAAACCAGATAGCCTTTTTAATGCTGAATAGGCATCAGAGAAACCTGAAAGCAGTGCAGGGGTAAATGTCAAATAAGAAGATAAGCTGGTGAAAATTGTAACTGCAGCGAAGATCGAAGCAACATCTTTAATACCTTCCAACTTGTAAAGTATTAAAAAGGATGTCATGGTGGCAAGAACGGGTAATGCAAGTGAACACGTGACTATAGCTGCCCTGAGAATCTTCATTTTTAAAACAATAGTCATTTCTTGGTCTCTGATGGATTTCACTCTGTTGAAGTAAGCATCTTCCCAACTGAAGAATTTGATGGTTTTGAATGCACTGACTATCTCTCTGATACTGCTGACTCTTGCATCGGTAAACTCGTTCAGTTCGCCACGAAGTCTATAAAGCTTGGTAGCACCAAGACCTTCAAATGTTGTACCCAATAGTAATATTGCTATACCTGCAAGCGAAGAGACTCCAATATTATATATAAGTAATCCAATTGATATTGCAAAACCGGTAAACATCGCCAACGAGACAAAGATGAATGTGAAACTGTACTGAAGCCTTGCTAAATCACTTCCGATCATCGTAGTGACTCTAGAAATAGGGTATTTTTTCTTGGACTCTGGTGTCAATTTCAAAGACTTCTCAAAGGCCTGTTTGATTAGCAAGGCTTTGCATTTGACTGCAATTTTAAATGATAGATCAACAGAATGTGCGTTCGAAAGTGTTGACAGCAAAGCTAATAACCCATTCAGAACAGCATATCCAATACCAGGACCAAGCAGCGTAGTTGAATGGTTATATAACCGTTGTTCAACAAAATTGACAAGCAGTCTCGTGATTAGAGGAAGTGAAGCTGAGACTCCTCCAAATATGAGGCAAACAATAACAGTCACTATAACCTGGCCTTTGCAAGTTGATAACAAAGCCATGATCAAGATTGACAAAGGCCAATCATTCTTATCCTTAGTAGGGTTCCTAGACCTCCAGTTGGAGATTCTTGTGCTAAGATTCAGTTGATAAAGCACGTACAGCGACTCCACCTTTTGATCATCGCGCAGCTTGTAGATATCCGTATCTTCAAGAGTTCTCTTGTAACCGGTTTTGTATATCGGATTCAACCACCAAAAGAAAAGGTAATTGAAAAATTTCTTAGGATCTTCTGGATACAATACTCTCTCCTCTTCCGAGAGAATCATTGGGACCTTTTTAGAAAACATAAAAGATAACAAACGCTTCTGCCTAATGCCTGCATCCTTCAATGGTTCAGCATCACGAATGGTAGGAGAGGCACTGCCGTCGTGAACGACAGCTACTGCTTTGAAGTCTTCCTTAGAAGACATCTTGATTATTCGGGCTGAATTACAGGTGAGATAGATAGATCATCACATAACCCTAGTATCGAGAAAGGGCAAAGTCTCTTCTCTTATTTGAATTATTCTCAGGTAAGAGCCACACAACTAAAAGGAGCAAAAAAATCAAATGGGACAAAGATAAGGCTGTTGCTTTCATTAAAAAAAAGCTGCAGCTCCAGTGCGCGTAGAAGATAAAAAGAAAAGCGCGAAAAATTAAATAAAGCTTCTTTTCTACCGATTTAAAAAAAATAATTCGAGTATTCTCCCTTGTGAAAATTACAAGTGATAGAGCAGCTTAAAAATGAGATTCAAAATCGTTTGAACAATAGACATGATTTACATCCACACAAGAGCTAAACAACGGATACCTTCATGATAAAAAGATAGCAGTCTGAGCTAAGATGACTGTCTATCGCTTTGTAGATCTCTCATTTAACATACTTGTAACGGAAAAATAAAACAAGTGGCATATGTAAAATGACAGTGTCACCTAGATGGCATTCTCAACAGTTGGACCAGATTCAGTCAGCACCTGACACTAGAAAATCCATGTTCAACTTGACAAATATCCACCTCAACTTCTCTATCTCGGGCAGTGCCCACAAGTTATTTATTACTTGGAATATCAATTTTCATTTAGTTCAATTGAAAAGCACTCGGTTCAGTGCTTGAAATCCGAGTCTGAAATGTTTGAACTCTCACACATCTCTTTAAAAATTCCGCTGGATTTGGTATAAAGATCATAGGGTGTGCCAAATTCCAGGACCTCCCCTGCATCTACCACTAAGATCTTATCATAGTCAAGTATAGTTTTTAGACGATGGGCGATACACAATATTGTGCAATCCGCAAACTCATTTTTAATTGTAGCCTGAATCTTGGAATCAGTCTCGTAATCAACCGAGGAGGTAGCTTCATCGAGAATCAAAATATTTGATTCACGAGCCAACGCTCTCGCCAATGCAATCAATTGCTTCTCTCCCAAAGAAAAGTTAGCACCGTCTTCTTCGACTGTCAGGTCCAAATCAAACTTGGAGTGTTGATCTTTTTTATAAAGTCCACTTTTCTTCAAAGCTTCTAAAAGCACCGAATCAGAGTACTGACCGAATGGATCTAGATTGAATCTGATGGTACCTTTAAATAGAACTGTTTCCTGAGGAATGATAGTAAGCTTTGACCGTAAATCCAGCAACCCCATTTTTCCAACATCTAAGCCATCTATGATGATTTCACCACTATCACACTCACAGATCCTATACAAGGCAGTCATAATTGAGGACTTTCCCGCACCTGTTCTTCCACAGATACCGATCTTCTCTTTCGGCTTTACAGTGAAAGAAACGTTCTTTAATGTTAAGGGAAGTCCAGGTCTGTAAGTCATCGACACATTGTGGAACTCTATTGATGGATGAAGCGGCCAATTTGGAGGAGGAGTATACTCCGAAATTTTGTGAGGAGCCTCTTGTACCAACTTCTTAGAGTACTGATACAATCTCTCAGCAGAATTCATTGAATTCTCACACATGACATAGGAACGGAATATGACACTCATTGTCTCCCCAAAGTCCATCATTGAAGCCAACAACAAACCAGTTGCAGCTGGACTTATGTGGAAAACACCAGTTACTGATAGAATAGCCACCAAGAATGTAAAAATTGAAGCCGGAAAACTCAAGTGCAACGTCAACCATCTTTGCATTGAAGAGTTCAAGTACTCAGCTTCATTATTTCTATCCAAAGACCGGTCGTTGATCAGAATAAATCTGTCCTGAGCGTTATACGCCTTGACAGTAGACAAGCCACCAAGACACTCGTTTATATTGTTGAATATGAAGGAGCGTCTAACAGCTTCGATTCTCTTGGTTTCTCTATTGGATGATTGGCCATAGTTGGAGACACAAAAGCAGAAAAGCAGCAAAGGAGGCATCGCAATTGCTATCCAAGGCAAATAAATAATGGCTAGAACTGATGTACCAATGATAGTGGAAAGAGGTTCGAGAAATTGTAGTAAATCCTGATATATCTCGTTGTCCAACACATCTGTATCCTTAGTGAACCTGTTTAGAATTCGTCCAGCAGGTGTTGTATCCATAAATGACATTGGAACATGCAATAGCTTCTTGATAGCATCGATGATCATGGACTTCGATGCGTTATTGACAACCCAACTCAATGAAATCAATTCACCGAAGCTAAATATGATATTAGAAAAATTAATCAGGATGTAAATACCGATGTAGATGGAAGCGGCCAACGAGTCGAACTTCCTCTCTGTCCAAAAAGTCAACCACACGTTATTGAACTGCGCCGTGAACGTTGCCATAGCTAAACAAAGAACAAAAGTGACGATCAGAGCGTAACGAAAGGTCCCCCCACCGGAGCTCAAGAACTCCTTGTAAACATCCCAGCTTAAACCATTGACCGCTTGTTCTTCATTTTTGATCAACTTGCCATTCGAAGTATTGACTTCATTGCCTTCTTCAATTTTTTCAATCACTTCTTGCTCGATAGTCTCAACCAGGCCGGTGAAAAATGATAACAAGTTAGCAAACTCCAAGTTTCTCAGCTGAAGTTCCTCGAAGTTTCCAGAGGATATGGTGCCATCTTTGTTCAAGAAAATGACGCTATCTGCAGAGTGGATTAAGGACAATTGGTGAGTTGCCAAGATTTTAGTTTTGCCCTTAAGAATCCCTTGAAAGCAGTGTTTTACAATATGACTACCAACTTTGGCATCAACCGCACTAAGAACATCATCCATGAGAATGATATCATAATCAGCATATACAGCTCTGGCGAGATTCAATCTTGCTTTTTGACCTCCTGACAACGTAACTCCTCTTTCACCAATCTCGGTGAAGTCACCGGCTTTGAACGTTTTGATGTCATCGTGTAAAGCACACGCGAACAACACGTTCCTGTAGTGCTCTTCATCAAATGGGAGCCCAAAGGTAATGTTTTCTCTTATTGTTGCATTTTGTACCCAAGGAATGCCACAAAACAACATTGACCCACCGATTGCTCGAGTGCCTGAGGTTAGCTTCATCACACCAGCAATCGCGTTCAATAAAGAAGTTTTACCACTTCCAATTAAACCCGTGATGATGACAAATTCTCCTTTCAAGACATTCAAATCGATATCATGTAAACCACTGAATGAGGGTTGCACCATGGACTCCACTGACATCGCAGAGTTACTGAGCGCCACATTTAACACTTCCAATTCTTGGTCCTTCTGAATTAGAGTTTGCTCCAGCTCCTCATCTAGGAAGCTTTCCCACTCGAAGCTCGCATCTTGAAGTTCAATGGCAAGTTTAGATGAGCTAGGAACATTTTCTTCATGGTAAACTTCCTCTTCCTCACATTGAAGTAACGCAGTCACCCTCTTCATAGCCGAGTACGCATCACTTACAGTGGAAAACAACCTGGGTAAAAAATTGATATACAGAGATAATAGGCCAAATAATGACACAGAGGAGAATATTGCTGCAATATCATCAATACCTCTTAACTTGTAAAGTACCAAAAAGGATACCATAGTAGCAATAATGGGTAAACTTAATGAACATGTCGATATGGCTGCCCGGAAGAATTTCATTTTCAATATTATAGACATTTCTTGATTTCTGATGCCTTTGATCTTCTCGAAATATGGTATCTCCCAACCGAATAGCTTAATAGCTTTGGAGGCATCGATCATTTCTTTTATAGTGCTAACTCTCGCATCTGTGTGAACATTCAGTTCACTACGGTAATGGTAGAGCTTAGTTGACCCAGCACCTTGAAATAATGTTCCAATCATCAATATCCCGATCCCTGCAAGTGATGAAACTCCTATATTATAGATAAGCAACCCAATTGAGATCGAAAGACCTGTGATCATTCCCACGGACATAAATGTGAACAGAAAAAAATATTGTAGTCTTGCCAAGTCACTACCTATCATTGTTGTTATTTTTGAAACCGGGAATTCCCTCTTAGCTCTTGGTGAAAGCTTCATGCCCTTTTCAAAGGTACTCTTGATAAGCAAGGCTTTACTGTCAATACCAATTTTGATTGATAAATCTGTTGCATGTGACATGGCGAGACTTGCAAGCACACTTAGTATACCATTCAAAAATGCATATCCAATTCCTGGACCGATGGGAGTAGAACGATCGTAAAGCCTTTTTTCAACAAAACGGACAAGCAGCTTGGTTACCAAGGGGTTTGAAGTGGAAACCGCAGCCTCCGATAACCCTAACAAAACGCCAACAGCAGCTCGGTTCTGGAAAGTAGAAAACAAAGCTGTTATCAAAATTATTGCAGGCCAGTTATCCTGATCTTTGCCTGAATGTTTTGATCTCCAACTGTTTATTTTCTTTTTCAACTCTGTTTGAAATATCTCATACTGTGTCCCTACTTTTTGCTTTTCTTTGAACTTAAATAAATCTGTATCCTCTACTGTTCTTTTATAGCCAACTTTATAAAGAGGGTTCAACCACCAGAAGAAAAGGTATTGAAGCACGTCCCTGGGATTCTCTGGATATAAAGTACGTTCTTCTTCGGATGGGATTGGTGGAACTTTTTTGGACATCATGAACGACAATAATCTTGACTGCCTTTCAGGTGTCTGTTTGTGAGACTCTTCATCTCGGATTGACGGTGAGCTGTCATCGTGTACAACAACCACTACGTCCTTCTCTGCATTTGATGACATTCTCCAAAGCTTTCCTAGAAAAACGAAATCAATAGAGGATGTTTCTCAAATATATATGCGCGACTCAAGCCGTTCGTAAACAAGGCTTCCTGTTTTTGAGGAAAAAGCTTATGTGTGCACTTACGGCGCTCACAAAATTTTGCTTATCGCTAAAATAAATAAATGAAGAGATCTTATCACAAGTTTGATCTGATCAGCAGAGATAGCTCTCCCAATCATGAGACTCGTACATAAAATTGTAAACTTTAAATTACACGAGGTGATGCACTGCATGTTCTGAAGAATCGATGCAATCAAAATTGTTTAGTTGGATTGGTTAGACGGGGAACGAGCTTTCATCTTATAGATGTTTTTATCTCTTGCAATAAAGCTAGTGCATATCTCTATATCTAATGCTAGAAATTCATGAATTCTTGTCCATATGTGATGCGCATCATCACAAACACCAAAGTTGAGGAGCTGGATGAACAGTTAGTTAGACCAAGTTTGTGGCTTCTTTGAATCTAGGGTGAAGACAACTTACTGCCGCGGAATTACTGAGCTTCCCTATATAAAGAAATGAGAATTGCAAAAAAAAAATCCGGCTTTTTACAGAACTGATACCCGTAACTTAGGGGCTTGCGAATCTATCTGCAATCAAAATATTTCATTTCAAACACCCCATCAATTTCTTCGAGAACTTTTCCCAGATTAAGGCTTGCCGATATATTCAAAAACCACAATCTAAGAAAGATATAGATATGGAATCTGATCCCAAGTATATAGTGTTCGATGACGACATTATCTTTTTTAGGTAAAGTATACCAACCATCAAGCGAACTTCGTCCTAACAGATGACATCAATCACTGGTTTACATCCAACTCAAGGGTTTGATCTTTGCACACGTTTATTCGATTTCATTGTCATATTTATAAGTACAACAAAAATGCAGTGTAAAGTGTAAAGCCACGATAAAAGAATTGAAACCACAAGCATCATCGGCATAGACGAAGCTAAATAGTTTACAAATGGAGATACCAATTCGAACTCCGAAGAAGAAGACACGTATTTACCGTTTTGGGCTGTGTGTCGTTTTTGTAAATTTGAATTTCTCTTAGCCAGCAGCTTCTGGTCAAAAAAGCCATTTCTTGTTCGTGTAGCAGCTGAAGCGGTCTCCAGCAGTGCCATTTTGACAGTGGGTTTTGACCTCGGCAATATTGGCCAATTCAATGTAGCAACTGGTACCTTTTTTGTCGTCATCGAATGGTGGGGAGAAGAAAAACTTAGCAGCATGGTGCTTTTGATCTTTGATTCCGGTCTTGTGGTCAGATATCCGGTGACCATTCGGGTTTTCTTCTGCAGGATGGTTTTTGTCACTTCAATTATCATTTCATTGGTTTTAATTTGATCAAAGACGTTGAATTTCTCTAGTGACAACTTCAACTTTGATGAAACGTGTCACTGTTAAAGTGTTGAAGTTGTTATAGACTGGCGCGGTGGCTGGAAGAGTCGTTGTAGGTGCTTTGATACTACCAACACCTGTATAAGGCAGCGAGTATGAATTTATGTGAGATTTCAAGAGAATGCGTTTTGAAATTTGATTCTCCTTTGCATTTTTTATCCTAGTTCGCATGCTCAGGGACTGCAGTGGAGACTTCACCTCCCGTTTCAGAAAGATTACTTGTTTGAAACTCCTTTTTGTCATTATTGACTGCTGTTATTGAGGTAATAACTGGCTCCCAACTGTTTATTGGCTCGACCTCCAAATCGGCAACCCCTTGATTGACGCCTGCACTGAGCACAACGGATGGCTCAACGTTGTTCGAAGCGCTGCCATTATTCTTTATGAACTCATCTTTCTGGGAAACAGTGATATTTATCAATGAGAAATTTTGGGACCGCCGATTGATTTCGATAAATTTGAGCTCCAGATTGTTCCGTGACAGTTGTATTTGCACCTCTTTTTTATTCCAATTTTTTCAAATAAGAATCCACTTGTTCTTTTTGGATCAGAATTTGATCAGAAGCTTCGCATGAAAGCTTTATTTGAGTTTCTAGGTACCACAGCTACACGCAATTTTTTAGTAATCTGATACAAGGGGTTGTTCACTTCATTAACGGTACTCCTTACATTATTGTCGTTCTTTCGACAGGCACTTTTACCGTAAAAAGGCACAACGGCAGCCTTCCAATTCATCAAATGTTTCACATCTATGATAATCCACGATAACATCACTCTTTTGAGAAGCATCAATCTCGAGGTGAAGCTCGATATTTTTTGCGCACTCAATAAAGACGGGCGAAAGTATCTCACTAAAATTGTCTACAAATAATTTGACAGCGCCGTTGGGCATTACCTTCACACAAATAGCGGCGCTTATTTTCATCAAAGCTATGAACAACTGCAACATGATCTGGTAGTTGTGAGAATGAGTCATTTTGTGATGCTATTCAAACATGTATGTGAATTAAAAAGAAGATGAAGGTGATATGATAAAAAAAAAACGGCTGGGTCTTCTTTGTAGAGAGATGAAAATAGAGAACATTAATTTGACTTCTTAAATTCAGGGATTGATAAGGTTTTTGTACTTTTGTGCGCGACACTTTTTTTGATGGATTTGAAGTTAATATTATGTCATCAATGATTTGGGTTGATTTTGTTAAATCATTAACGTGTGTAAATCATGTACACTATCCTGGTACCTTTACCAGTAGAGCTCTGGAATCGCATATTATCGTATCTCCCAGATGATTCTTTGAAGAATCTTTTCGTGGTTTCACCCCATGACAAGCACATCAAAGAATTACTTCATCCAAATGCTACAGTGATAATACAAAGTCCAACAGTGACAAAAAAGCTAGCAACTGAAAAAGAGTATAACAATAAAGGTTATAAAGGAAATTACAAAGGAAACGACACTTGTACTCATTTCTTCAAATATGGTATCAAGTCATTGAAATTGGTGATTGTACACAAATCTGAAACAGACTTTACCATGTCTAGCAAAAAGCAAAATTTTGCTGATCTAAAATTGGTCACCAACTTGTTTCAAATGGAACAATGAATAAGATAACGGCGGTGGCACCACATTTACGAACATTAGATGTAAGTGGACATTATTATGGGATAGTGCTGGTTCCAATAAAATATTACACCATACCAACACTCAATTTACAAGGAAATGGAATCAAAAACCGTTTTTCTTTATCATCTAGTTCATCCACAATGGAGCAACAACTATTGTCATTTCCATTTTTGAAATTATTGGATTTGAGTAACAATCAAATTTTGGATTTGAATAAGATGTTGTGTCGTGCACCTAGATTGGAGTATTTAAATCTTGGAGGTAATAATATCGTAGAAATTCCCATTGGTTTTGCTTCAAATATGCCTAGATTGAAAGAATTGGTGTTGAGAGGCAATAACATTCGCAATTTCCCCGATATCAGTCTGATAAATTTACAGTCTCTAGACCTTGATATGAATAGGGTGTCTAATTATTAAGAACTTCTTCAAATTACCGAACTTGGAGAGGTGGAAGCTAGGCGATGGGTTTGACTTGTTGCAAGATCTATCACTGTTGCACAAATTACGATACTTGAGCTTGCGAAATAGCGACAATCAATTCGCAAATAATGTTCTCAATTCGAGACGTTTTCCAATCACGTTAAAACAATTACATATTCATGGTTGTAATATCCGGAAGATCGAAAATTTACCTCGTGATTTGGAAGAGTTGGTGTTGTCTTATACCTGGACAAAAGCCGTCCAAGAGTTGAACCCCAAGTTGAAGGTTCTTGACGGCAGACACAATTGGTACGAAATAGATTTCACTTGTGATACGACTCAACTATCAACCTTCTTGTACCATGGTAAAGATGCCAGGAGGAGACTGCTTGGAAAAAAAAGAAAAAGGACCTGCTAAAAAAGTTTCCTCATTTGTGCTGTGCCGTGGCTGTTGCATAATGTTTAATTCAACACAAGGAATAAATAACAATTTGCACTCATTGCAAACGTTTCTCATCTTGCCAAGAGTCTTTCCCAAGGATAAAGTGATCCCTCAAAAATAGCATGCTCATGTCCCAAGTTGTTTAGCCAGTGATGAAAGTTTCAAGAATATTGTTGACGACATCATTCCAGATTTCAAAATATTGAAATCTAGATCCGCCGAATATTTCGAGCGTAATTTGGATTCGTTACAAACATTTCCAACAGTAGAGGAAGAGAAGGATATAGATATAAAAGATATACAAAAAATCATCCTGAAGGAAAAATCGTTACAACTGTTGAAAGTCTTAAATTTATTAACTTGTATGAATTTGAAATCAATATCATTTGATAAGACCGCTCTCAAAATGAAAAGTTCAAAAGAATTACAACTGAGTTGTGCTACAATAAGTGTGTTGCAAATCTTGAGATTTTCCTCAATTTACGAACTGTGAATTGTTTATTCGCTGCCGTGACAAGGTTAAGAGACATGAGATATTTAACCAAGTTAAAAACTTTGAACATTTCTGGTAAATTGGTAAGTTCAATAATACCAGCTATCAACAAATTAATCAGTTTGACCGTATTACGTTGTGATGCCATTGAGGTTAGCAAGATACAAAATCTGTCCCAATTGATTAATCTGATCTGTTCTGCCGATATTTTCTGAAGTACTTTTGAAGCATTGCTGAAGGCATAACAATTCATTAGATGGGTTTTCATACTATACATGCCGTTTATTTTTGCTCCACAACAGCCTTATTTTCCTTGAAAGTTTGCCGGTCGCTGTGGGAACTTTTTTCACCATTCTCTTGTTTGACTTTCCTTCGTTTTTTGACTTCATATTCATGCAACTCTTCTAATCCTTCCAATTTCATTCTTTCAGGCGTTGGTGACACACTGAACCACTCACTATCAAGTGCTTGCCTTGCCGACCACCTGTAAGCCGGATTTGATGTCAACAATCCCTCGCATAGCTTGACGCAATTGTCAGATCCCAACAGTTTATCGTACATGGCATTGAATACTCTCTTGTGAGATTTAGGATTAATTAAATGATACCACGGCATGTCATCCATCTCAGGCCATTCTTCGTATGTCGGAGTGCCCATTATTTGAAGTATCTTCTCTAACTGCGTCACCTCATTATTACCGCGAAATGCTGGTTTCTTAGTAAAAAGCTCAAGCAACAAGCAGCCGATACCCCACATATCTACCTCTCGTCCATAGTCTGTAGAACCCATCAATAACTCTGGAGGGCGAGACCATAAAGTGATAACACGATTGGTGTATTGAGGCGATTCTTCAACTTTATGATTCTTCATCTTTCTTGCCAATCCAAAATCTGTGATTTTCACAATGCCATTCTTATCCACCAAAATGTTAGATCCTTTGATATCACGGTGCATTATTTTTTTTTCGTGCAAATAACTGATACCGAAAAGTAACTGTTTGAATACGTCTTTGATGTTTGCTTCAGACATTTCAACAGCGGGATGCTGAAGCAAAGCCGTCAAATCGTGCTCCAGATAATCGAATATCATGTAAATCATATTATTTTCAGTCATGATCTCCAACAAACCAGAAATATTTTCGTTTTGAAATGATTGCAACAAGCTGATTTCTCTCATAGCAGTTATGGGGAAACCTTCCTTCTCACCTTCTAATCTTAAACGCTTCAAAGCAACAAGTCTTCCTGTAACATTGTTTTTGGCCTTGTAAACCTTTCCATAGGTACCCTCCCCCACTTGCAAAATTCGATCATATGGAGGAACCTTCCTTCTCGAGACTTGCAAATAGAGCTTACTCTTCTTCATATGATTTTTCGATTGTTGCTTGATAGGTTCTTCATCATCTGATGTCTCATCATTGAATCCCAACTTGCTCCTCGATTTCAAAACTTCAGTAGGCTTGGTGAATGATTTGACTCCGCCTGCTGGAACAAAGCTGTCTCTTCCAAGCCTGTTACCACGAGGCCCGCTTGGAATATTCTTCAATCCTTTGGCAACAGTGTCACTCTGTATCGAGTTGGGTTTTCTCCTGCTCGAAGAGTAGTCGTGTTTGGGTGAGTGGACTTCTTCCCTGGGTCTTTTTACTGCTGTCGCTGATCTATTTTGGGTGCCTGCAGTGGAAGATGCATTATTACGGTTCCGATTCAGTGGAGAGTCACTATTGAAACCTCTAGGACCGGTGGGTATTTTAGGAGATTGAATATATTCGAAACTATCTCTTTCCAACAGAGCGGGCCTCACCCGATTGTTAGTCTTATCATCATATCTGTCGTTATATTTATTGTCCCTGCTTCCAGATGAATTATTCTTTTTGTTGTCTCTCCGATATCCATCGTGGTATTGGTCACGATTTGTCCGCTGAAGATTCTTATTGCTGCGTTGATCCATGGTGTTTATACAATTTAACAGTCCAAGAGTTGATTGGGAGAATACTATGAGGGAAAATTTATTCTAAAAAAGCGGTATGGAATATGACATCAACTAGTTTCAGTGGTTATATTTGACTTTGTGCTGACTGGGCAATTAGTCTCACAATATTTTTAATGGAAGTTTGGTTGTTGGACTCCAATAGTTTCTGCAGTGGAACAAAGATTTCACAATCTCCTGCTCTAGGTGAATCGATGGTTCACTTCACTTGTTTTATTTTTTTTATGTTTTTTCGCCTGATATTTGGTTTCAGTAGTGCTTTAAATTACCCGGACAAACCAACAACCACCTCAAACCCAAACCACATTTGGAGATCATTACGACAAATATCACCAGTTGATTAGCAGAGAAACTACAACATGGTTACAATAAAAAATCGCTCTCTACAAAAGGGTTGGGTCCACAGACGGTTGCAAATTTGCTAGGCAAAAATAACCCGATGAAAAGGCCAGGTGCCTTCGAACAAAGCACATGTAGAAATGAAGAGCAGTTGAGAGTATCCAGTCATCTCCCCCAACTGTCAACCTTCGGACACACCGAATAACAGGTCTCTCTTGTTGGACTGTCGTTTTAGGGAATACGGGTCAAGAATGCCATGAAGGATAAATAACAAATGATGAGACACATCTTGTAGACCATCCACAATGATAAAAATTGACCCGTTGTGCTCTTCCACAGATAATGTATGATGAACAAAGACCAACACTCGGAAGAAAAAATTATACTTCTGCATAATGGAACACCAAGACAGTGAAGAAATAACGTCCGAAGACAGAGTAACAGGAATGTAAGTCACAAAAATTAATAATTGTTTAAAATTAATCAACGCTGCCAATGTGAGACAAACCGAGTACCCACGCTCAACTTTCGGCAGCCAATCATGGTGTACCTGGTTAATGAACTAGGAGAAGGCATTTTTCTGATACCAACGACATCAAGAAACGTTTGTGTGGGGCAACTTTATAACTTAACCCGTATATACCGTTAGATTAATAATTTGGTCAACATTTAATTTTCTTTCTCTTCTCATTCAACAAAATATCAGTTTTTTTAATATTATTGACACGTGATTTTAAATAACAATGACAGATTAATGGCTGTTTGAGATGATGCAGAGATCAATATTTATTATATATTTTATGTGTGTGGCAAAACTCATTGATAGATCGCGTCACAGTTATACAATATTCACCAAGCAAAACTAACTACTTCCTCAACAATGGGTACTGTAAGTGATTGAAACAAATCTGGTTTGTTCAATATCACAAAATTGTTCACATACATCGACTAACACCCTTCGAAGTTTGGCAAAATAATTCATCTATCAGTAGATTTAGCCTTATTTTCGTGCTGTTTAGCAGGGATCAGAAGAAATACAGGCTTGACCCCAAGGTTGGACTTCTTGGACAAGCAACCAGAGATTCAGTCACTGACCCGCAAGTACTTAAATTGTGGAGAATGGTTGTTGGATGCTGGTGCAACGACAATGAGCAGCTCGGAGTACTTTGTTAGAAAATAAGGTGAACTTTTTGGTGGTCCTATTGTTGACAGATAAAGCGTCCTCCTATGCTGGTACAAACTCGATATCAATCTAGCTTAAATTTCTTGATAAGACTATCGGTCATACTTATATTTGATATCAAATGTCACTTTTGTTGTCTTTTTTTTTGGTTTATGTTAGGTTCGGCTCGTGGATTTGTATTTCTAATTTTGTGTTATTCTATATAGTTGGGTTTATACTATAATTTTGATTGCTATTGTTTATTTGAATATGTGCTGAGATATATATTTTAGCAATATCTAGTCGTGTTCGTTTGTCCAGTCTGAATTAGCTCTTATCACAACTTTTAAAGCCCTATATTAGTTGCATCACTCATGAGGGGTTGAACGGCAACATACCAAAGGTACTTGTTCCTATTTCATCCGCATCGTAGCTCGATGCCATTCCGGTTGATGTAGACTCCACATCGCTTTCGGCAACAGCAGTAGCAGCAGCACCGTGGGAATTCGAAGCGTGGCTACCATAAATCATGCTATGATAAGCGCCCAGATGCACCCCCTGATCTTCAATGTCGTCATCATCCTCTTCCTCATCATAACCATAAATGGCTCCAAATGTCCCGCCATTATCTGGAATGCCAGAGTGTTGTTGTTGGTGACTGGGATGATAATTAGACGGCATGTATGATCTAAGCGAGCTGGGTTGCTGATAATGGTTGGCATGGAACTGAGAAGCGGGCTCATGAGTCAATGTTTTCATGGACTCCCAAAACTCAATGTCATTGCTGATTTCTTCAGGTCTTGTGGATGGTTTAGTTGGCTTTGGGAGCAATATATCGTTTGATTTGGGCGTAGAATCCCTACTGGAGGGATAGAATTGCTGTCTTGAGGTTCCATATTGGTCAACATTGTTGTTATTCGAGCTATAGCCATCATACTGAGTGTTCATCTTTGTTCGTTTCGGAGAGCGTTCTTCCCTATAATTAAATGAGGAAGAACCTCCATTGCTGTGACCAGCTTTATTATGATCCTTGTTGAGAATTTTCATCAAATCACTCTCTTTATTGTTGGAGCCACTACTTCCTGGTGGACTTGAATGAGAACTGTTCAACTTTGGAACCTCGGTCAACGGAGGTAAATAGTTGAAGTGCTGATATCGAGACAACTGTGTCTCTGGTTCCAAAATAGCCAGCTGCTGCGGAGCGTAATGATGCGTGATGTGTTGATGAACTGTAACACTGATACCATTTTTCTTGGCTAAATCGATGAGTTTTTGTGCCGAATCTTGTGAATTTATATTACCAAATCCACCTGAGATCTCTTCTCCTTGTGGTGATGTCAACGAATATTTCCAGTCTGTCTTCGATCGTACTGGTCTCGGCGATGAAGTATTCGCCCTGCTTGGGATTGAAGTGTACATGTTCAAATTTATAGCAGGCTCTTGTCGTACGGCAGTATATTGATCTGGTTTTGAGCCAACGAAAGGTTGCTGCTTGTTCAAAGCATTCGATAACTCAGTGATTGGCGTGTTTTGCCCTGAGAGGGTGTTCGGGCTGTTGGTCTCTGTAAGAAGATAGCTTGAAGAAGGGTAGTCACTCGGAGCACCATCATGATTATTTATGAACAGTTGCTCAATTTTTGGAGACTTCGCCACAGGGTTAGTCTCCTTAGTCAAGTAATTAAACGTGTCACTTCCAGTACCATTGATAAGATCCACCTCTTTTCGTATAGCCAAGTCGGCTTTTCCTCTGGCCACATCTGTTACAATTTTTCGCCACCTATTTCTGCAGGTGAGACTTGGCCGACCGTTCATCTCCAATGCAATGGTCCTCCATTTAGTGCCATATCTTTTCACTTTTCTTATAAGCTCGAGATCTTCACTTTTGTCCCATTTTCTTAACCTATCCTTAGTCTTGGGGTCCAAAACTTCAATATATCTCTTGGCACACTGGTCATCTGTTCGCCCCACAATTTCTAAAGCCACTTTTTGCCATGAAGCACCATGCTTTTGATAAGACTTTCGAAGCTTTTCATCTTCCTCCAGGGTCCATTTACCCTTCCTCAAGTTCGGATCCAACGACGAAGACCATCTCTTACGACAGTCTTTTGGTTTCCGTGAACCTGATCCCAACGCTGTACAAATGAGATCCCACTGAATATTTTCAAGCTCTCTGCCATCTGAATATTTGGAAATTTGCTCCAACACAAGTTTTTTTAAAAGCTCATCTTCAGCTTTGGTCCACGGTTTTCGGCTCTCTCTTCGAAATGTCTGAAATCCCAATGACTCAGTGATTGTGAGAGGATCTATGGGGGTCTTCTTCTGGTATCTTATCAAAGTATCCTTCAGTGCTGTACTGTCTTCTCTCATCACCACATCTCTTGAGCTATCAGGCGACAGAGACATAATGCTGGTGACAATAGCTAATTCAGAGAAAGAAACTAACTCAAAAGAAAAGAGAAGGTCTGTAAAGAGCAATAGACACGAACTGTTCCTGGTAAGAACACCGGATGGGTCTGAATGTACTCAATGTTACTGTCTTCTGAATATGATTTTTTAATGTGGTAGACATTTTCTTTTTTTTCTGCACCAAGATGATTTTCCTCTCCTAGATTTGTACAAATATATGACAACCTTTCTTGTATTCAAGACATGAAGGACCAGTCAATTGTGAAAAACCAGATTTATTGGTTCTTGAAACATTCTTTACTGAAATGAGATATGAAACGGTTCTTTGTTCTCCAGAAATTTAAACATTGACCAATGTTATCTTTTGTTCCCAACCTATTCCACAATGATGGAAACTAGCTTCCCAGACACAGCCACCAACATTGAAGACTTTAAAAGAGATACCGTTCGAGGAGGGGCCAGTCGTTTGCTCTAAATAGTAGAAGGTTACAGATCTGACACGAAATTGCAATATGGAAGATATCGCTTTTGGACCCTCACAATACGATAAGTAGGCAAGGAAGTAGCATTTCATGAGGAACATCTTTTGCATCTTCATTGCATGGTAGAGAGAGACGTCCTTTCATGCAGACATTCAGGAGATTCAAAAACTAATTACGTACAGAAGTGCTCCTATAACCTTAACAACAACGCCCCGTTTGTTGTCCCTATGAGCTGTAGAACGGCTTGGTCGATTTATCTAATTTTTTCTTTTTCTTTCTTGTGTTCATGGAAGAGAACACAAAATCTATCTTCAGGTATTTACAGATAAACGCTATAAGAATTTTCTCACGCTCCTCATCTTGATTGTATGACAATCGTCATAATATGAGCCTCAAGATGGACTCATATCCCCAGCTTCCACTTTATCAGCCACCACCCATACCGTCCGGCAGCGGATCACAGATCATCAACGATACACCTCATCATCAATCATCAGAACACCATCACCAACAAGATTCCGTTATTCGTTACAACAACCAGTCACCTTCTTCAGCAATTATACCTGATCTGGTGTTGAATGACATAGCCAGACAACAATACGCGATTGTAAGCTCTTATTTCAATCGACAGCATAGCAAAAAATATAGCATAATAACACTTTTGGAGACATCAGAGCAGCAGTTTGAAAAGTCAGAACAAAATTTGCAGGACCAGCACTATGAACAAACTGCTGTTGCTTATATTAAAGGATATACCATATTCAAGTTCACAGAGAACCTGAACAGAGACCCCTCATACGCAGAAGTGATCAACGCACTCAGAAGTCTCTTCTCTAAATCATCATTTCAGAAACTCAAAGATATCGTGGACGAAGTCTACACTATAGAAAAAGATAAGGAACTACTGGAAATGCCGAATTTGAAGTTTGGTTCAAGCTCTCGTGGCCACTATCCAAGCCATACTTTAACTAATTACAAGTTTACCCCTGCTGCAACCGAAGGGAGAGGCGAACAAATTATACCATCAACATCGTCTCAGCCTGTTAAACCCACTCTAGACCCGCAAAGTCAATTGGTGCCTCATAGCTATCATGAATTGTTGAATCCCAATTTTGATGTCAGAAAATTGCCACTCTATGATTCTCGAAAAACATTCAGGCAGCAGCCGCCTAATGTACCAGCTCCAACACTTCCAGATGCAAATGCTACCATTGAAGCGATTCAAGAGAGACCGCGTTTACCACCTCCTATGCGACACTATCAACAAGCGCCGATGCAGGATCCTCTTGTTTATGATAGTAGTCTCAATCGCAACCTTGAACACCAACCAAGACTGGGACGCTCAATTTGTGGACTCCAAAACTTCAACAATACATGCTACATGAATTCACTTATACAGTGTTTATACAACCTAGAGGCGTTCAGTTTTTTCTTCGAGGAAAACTTGTTTCTTGATTATTTACACCCGGTAGATGGTCCTACTCACAGAATAAGTCTTGCGTATGGATTAAGCTCTTTGTTTAGAGTGATGGAGAAGCATAATCATTCAATAATTGCTCCTAATCGCTTCTTCACCTTTCTTCTCGGTGTGAGTAGCTTTGAACCCAATGAGCAACAGGATGTACAGGAAGCACTTCTTATTGTCCTCAACAGATTACACGATGAACTTAGCAATAACCAGTTGACGCAAGTTAATTTTCCAAAAGTGATTGACAGTCATTCAGATGATGCCGAGTATGAAAAGTGGCTCAATTCTAAGGTTGAGAGAGAAAAGTTGTCACCAATAAATAATTATTTTGAGGGGCAGCAAGAGACAGAGTTAATGTGCGAGACATGTGGCTTTGTGTCGAAATCGTTCTCCAGTTTCAATATTCTTTCTCTTAACTTACCAGAGCGTGCTGGTAGGGATAGAAACTTGATGTTCACCATTGAAGACCTTCTTTCTCTGTATACTGCAAGAGAAAAGATGCGTGGTATCAAGTCCTGGAATTGTCCTGAGTGTGAGAGGAGCAGAAATGATCAAATCAAACGCGAACGCCAAGAGATTCAGAGCAAGCACAATCGTGAGCGGGAAGATCTCATGAGCAACCCTGGATTGGGAAATGTGTTTGAAAACTTGGATCCTCCTAAGGGTACTAAAAAGAAATTGTTCTTCATAAAGAGGAAGGCCTCTAAGAGCCCCAGCAATGAAAATGGTGAGTCCATTTCAACTGTCTTGGAAGACTCCCAGAAGAAGGACCTCGAAGAATTTGAACTGCGACTCCGCGCTGCTGCTGACGCAATGACGTCAGTGAGGTCGACTCAACTCTTAGCATTGCCGCCGTACTTAGTGGTTCACGTACAGAGATCTATTAAAGGTGCGCGTTTAAACACCAGTATAAATTATCCGTTGATTTTGGAAATCAAGCTATCCTCGCGGCGTATCGTTAGGTACAAGTTGCTGTCGACCATCAATCACAACGGAGTCAATGCGAATAGTGGGCATTATACCGCTTTATGCAACAAATCAGCGCATCTCAGCAGGCCAAAATGGTGTCTCTTCAACGATGAGATATTTCACGAGGATTTGGGACATGGAGACGTTCACAGAGGATTGACGAGAATCATTAGTCACGATGTTTATCTTCTCTTCTACGAACGTCTCCAGTCATGAGTTTTTCTTTTTAGAGATATGCTTGGGCACTGCCCAATACTTTGATTTTTTGCTGGTGTAAAGCGGTCGGTGTGTTGGTTGGTACGTATATGATTTTGTAATTGAATTAAAGACATACATTATTTGGGAAACCAAGTGGAACTTGAAATCAATGTTAAGGAAAATATATACTTGTGATAGAATCAAAAAAAAATATAGTTGTGAAATGAATCAATATAAATGAAATAGTTGAAAAGGGAAAAAAAAACGTCATCTGGCACTATGTGTGCATCACTCATCATTCTGGATCTTGAGAGGTTCATCTGTCATCGGCCTCTTTCTTCTTTGCAAATCAATCTACTCTTGCTTGATTGATATGCAATGGACTAAGATTGTTCGAAAATTGTTTCTTCTTTCTGGACATCCGTTTTAACTTAGACCTCACGACCATCACAGGCACACTACTCTTTGTCACTATGTAGTTGGATAACGAGCCTAACAATACACCTTTCAATGAAGACCGACCTTTGGATCCAACAACAACCAAATTCGGTGTCAAATGATCAATGATCTCCAAAATCAAATGTCGAGGGATCGGATGATGGATCGATTCGATAACAACATGCACTTGCAATTTTGTCAATCCCAATTTATCCAACACTGCGTTGGTCATATATTCAACACTTTCTTTTCTGATACCTTCACGGTCCGTGGCCTTAGGGGTAAATGAAACCAGTGATGATGAGGCAGTGGCAATTGTTTTCAGCTTCGATTGATCACCGTTGATATTGGCTGACGCGTAATCAGTGTCTTCCAACACATTGACAACATACAACACAGAACCATCAACCAATATTGTTCCCACAGCCCACTCCAACGCATATACAGACTCAGGGGAGAAATCCATGCATAGCAAAAATGTCTTGGGTTGTTCTTTTGTCTTCTTCAACAACTCAAAAAAATCTCCTCTCACCAATGTTCGAATGGCACGTTGATGAACGCTATCTGATTCAATAACTGATTTCACAACCTTGGCATTGAGCTCTTTTGCTAGTTCACGATCCAATTTTTCTTCCACGCTATTAGTATATTCATTGTTGGAATCGGCTGAAATCAACTTCTTCTTGTACGATGCATACGACTGTAACTTGTTCTTGCGCTCATCAGCCTCTTGGTATGAAACATTGTGGGATTTCGCATATCCTAATTCCTCTGCTATTTCGTCAAATTGTTTTTTAGATTCTGGTGGGACTTCACTCTTCGTTTCCTTAGCGTTGACCATAGCCCTGTGAGCAGCATCTAACTCATCAAACAACACGGCTTTTCTCGCCTCCTTCGAAAGGCGATCACTACCGCTTGGCAGTTGACTTGACTCCTTTCTGGATAGAACAGCGGCATAATTGGGTAGCTCTGTAACTCCTTCTTCCTCATCTCTTTTGATATATGCAGCGTCCAGTTCGTCTCCAGAAATGATTTCTTCATCACTAGGTTCATATATATCATCCTCGTCGTCGTCATCGTCATCATCATCAGTGTCTTCCTTTAGTCTAGTCTCAGATTTCAATCTTTCGGATGGATCATGTGTAGTGATGGACCATTTGTACTCCTCCGGCTTGGTTCTTGAGACTGAACGACTCATTGGATTGACGTTAAGAGATCGGCCTCTTGCGCCGCCGGAACCTGGGGAAAGTGATCTTCCTCTATTTTTATCAATAGAGTTTAGAACTTTCAAAGACTCTGCTTTGAGAGAAGCTTCTAAAGACATTGGTATATTTTTGTGTATTTTTTGTGGCCGTCAAGGTTGTGATCTGATTTGTCTTTGTGGTCGATACGCCTTTGCTTTTTTTCAACTCCATATGTTTTTTTTTTCCTGACTAGTTATAACTATGAAATGGGGCTGGGTAATGAAAGTATAAAAAACCCTTCAAACTAGCGTGATTGACGGAGAAGAATACTACATTAGGTGTAATTAAAAGTCTTGTGATTAAACAAGTTAATAAATTATAAAACTAGCCAAAATGCCTAGAATTCACTAATAGCAACAGCAACTGCTTGAACATCATCATGCGAGATAGATACCTTGACATTTTTAACACCTGCACTTTTAGCAGCTGCCAGGGCAGCACCAGACAACACAACTTGTGGAGCACCTTTTTCATCTCTTTGAATCTCAATATCTTTCAATGCAGCACCAGCTCCTTGAGACTTGACGCCTAATGCTTTAAAAACGGCTTCTTTAGCAGACCAAGTACCAGTAAATGAGGATTGAGGATGTGATGCACCTTTGCAGTATGCAACTTCGGTAGAGGTGAAATTTCTTTCGACAAAAGTATCATTTGTTGTATTGATTGCTGAGAGCAATTCAACATCAACACCAACACCTTTACCACCGGCCAAACCTTTGGTGATAGATTCCAAAGTAGAAGAAATCTTAGGCTTGGTTTGAACAGAACTACTGTTGAAAGTCAACTTTGACTCATCACCTTTGGTACCTGTAACTCTTGCCAATGGGTTCAAGTAAACTGGTTGTTCTAACTCGTCACTGTATGGTGGATGGTCCTTAGCAACAAACATAGTGTTACGGATAATAGCATTGTGCATGTAACGGTAAGCAGTCTTATGACGTTGAGCAACCTTTTGAGCATACTCATTGTATGTGCCTTCATCCAAGATACCGTAAAGGTAATCTGGATGAATAACAACAGCTTGTGCACCCTTTTGACCGAAACCGAAAGAAGTGATAGAACAAGCTTTGATACCGTCAGTGTAAATTGACTTCGATGGATACAAGACGTATTCAAACTCCTCCATTACTTTATCAATGTTATCGGCATTTCTGTTACCTGGAACAATACCAGTTTGTAAAATTTGGATAGCACCGTTTAACATCCAAGCACCAGCAGCACCCTTTGGATGACCAGTCAAGTACTTCTGGAATACACCATAAACCGGGTTACCCTCAGCTCTACCAAGATGTTTCATCATCATGTTAATGGTAGCTGACTCATTTTTATCATTGGCTTTGGTAGATGTACCATGGAAAGAAGCGACTCCAATATCATCAATTGTTAAGCCATAGGAGGCCAAAGCACCGCGCAATGGCGCAATCTTTGCATCATTTCTCCAGAAGTCGTTACCTAACTCCTGTTGAGCTTGCTTCAATTGTTTGTTAGCTGATTCTTCAACTTGAATAATCAACTCTTGTAATAACGCTTTGTCATCACCAGCTTCTTCCTTTGCGATTTCAAACTCGGAATCAACAAATTGTTTTATTTGTCTCTTTCTTTGTTCCAACAATCTTCTTCTATAATCAATATCCAATTTAGGATTTTTGACACCATTTGAAGGAGCTTCTCTTGCAACGGTTAAAATACCTTTACCTGGAGCAGGAACAGATCTTGAGATCTTATCAGTTGCAGTATTGGTCAAAGCAGCAATAGCGTAAATTGGGACACCCATTTTAATAGCTATATCAGCTGTCATGATGACTTGCATACCTGAACCTTGAGATTCCATGAAACCTGATCTGGAAGTGGTTGCAGGTCTAGACATCTCTGATGGAGTTCTGCCCTTCTCAAATTCTTCCGTAGCACTTGAAGTAGCCTTCATATTGGCAAATTCATAAGAACCTTCTTCTTGGAAGTCATCATAACCACCGACAAGACAGATTTTAGCCTTACCACTCAAAATGGTCTCAACACCAATGTCCACAGATTCAACAGCGGTAGCACAAGCACCAACAGGAGTCTTGATAGGACCTGAAGAAGACAACAACAACATATTGACCCAAGCAGACATGGTGTTAATGAAAGATTCTTGTAAAATATCATTTTGGATTGGTTTGTCTTGGTACCTCGACTTGTACATACCACGCAAAGCGGTAACACCACCCATACCTGAACCGGCACAGTTTCCGACTTCTGAAACATGCACATATTTGTAAAACTCATATGGGTCGGTAATACCTGATGCCAATAAGGCCTCGACAGTTGCTACCAAAACATACAAGGTGATTGGATCAACTTGATCAACGATATCTTGACCAATACCATATGTAGCTGGGTTCCAACCAGTTGGGATTTGACCGGCAACTAATCTGTCAAATCTCAAAGCTTTTGGAACGTAGATGGTGGCACCCTTCATCAATTTAACAGAATACTCATCAGAATCGACAATTTTGAAAATTTGACATTTGTCACCATGCTGTTGTTTGAATTGTTCAGCCGTTTCTTGTGATGCAACAAACTCATCCAAATCTTGTTCAATGACAATTTCTTGGATAAGTTCCTTGTTTTCGGGATCGTAGCCATGGAACAATTCTGGCTCGATAAGACGGATACCAGAGTGACTTAAAATTTGTTCTTCATACTTCTTTTTGATATCTTTATCATCCACTGGAACACCAGTCTTAGCGTCAACCCAACCACTGTAGGCCTTTCCTTTGATATTACCATTGAAATATTTGATCAAGTTCATGATCCAAGCCATTTCAATGCAACCCTCTAATGAGAATTCACCAAAAGCTTCGTATTCCCATCTGGTTCTAGAGTTACCCCACGGACCAACCTCAGAGAAACCAGTAACAACAACAACTTTTTCTAAATCCAAAAGACCTTCCAATTTTGGAGCTATCTTTTTGATCTCGCTGTACGGTTTCAAAGTTGGGAAAGCAAAATCATTGTTAGCTCTCTTGTTAAGACTAACCTTTGAGTATGGAGCATCGGCATCATCACCATTGACAACCTTTATTTCGTTGACATGTTCATTATGAACACTCTTTCTAATCTCAGAGGTCTCCATGATTTCCTTTCTTGCACCACCTGTGATCTCTTTCAAGTTCTCGATGTATTGCAATCCACCGTTCAAATCAGCCAAAACCGGTGATTCTTGGGCCAAGGTTGAGATCTGGTTATTCAACAATCCCAAGATGTTGAAAGACATCTCCATTTGACTAAAAGTCTTGACATTGAGACTCTCAATTTTTTCAGCAATGATGTTGTTACCAGACATCAATCCAGTACCTCTGGTCCAACCGATAACAGCACCAGTGATGGTCAACTGATTGGCCCAATTCTCTGAATGCCATTTGTTGAACAAAGTTTCAAGACCGATCTTGGATTCTGAGTACATTCCATCAGCACCAAAGGTACCGTGGTTTGGTGACAATGGTAAAATGACTTGAGCAGGTCTAGTCTCGATGCTCCTTGCTGACTTTTGTTTCTTAATGTGACCCAATAATCGCAACACATTTGTCAACATGATTCTGTGTGCTAATTCAGATTTAGAATCGATATTCTCCAACTCAATGCCATTTTCTGGGATAGCAGCAAACGGAATGACCGCATCCAAGTCCCATCCAAGACCGCCTTTCTTTGGATCGTCATAAATGTATTTGACCAAAGCTTCAACATCTTGAGCTGAACCACCGTTGAAAGGAACAACAACTAATGAAGAACCAGTGGCACCGTACTGGGTGTAAATAGACTGGTAAAATTCAGTTACTTGTTTGGAGAACCTCGAAGTGGTGACAATAACCTTAGCACCACCCATGATCAAACCTTTCAAGACATCAGAACCAATGGAACCCGCACCAGCACCGGTAAGCAAAACAGTCTTGTCAGAGTAGGTGCAACCGTTGACAGCAGCGCTTTCCAATACGTTTAAGTAGGTGGCTGTCAATTCTCTGGAGTAAACCCATGACTCTCCTTGCTTCTTCTTTAAGTGTAAAAATGGTATAGTCAAAGGAGGAATAGAAGACGAAACTGGTTCCTTGATTTGAGAATAAGAGGCCAAAGATGCAACTTCATCATCCTCCGAAGAGGAGGATGTATCATCTTCGTCACCCAAAACTGCATTAGCAGGTTGAGATGTCTTGATCTCAGAAGATTTGGAAACGTAGTCAATCAATTGTTTGTACAATTTGTCAACCTCAATCTTAGTCTCCTTTGAAGCTTGTTTAGATAAAGCCTTATAAATTCTAGCCAAATCCTCTTGAATAGTTGGTTGAGACTCTTTGGTCAATTCAGAGCCTTTAGCCATCTTGTAAACATAGTCAGCTAATTTTGTGACAGAAGGATCGTTAATTTCCTCGTAGGTAATCTCACCCTTGGAACCGACAATAGTCTTTGGGGCAGTTGGATAAGAAATATTCTTGTAGACTGGCTTAGTACCAAGAACTTGTTCACAATTCTTAATTAATTGTTGACCCAATCTCTTTGCCAACTGATAAGTTTCACCTTTCTCTGCTGGACAATGATCGATGTGGTATTCCATGAATTTCATCAATGTTGGGTTGGCTCTATTCATGATGTTGATGCATTGCGATATAGTCTCACGGTCAACATTTGTCAACCTACCATGAATGATTTCGAAAAACATTGAGATCGCGTCCTGTCTGGCCCAATTCCATGAAGAATCGTAAACTCTGGCCTTTAAAGGAGAGAAGGATGGAGCAATACCCGAAGCATATGTCTCGCCGTGTTCAACATTGAACAAATCCAATTCGGCTTGCAAAACCTTGTTTGCTTCTTGTTCCTCCAAAACTTTTTTGGCATCTGAGGTCAAGTCCATCTTCAAATATCTGGCCAAGATCTCCAATTGTTGTCTTGCCATAACTCTTTGATCCTTTGTCATTTCTTCAAATTGAGCTGAATCAATGACTGCAGCACCAGACGATCCACCGGTAGCACCCCCAGCTGCAGCTTGCGCTAAGGAGATTCCGGCACTAGCAGCATACTTTTGAGAGACTGTGTCTAAGAAGGCTTTGGCTTCGGCCTCGTTAGCAAGACGCAGTGCAGGCTCCATTGTCAAGGCCATCAACAAAACGGAGTCTTGTCTTCCTGAACCCAACCCCCATCTGGTTTCCAAGTATTTTCTGGCAACGGTGACTGAGAAACCACCAGGCATCTTTGAGGACATCAATCTGGCAATCAAAGATGAAGATTGCTTACCCAAAACACCATTGAAAGTATCTTGAAACTGTTCAGCCAACTCCTGTAATGGTGTATCTTCTGGTTTTTCTGGTGTAGAGCCAAATTCTTTACCAAGGTCACCTAAAATCTCGTTTTGAACGGTAGATTTACCACCGACCAAGTCCTTAATAGCTTTTGACAATGGAACACCATCCAATGGTTTTTTCAACTTTTGGGCTACTAAGACGTGTAAAATCAAGCCTGCGGTGACTGGCTCATCTGGAATGTTCGCAACTGGTCCTGATGGAGAGGGAGCCAGTACAGCGGCAGGAGCCAGTGCAGCTGGAGAAGTGGCCTGGACAGCAGCAGTTGAGACTTCCTTTGCAGCTGGGGCTTCCAAATCTGCAGGATCTGGGGTGTAATAGATTTCCTTCTGATCCTTGGAATAAGCCAAAACTTGTCTTTGTAAAGACAAAGCTGCGTCATAGCTTTCATACTTTGCTTTAATAGTTCTTGAGGCCATTCCTGCCAATGTTGGTGAAGGTCCAATTTCGACAACTCTTTCAGTGTTATAATCTTTCAAAAAGACATCTTGGGTTTCGATCCATCTGACAGGAGAAGCAAATTGATAAGCTAATAACTCAGTCAATAAGACATGAGATAATTCTTGCTCTATCTCAGCACGCATTTTGTGTGTTATTATCGTTAGCTGATGTGTTGAGTTTCTGAGTTCAAAGAGAGGATTGATATGATCAGAGATGTTCCTTCTGTTTTCCAGTAGATATTTTTCACAAAAATGGTAGTGTATGGTGCCAAATTTATTCCATGTTGGCTGTTGGCGCGATGTCGTTGTTGTTGTGTTGGATGTTTAATGTTGGGTAAAGATGGGGTTTTTTTTTTCCGTGTTTGAGATAGCACACCAAATGAAGACATCAGACTGCACGTTAAATCTAAGGGCTGTCTGTTGGTAACAGAGAGAAGTAGTGAGCTGCAAGCTCAAATCGGAATAGATTAACTCGCATAAAAAGTGCTACTCGATGAGGAGGAGTAGACCCCTCTCCTTTTGTTGTTTTTTTCGTTTATCAAATCTTATCAGCTCTCTCCACTTGTTTGTATATCTTCTATACCCAAATGGCCTCTAATATCAATTTGATATTTAAGTTGAATTGAATCCTTCTATTTAAACATTTCAAATGTTGCGAGCTTTCTGTTTTGCAAATTTTGTATCTCAAAAACTCAAAAGAGTACAGTGGCATCCTGATCACTTACTTGATATCAATAAGTGAGGTACACAAATAGTAGTCTTCAAAGTATCAAAAAAAAATGGCTTTCAAATATTCACGCCGGTTATTGCAACAACAAGAGCAATTGGTATCGAAGGTTTTCTTGCATTCATCTCCAGCTGAACTAAGCACTCAGATCAAGGAAACGGATTATGCTATTCCATTCAAATTATCTGAAGAATTGAACTTGCCTTCAATTTTTAACAGCAGGCCCAATATTTCTCAGTTTTCTCTCCAATCAATAATCCAAAGCCACAAAATGGAATCTCGATTCTTATCAAATATCTCAAGTTTCAAACCTCATTATTACCATAATTCTCCAATATCAATTTGGCACCGCTTGCCTATTCACAGAAGATCAGCAGTGTTGATATTGTTGTTCTTGGGGAAGTCCGGTGAACTTAGAGTGATATTGACAAGAAGGTCTAGAAAGCTCTCATCCTTCTCTGGTCACGCCTGTTTGCCTGGTGGCCGTGCCGATAATGGATTGGAAAGTGAATGGCACACTGCAAGGCGGGAAACAGAAGAAGAGATTGGAATTTCACAAAATGATTTAACTTTGAATGATAGCTTTGGCTGCTCCATTGAACAGATCAACATATTACCCAGTTATTTATCGAGAACATTCTTAGCTGTGAGGCCTTGTGTCGGATTTCTCAAATGGTCGCCTTCAAAATTGAGCAGCTTTGAAGATCAGCACTTGTCCTCCATATTGCTTAATCCAGGAGAAAGCGCTAGCATATATAGTGTACCATTAAAAGAGTTCATGCAACCTTATCCTAAGAATGAGAAGAGAAAGGAATGCGTCAAGCTGTCTTACACCAGAACCAAATGGGGAGGAATCACTTGGCATCTACGTTCATTTTTGTTTCCTGTGGATAACTCAAATGAAGTGAAATGGTTGGAAGACATTGAAGACCTATCCAGCGATGAAGAAGTGGAGGATGGGTCAAAGGCTAGAGATGTATGGGGCTTGACTGCCAATATATTACATGACTTAGCAATGATCGCCTACAAAGGACCTCACGATGGAGAAATTGGGGAAGAAGAATTGATCTACTCTTTGATGAGAGAAGGAAATCAATTTTCTGAAAGAAAAAGAAGCGAGTTTGAGACTGCAATGTTGAATGGGGAAAAAGGAGTGGGATTTGGTGATAATTTGACAAGCGAGACTTATGAACATTTGAAGAGATTGTATTCGGGCTCCTCCTTTTGAACAAAGCCATTGTTTTTATAGAGCTGCATATACATGTCGGTTTAATTATACATTTTAATTCATTCATTAAACTAATTCAATCATCCACTTGTGTGATGAGCTAGAAACAAACTTTATAAAAATATTAGTATAGTGTATATATGTTCTTAGATCAACAGCTGGAATATTCTTACATCATATCATGATCATCATCATCATCAGGGCATAAATCTCTTCATACTTTCTTCAATGTTTCTGCTCCTCTATGTAACAACTTGTGTTTTCATAAATTCCCATGTATTTGATGAACTCCTCTGTCTCTGCTATGATTTTCTTTTTTTCTTCATCTGACCAACCGTACTCAGCACCCATAACTTCAACGACACCAGGAACACTCTCTACACCGACCTTGGCATCCAACATTGCCAATCTCGTTCTTCTTGCAAGGAAATCAATAGGATGTCTGGTGTACTCATTGGCCATAGAATATTTCAATTCAGCAACAGTGACCGGGTACTCAAAAGCATCATATGATGGCTCAACTGTTGAGGAGGCCAATGCAACTGGTAATCTGTTAGCCTTATCAGTTTTGTAAATTTCCAAAATCGAAGCAGCACGATCACCGTAGTTGTAAGCCAAGTATTCAGATAACACAGTTGGGATGCTATACTCTTGAGCTAATCTTGCAACCAAAGTGCCGTCGTAGAACTCACCACCGACTAATTTCAAGTTTCTTGTTATACATGGTTTGGCTATCTTTTGCAAAGAAGGGGTGGCTTTTATGACATGATTTATTGTGTCTTCAGCCATTTCTCTGTATGTAGTCCATTTACCACCACTGATAGTGATCAATCCAGAATTAGATTCATGAACCAAATGATTTCTAACCAATCCTTGAGTGGAGCCGTCTTTTGGTACTTTCTTAGGATCTCTAACTAATGGTCTAACACCACACCACGCACTCAAAACATCTTCTCTCTTTACCTTGAATTTGACGTAATGTTGAATTTCTCCCAAAATATCTTGAATCTCAGCTTCACTTGGAATTGGATTCTGTGGAACTTTACTCAATGGGGTATCAGTGGTACCAGCGAGAACACGGCCTTGCCATGGCAAAAAAAACATAACTCTGCCATCAGGGGTAGATGGATCTAACAAACCCAAATCCTTAGGACAATAGAAATCCGGCAACATTACATGTACACCTCCACTTGGTACAACCATTCTTGGAGTCAGTAATGGTGCTTTTGGCGGTAAACCCTTTGGATCCTCATCCATATCCAAGATCACATCAGCGAATGGTCCAGTAGCATTTACAACGGACTCGGCACCAGCAACGTATTGCTTTCCGGTCTCTTTGTCAGTGATTCTGATACCTTTAACCTTACCATCCTCAGATTTGACAAGTTGTCCAACTTCCAGGTAATTCAAAACAGTAGCACCATTCTTTATGGCGGTCAAGGCTAAAGAAACATTCATTCTTGCATCGTTGAAAGAACCATCATGGTAGACTATACCACCGACCAAACCATCGGTATCAATAGTGGGAGCTGCAGAAGCAGTGCCACCAGGAGTCAAGACATATGATCTTCTCAAATTTTGTCTACCTGCGAATAAATCGTACATCACGCAACCAATATAAGTGTATGGTAGTTTCCACCATGAATAGATTGGAATCAAAATTGGTAAAACAGAGGATAAATGAGGAGCATTGTTCAACATTGAAGATCTCTCGTTCAAAGCTTCAATGACCAAATCTAATTGAGCCTTAGACAACTCCCAGAAAGCCTTCTCTAAGTATCTGACACCTCCATGCGCCATCTTGGTAGACTTTGATGAGGTTCCTGAAGCAAAATCATTTTTCTCAACCAATAATACATTCAAACCTCTTGTAGCAGCATCTACTGCACTACCAGAACCAGTGGCTCCACCTCCTATGATGATAAGATCAAATTTGGATGTGATATCTTCGGTGGTGGCTACCTCCTTGGAAGAATCAAACTCGGCACCCAATCTAGCGATCAATTCTTTTCTAGAGGGTAATGATGGGAATGATTTTATAAGTTCAGGTATCTTATGACCCGCGGCAGTATCGTTCTGATATATTTGTGCACTCGAATTGTAAGCTAAAAAAGACCCACCAGCAACGACTGTTGCTAGTAAGGATCTCCTCAGAGCACGACTAAAAGCTATCGACTTGGACATATAGTAATATGTTTTTGATCGTATATTAACCAGTGATCAAATTGAAATTATAAAATCTGGATTTGTGATGTTTTTATAGTACAACTGAAAAACGGGGAGGCCATCGTTGATTTTTTTTTCTTATGTATTTTTATTTTGGCCTCTTTCGAAAAAATCATTTTTTTTCGCAACGTTCTGATTTGCCCTATTCAGAAATTTTACACATGGAAATAATTAGACAAACAAATAAAAACACAATAACAAACGTACACACCGCAACTATCTGAAGGAAGAAAGCAATAGAATAAATCACTGCCACCTTGAAGCAAATTTAATCGAGTCAGGATTAACTTTTTTAACTTTGTTTCCTTCTATTGAAGACCACTTTTACTCACTGATATGTATTTCGAACGGCATTGAAGTGGTTTTCGGCTTCAAATTGAATTATCATATGGGAGATATCGAAACTCGAATTTTTTATTTTGATAAAAATTATTCCGGGTTACTTGTTTGATTGTGGGAAAAAAAAAATACATTTGTTATCCGGGGTATCAATCATTCTGAAAATGAGGGGGGTAGGGAACAATTCCAAGAGATAAGTATCACGTTCTACCGAGGAGTATATCGTAATGGCATATGCTCTATGGAGTGGTCAGCACGATTCAATATTAAAGGTATCGACTGATGAAGAACGCGAATCAGTGTCATCGAAGAGGTGGCTATATCGAAATAGTAATTGTAATTATATATTTGCTATTTATGAGCTTGACTGTTTTTCTTTAAAAAAAATTGCAGTCACGGATTATTTTCGCAATTTAAAAAGTGGAGTTGTTCTTATTCCGATGGATGTGTTTATTGTGTTATTTTTTTTTTGCTTTTGGGTCCTTCCAATATTTGTCGGTCCTCGGAATTTGTTATTGTTTAATTAATTAAATTGTGGAGAAAATATTCCGGTGAAGTGGTTGAAGAAAAGTATTTGGGGTATTACTATTGGCTCATAAAAATACGGCACGTATGATACATTTGTCCTTGATCTAAGAATATACTTGTTCCAATCAATTTGTCCATCCGCAGTGACCGGCAAGGAAACGGCCAACTATCTGTTCCGTTTCCAGTGGTTGTACTAGAGAGAACGAGAGAGATTCTATATCGCCTGTTCTCGTACCATGTTTCTCGACAGTTTTGAATTACAACTCTCAACAATAGGACAGCAGAAAGAACCGCCTCTAAGTTAATAACACAGCAGTTCAAATCAGATCTTCAAACACGTGTAATTGTGATTGAAGAACTCTTGCCATCGGATTATTGAGCATTCCTATTAGAATCATCAGCCCTTTTCTAACCCGGATTAATAAAAACCCCATGTTTTTTTTTTTTCTCCAATATTTTTTCTTTCGCACTTTACAGTCAAAATGGGCTATTATTGAGGGATTAAATTTCTTTCAATTTCAATATCAGGGATGCCTCTGTATTACTGAAACGCCCTCTATTGAAAAACAGATTCCCCGTGAAATTCTGAATTGTCTGGTGATCTTGGGACACAAGATCAAGTTGTTCTGATTTTAAATTTAAAAATTAATCCGTAATATACCCCGAGGGTGGTTTGAGCTTTGCTCACGTTGTTCGTAGAGTCAGAGTTGATGCACGAGTAGAATCAGTTCAAGTCTGACTTTTTTGGTTTTGAATTTATAATTATTGACAAAGTTGAATTTTCGGGATTTTATTGAAAAATTAATCGACATTAAATTCAATTTATATACTGGAGCTTGTGCTATTCATTTTTAACTTCAATCATTTCTTCTTTTTCTGTTGTGACCACTATGGTCTCTTCTCTCATGGAAGTCCCTTGTTTCCCTCACTGCTTCACTTAAAGCTCTATCAACATTCGAATGCATGGCCAATATGACATCCTTCTCCGGGTTCTCCTTAGGTATTTTGATTCCTATCACATCCTCAATTCTTAGCATAGGTTCCAAGTCGTATTGTGTGACTAACGATATGGATATTCCTGATTTTCCGGCTCTTGCTGTACGTCCAACTCTATGAATATACAGCTTAGAGTCGGTCGGAATGTCATAGTTGATGACAACATCAACTTCGGGTATATCCAAACCCCTAGCTGCAACATCAGTAGCCACCAATATCTTCCTTTCACCACTTTTGAACTTGTTCAAAGCACCCAATCTTGCCAGTTGAGATAATTGTCCATGTAATGGAATCGCACTGAATCCCAATATTCTCGCTAACAAAGCAGTTCTTTGTGCATGTGTACATGTTCTCGTGAATATTATTATTGATTTTTGATAATATTCTTGTAACAAATACATCAAGTAAGTGTTTTTGTAACCATCTGGAACAGTCATCAATTTTTGAATCAAAGTATCCACAGTCGAATACTTATCAGAGACAGCAACATTAACTGGGTTTGTCAATGAGGCTCTTTGCAATTTCTCAATCTTACCGGTCATGGTTGCACTAAACAAATAAGTTGTTCTCTCTCTTGGAATGATTTTCAAAATCTTATCCAATGCAGGTCCAAAATCCATATCTAAAAGCCTATCGGCCTCATCCATAACCAAAAACTTTAACAGTCTCAATGAGAATCCCTTGGTGTGCTCCAAATGATCCATCAATCTTCCCGGCGTGGCCACAATGATGTGAGGCTTTCTCATCAAATCTCTTGCCTGGTCCATCATGTCCATACCTCCTACTATTGTGGCACAACGTAAACCTATATTTGAGCCCAATGCATCAAAAGTATCACGTATCTGATAGGCTAATTCTCTTGTTGGAGCCAACACACAGGCAAAATATGGAGTCTGTGCTTCCCACAAGCTTTGCAAGATGGGAATCGCAAATGCTGCGGTCTTACCTGAACCTGTTTGTGCTAAGCCAATTATATCATGCCCTTCCAAAGCAGGTGGAATAGCTTCTGCTTGAATTGGAGTTGGTTTGGTGAAGTTCAATTTTTTACATGATTCCAATAATTCTGGGATCAAATGAAGTTGGCTAAATGATGTTATCTCAGGCTTTTCTTCTTCATTCACGTCTTCTTCTTCTTGTATTTCATCTCCGTCTCCATCTTCTACGGATGGTTTATTGGTTTCTTCTTCTTGAGCCCGTTGAGCAGCTCTCAGCTGATTTGCTTCCAACGCTCTCTTCTTTATTCTTGCAGCCAAGTCGGTAACATTCTCCTTGGACTGCTTCTTATTGGCGTCTTTCAGTACTTTTCGTGGTTTCTGTGACACCTTCATAACTTTACTTGGTGACATGGTAGGTCTTTATTTGATTATTTATCTGCTACCTCTATAAAAAAAAAAGTCAGATAAAAAAAAATTTTCAAATCTCATCTTGTGAAAAGAAAAAAAATTTCAAAAAGAGAAGAGATAAACTATATTCTATAAAGACAGACTGTAATCACTACAATATACTAACAGTTGAAGATGGCTCCAAGAAGAGTAAGTCAGGTCAATAAAGCTATTGTGTATCTGATCTTCATCACTAACATCAAAATTCTAGACTAAACACAGGACACACCGTAAGGTATCCGAGGAGGAGTTGGCTAAGATACCAAGATCGATGGTTCTTAGAGCAGGGTCTGATACGTTGAAGAGTTCTTCGATAGCCCAGTTGGTGAAAGATATGAGGAATGTTATGCAGCCTCACACCGCTATTAACTTGAGAGAAAGAAAATCGAATAAGATAAAGGACTACGTGGTAATGGCAGGTCCTTTGGGTGTTTCTCAGTTGATGATTTTCAATCAAAATGAGAATGGTTCAACACATATGAGGTTAGCGGCTGCTCCAAGAGGCCCGACATTAACTTTCAAAGTCAATAGTTACTCATTAAACAAGGATATTAGGAGAATTTTGAAAAATCCCAAATCCTTAGGTAAAGAAAGTGCTGAGTATTTGAATCCACCATTATTGGTATTGAATGGGTTTACCAACCCTAAAACTGCGGACCCACAAGAAAAAGTTGTTATCACCATGTTTCAAAATATGTTCCCACCTATTTCACCACAGTCAACGAAAGTGAATTCCATTAAAAGAGTACTCATGTTAAACAAAAACAAAGAAACAGGAGAAATTGACTTGAGGCATTACGTCATCGATACAAAATTGATAGATGGAAGCAAAAATGTCAAGAGGTTGATTAACTCAAAATCAAAGATACACAAGAGATTGCCAAATTTGGGAAGATCTAAGGATGTAAGCGATTTGATCTTAGATCCTTCTGTAAATCCATACACCAGTGAATCAGAGTTAGAAGATGATGCTGTTGTTGAGATAAAAAATGATGATGAGATTAAAGTAGTCACTAAAACCAAGAACGTTTCAAAAGAGAAAAAAGAAGTGAGACAGGATGTCAAAAAGAGAGCTGTCAAATTGACCGAGGTGGGCCCAAGGTTAAACTTGTCATTAATCAAGATAGAAGAAGGTGTATGCTCGGGCAAGATTTTGTACCACTCCTACATAAGTAAGACAGAACTGGAGATCAAAGCATTGGAAACCAGACATAAGAAGAGGCAAAAGTTGAAGGATGAGAGAAAGAGGGAACAGGTGGCTAACGTAAAACTGAAGAGAGACAAGAAGGAAGCAAAGAAGTTGAGAAGGAAGCAAAGAGAAGAAGCTAGAGAAAGAGGTGAGAATGTGGAGGAATCTGATAATGAGGGGGCCCAAAGTTCTAGTGATGGCGAGATTGAAGAAGATTTGATTGATCCAGAGGATTTCGAAGATGATGTTGACCTCTACAGTGACTGATGGACCGAGTTCTCAATTTGGGCAAGAAAGAGTTTTGTTGTAGCACAGTTGTTGTATAATATCAAAAATTGGTTGATACTTTGTTATCACCCGCTTTCTATATAGCCAATCTATTTCGTTACCAAAACAGAAAAAAAGTAAGTAAAAAAACAGAGTGATAGATAGATATCATCACATATCATTTTAAATAATTCTATCAAAGCTGTTTTGTGTTTTGCTCTCATATATAGTACATCAGTTTTTTATGGGTACATTTACTAGCGGTGGTTTTGTTATCTGATTTTCATAAGATTATCTGTTCTGCTCTTCTTGCCAATTTATTATACTGTTTTCTAATTGATTTGAATTTAATTTATAATATTTTTTTACAAAGGCTAATCAAAGATGAGTGCTTTGACATCGGTGTCATCGGCATCAACAGGCTCAATACAATCACAACCACAGCAGTATAGTGGTGGGGGGCAAAACAATAGTCAACGCCACAACAACAATAACAACAATAACAACGCTGTCACCATATCAGATTCCTTAAGTGATGCATCGTCATCCATAATACCTGATCACCATCAGCAGCAGCAGTTACAACAGATACAAGTGCACGAGTGGCAGCCAGATGAAGCTGTTGATGCGTGTCCGATATGTGGCAAGAAATTTACACTTTGGATTAGAAAGCATCATTGTCGCAAATGTGGACGGGTTGTTTGCAACAGCTGCTCTATGAATAACATTACCTATTTGCCATCGACTTATGTTGTCTGTCCTCCTTCCCAAATCTTTCTAGAAAGTCCTCATGTTCCTCATAGAACATGCAATCCTTGTTATGAGGAAGTGGAGATGATAAGAGTTGCCTTGAATGACACTCTACGTCTGCCGGACGAAGTGCAATCAGTACCTCCTCGGTGTGTACTGTCAACAGAAAACTCATCTATCAAAGATTTATCGGTTAGTCGGACAGTGGAAGTTCCCAACCTTACATCATCTTCCAACAATGAAACGGATGAGGACAGTCTCAAAGACAGGTGTCCCGTGTGCAACAAGTTTATCGGCTGCTTTGCGGAACAGCAGAAGGAAGAACACATAAACGACTGTCTCATCAATCTCGAATTTTCAGGTTCACCAAAGCAGCAAAGAACCAATAACAGAATGTTAGTCTATACGATTCCGAAAGTTTCTCCCAACAGTTCCAATGCTGTACTTATACCATCGATCGACGATACAATTGAAAATCAGACATCCTTTGCCTCACATACAGAACAGAACAGCAGGGCTCCGTCTACCTCAATGGATACCCTCACGAGCAGTAGAGGCGAGGGTAACAGTGTCGGTTTGATGGAGCCGTTGAGCTCATCAGCGAAATCAACTACCTCAACATTGAACACTCGGGACGAAGAGAAAGAAAGTGACGATAACGAGTGTGTCATATGTTTTGAGGAGTTTGAACCTGGTGACAAAGTTGCACGAATGGAATGTTTATGCGTTTTCCATTACAGGTGTATAAAGGATTGGTTTCAAAGAAAGGGTGAGAGAGAGTGCCCAGTGCACACACTTCACTATGAATGAGTATTATTACTAAAAGATTATTCACAATTGATTTTAATGAATAGTTGATTTGGAAGGGACGTGCTTGTCTAAAGAGTGTTTAACATTTACTGGTGCTTGTTATTTTTGGAAAGAGCGTTTATCACTTACTGTATTTGGGTATAGGGGGGTTTTTTGTTTGATGGTGTTTTGTTGTTTTTCTCCTTAATAAATAATTTATGAATAGCCTTATGTGCGTTGCAATGCATACCTTAACAATCATTTTAAATTACGCGTGCGTGTATTTTTTATTTTTTTTCTTTGTTGACCTGAAAGTGAGAGTGATCTAGCCAGATCTATAAATCCATCGACATTTCCAACACACCCACGACATCATCATCACCTTTCCAGTATTATTTAAACATAAGGTGATTTTACCAGCAAACTTTCACACACACCCACACACACGTATCAGAATGCAGAGGGCTGCTAGGATATCCACGGTAGACCAACAACAATATGATGACGTCGTTGTGACACAGATGAACTCGTTATGGTTCGATGAGCCTGAAAATGTTATTACTTCAACAACAAGGAGAAAATCGACATACTCAGTGAACTCAAATAGAGCCTCTACTGTACAAGAGACATTTGAGAGTGGGCGGCAACACTTGAGCAAGAAGAGTGCTAAATGGTTATCGAAGTTCAATAAGGCCATCAACAATTACAACAAGCCCGTGGGTAAAGATTCTAGTTCGAGACACGAGTTGTCAATAAGTACCCCATTTGCCTTCAACCATGTTGGTCATATCTCTGATAGTGACACTTTTGGGGTGGACAAGTTATTCAATTTGGGGAGACGAGAGGCTGATGTACTTGATACCTTGACACGCGAGCCGATAGAAGAAACGGATGAAGTGACTGACAAAATGCCGATACTGACAGCTATTTCAAGTAAAAAGCACACCAGAGCCGTTTCAAGTTTCATTACTAAACCAATCATAGATGCTACATCGATAAAGAGATCTGTCAGCGACAAATCTGTGAATTCCTCATTACTATTCTCGAGATCCAACTCGGTCGACACTGTGGCAACCACATCTTCACTCAATAACTCATCAAGGAACCATCACCACAGAAAATCATCTTCGAGCAATAGTTTGAAGTCCTTAATTGAATTGGAAAAAACACATCAGCGTTCTTTATCGGGAGGTAAGTCCCATAAACATTCTACCAGCTTGAAACACGCTTCTATTTCAGATAGTTCCAGGACACATTCCATTGTTGATGAGATAAGGGAAGAAGAGGAGTTGCTCTTAGAGGCTGTTCCAGAGCCAGATATTGTAGCAACTGAGATCAGTGTTGGTGAAGAGGAAGGAAATGCAATTCTGGTGACAAAGTTTGAGTTTCCAGCAGAGACAATGCAGCTGCAGACTCCAGAGCTCATTTCAGCGGATGGTAACCAGATCCAATGGGATGCATCCCCATTGTCCTTCATGAGATCTTCATGGATATACAAAGATGAGACCGATTTACATAACGCTCTGGAATTGGAACTTGCAAATATGAGGCTACATGTTGAGGAGCAAGAGAAAAAATTACAAGAGCGGGAGCAAGAGGAATCTTTTGATATTGTTGATCAAGAACTGATGGTGGCTAGCTTCAAAGCAGGCAAGTACTCGAGGAGATCGAGATTATCATTACAACACAATCATCCTAGAACCGGTAGCGTTATCTTTGCTGACACTAGATCTGTCAACAGCGAGATGATAAGCAACTCTGTAACTCTTTGAAAGAGTTTTAATTTTTTGATTGATGAGAAGAGGACACGATTATGGATGTTGAAGTTTGAGACTTCAGCGAGTGTATTTAGGAAGAATATGGTGAGGACGTCTCGAACACACTCATTAAACTGCAGCTGTGTTTTTATCGTGCTCTTTTTTGTTTTGTTCTCCTGATTTTAGTTCCCAATCTAATGGTCAGCGTTTTTAGATAAATGAATGAACAATTTTATTAGCAACATGTATGATGGATTGAGCGCGTATCACTGACTACTCGGTTTGTTACCAGATGGTGGCTGGCTACCTGTTCTACTCCCTGCATGCACCAGATGCTAACAAAAATAGCCCCCCTTTGGTTACTACGCAAGAAAAACTCGATCGTTCGGTATGCTGACGTAGATAATCTATATACCCAATTAGGAAAGTTTATTGGATGCTGTTTTTTTTTTCGCGCTGTAATCTATTAAAGATGAATGCAAGGCACAAAAGCCAATTCCTTTAAAGTTCACCTGACCTATTTTAACAAAGAATCAAAGGAAAGCACTCCCACGCTACAATATAGGAGAACTTGGAATCTCAGCCGCCCCGAGTTTTAAGGAAGGTGGACTGGACTCAAATCTGCTGGTTTGCTGTTGATTGATATCCCCCTCATTTTTCAGGGTGGTGATAACCTGAAATCATGACATCAGGTACCCAAATGTAATCATCAAGATAAAGTTTGAGAACTTGTTGTTTTGCTTGGTGAAAAAAAAGTACCTACCTCCACTATGTCTTGAAATGGCTGATTTTCAGTGACTTTGTGTAAGTGTCTAGATCATCACAACTCAAATATGTTTGTAGATACTTTTTGAATTATGTTATATTTGTCATATAAAACGTTTCTACTAAAAGGACTATTTTTTTAACAAAAAGTTACCAAGACGCACAAACTGCTTACTCTACTTACTGTGTATAGATGTTGTAGAATCAAGGCCAATGTTTGGCCCTCAATTCATTTAAAAAAGGTTGAGCAAGTAACATATGTTCGTTATATATATAAGAGTTGGATGTTAAATAAAAAGGAAAACAAAATTATACAATTTCTTCGCCGTGGCATCGATAAGTAGCCAGCAAAGCAAATCAAGCTCTGAGTGCTAGTTTTTCAAATGATTTCGAGACATTGGCCTCCTCCATAGCAGCTGGTAAACTCTCTAACCCACCAGATAAGAGCCTCACTGGAGCAACAACGATTCTTTGGGCATCGACAAGAGGTTGAATATCAGATTTGAATCTTGCTAGTCTCGTGAAATATTTGTCTGAAATTGACAGGGCAAACCGGGGCATCTCTCCGTGGATGAAAAATGATGAACTGGCATAAAATGAGACTGAGTTTTCTTTCTTGTTAGAGATAGACATTCTAGGATATTGATTAAGCAAATCGGTGAAATGGACAGGTTTCTCATCCGACAAAGTATCATATAGTGATTGAACGGTGTTTGGTGCTGCAAAGGTGTCAATACCATAATTGATTTCTTCACCAAACTTCAGTTTGATCTTCGCAACCACATCACTATCGTTGTAATCAAACGTTGCTGTAGCTCCAAGACTTTGTAAGTGATCGTGCCTCGAAGGAGACGCAGTGGCGATGATTGTTTTAAAGCCTAGCCATTTCGAGATTTGTACCATGATCGTCCCGATACTGGAGCTTGCACTCCATATGATAATTGTGTCATCGGAATAATCGTTCCCCTTTTGTAAACCCATACCGCAATACATTGTGGTCCCTGTGGTGATAAGAGCCATAGAGGTATTAGCAGCCGCCTCCCAAGTCAAGGGTGGACCGGCTTTGATATTAGATTCATCACTGAACTTCAACGTGTCATGGAAATTAATTGCTGCTAAAGGTTTGGAGAGAACATACTGTGCAAATGCACCTTGGAAAGGTGGTGCTCTCCAGCCACCATGAAACATGCAACCTACTTGATCACCTTTTTCGAAACCGATAACGTTCCTGCCCACTTTGATAACAGTGCCCGCCATTTGGTGACCATGAATAGCACCAACGTTATCTAGGCCGATGGGTAGCTTGGCTCTGCTGATACCGTACAGTGCAGTCTCTACCAAAAATTGATCATCAGTTGGTTCTGTGATGGGGATTGAGGCAATCTCAGGCTCACATTTCGAATTGACCACAAGAGCAAGTTGTGATAAAGGTATTGACATTGTTTATGTCAAACATTTGATAGTGCCTCCAGTCTAACGAGAAAATTGTCATGTTTATATATCTCTAAATCATTAGAATAATTGGGCAAACCGCAAAGTCACGCCTGAAAGAAAACAAAAGTACTTCTTGATATGAAAACTGATGTCGTCGTTTAAACGAAAAGATAAATCATAATAAAAATTTTGAAAAATTTAAGCTAATTGTTCGTATTTGAATTTAGGGGAAATAAACTTCCACAGAATTTAAGGGAAATAAGGATCGAGGATTACTTGCTAGAGTGAAAGTCTTCGTTTCGTTTTCAGTTGACTCGGGTGTATCAACAGCAAGCATGTAAAATGAGCCAATAACTCATTAAAGTGGACATAATCGATAAGCTAATGGGCTATCACTACATTGGATACTGTATGTGTACGTCAAACTAACAATTTGGGAATTTCATGGTGCCTAATTTTTTCTTTTATTTTTCTCATCTTCCCAACTTTTGACAGCAGGAGTAATTGGATATATTTATGGCGGTGATTCTTTTTGAATTTATAGATGAGGCTGGAATTAATTGAGGCAATCAAACATTCACGCTAGACCGACGAATAGCAGTGATGCTTCGTTATTATGAGACAAAAAACAACACATTATCAGGAATGGGTTCTTCAGGATTGAGATGGCACCCCTAAAGAAATAGTGCTCTGCTTTTAATGAGGCACATCCAAATATCAAGTATTCAATAATGTTGCCCAGCTAGCTTTAAAGGTTCAATAAATTCTCATGTATATTGGGCTGACGACAGTACATTCCAATATTTTTTTCTGTGTTTTTGATAGTGCAGAGAGATACAAAAAGAGGGGTGCGATATATATGACAGTATTGTTATCAGTTTTGATTACATCATCGTGAGTGAAAGAACGTGGCTAGCCCATAAACTTAGATAAGAGAAAATGAGAGAGGGGAGTATCCAATACTTACAGATTGATATTTACAGGTAGCCAATATTTACTATTAGTCTCTGATGTGTATGATTTAGTTTTTATTATTTGTTTCATAATAGTCGTTGGAAGACGATGAGTTTTAGTAAGTTGACTCATTTTTTTTTTCACTTTTCCAACTATTTAGAGTCATACACGCATGCTTTATAAAGAGAACGCAATTACATTTCAAATTTTGAAACAGATTCAATGGGAACTAATATAGCAATACGAAAAATAGAATTCCAATTGTCACACCACCGATGAATGATCATACACAGGTGCAACTATCCAACTCACGGGTGTTGATACTATCCATTCCTAGAGAAGACTACTGGATTTTTAGCAGTGGGATATTGAAGCTTTTGAATCAATCATTGTCATCATCATCATCAGATTATCATATCAGTAGCGATTCTGACCTGGGCAGCGATACCTCATCATTATCCGCATCATCATCAGATTGGTCTGCTAGTGGTAAGAGAAACAACAACGTCCACAACACTAACAGTGGCTACAATCGTACTATAGATGTTACAGAGAGTAGCATAAGTGATTTGAACGCTTTAAAGATCAAGGAAGATAATTGTGATGATGGTGATGACGTCCTTGAAGTGAACATTGATGATGATGATGAGTTTTATCACGTTGGGTTCACACCAAATGAATGTACTATAATTTTCAGTGAGAGACTTTTGGTATATTTTAAAGATGCGATTGAAGTTTCAATGAAGTTGGGTAAGGATATTAAATTATTTCCAGACTCATTTTATCTTTTGGAGATAGCCGGTGATGGCTTAAACATTGGTAAAAGAGTATTGGAAATAACGGAGCCATTGTCAAAGGCTGAGATCTCGTTATTTTTCTTGAGCAATTATTTTTCTGATATTGTACTAGTACCTGCATTTGCAAAGGATAAAGTGATCACATTACTTGAAAAAAAGGGATTTTCATTTGCCAATTCGATAAAGAGTTACAATGCAGTTGGATCATTAAGCAACGAAGAAGAAGAAGAAGAAGGAAAAGAAGTTGATGACAAGGCGGACACTGAGACGGTGGTGACGGCGGCAGCAGCAGCCGTTGAAAAGGAGAAGAAAAAGTTTATTAATGCCGAAGATGTGATGGAGAGATTCGACATCCGACCTAAGATATCGACATCGATCAAGTTATTGTTGACGGGCCTGAGATCCGTAGATAACAGGTTGGTATTGGAGAAGACATTGTTGACATTGACTTGTAACATACCAAATAATGACAAAGATCTGGGATTTCCCAAATTTTTTTCAATAACCAGAACTTTACAAGATGAAATACTGTTATTACTTCCTAAAAATTTCCAAAAATATTTTGGGTTTAATGCACGTAATCTTGTTGGTTCTTTGAATGAATTGATGATACCGATTGAATTGGATTTGTTCAAATTGCCCATCGATAGTAAAGGTATTGTCAGTGGAATTGCTAAAAAATTGATCAAAAGGTTTGATGAGTTGGGAGAGGATGATTGTGAGATGAGTTATTTGAGTATGGGAAGGTCTTCGATCGTGATGATACCGATCGAAAACATTGATGTGGTTAAGGATGTATTTCAATAATGATGAGACCGGTAAGGGTAGTGCATCGGAACCTAATAATATCGAGGGACAAATCACAAGATGGCGAAATCAAATCAAATTGTTTTTTTTGTCTTGTTGTTGTTGCTGTTGCTACTTACACTTTTTTTGGGCCCCTCTTACTGCTGATTTTTACTTCGATATTTTAACACTAAAACGACAAAAAACTCAAAAAATTATAAAAAATATAAAAAAAGGGCAATAAAAAAGAAAAAGAAAATGAAAAAGAAAACCAAGTTGAGGTTTGTCGGTTTGTATTTTTATGTATGTGTGTGTGACTGACTAATAGAATTTAATGTATATTAAAAGATTGTATGTAATACAAAGAAAATGTTAAGCAATATGAATAAAAGGCGTAATCCTTGATCGATCTATATCATATCAATATCTTTATATATATATATATATATATATATATATACATAAATCTATCTATCTATACAGGATGATGTATGTCGTGCTACTTACTTACATAATAAAATTGATTCATTTGTGTTCCTCTTCTTTGTCTTTTTCTGCCCTCAGTGTCCCTCGCTCTCTCTCTCTTTCTTTTTCGCTTCTTTTTTCTTTTTTTCTCGTTTCTTTCTTATTTTTAATCTTGCAAGTCTATCTACCAATAGATATTTATGTTTGTTAAGTGGTTGACCAATCACTCTTCAATAAGGGGAAGCTATTCTTATTCATTCCCTTGTAGAAACTCTATTTTTGTTTGTAGTAATTTACGCTGACAACTTATAAAGTATACAACAGAAGGACCAGAAGGGCGCAAAGAGTTGTTGTTACCACAGTAGCAGTGGGCATTAACTGTATTATTATTATCTATTTGAGAATTTTAATTAGAGGATTAAAATCGTTTACAGCCGACACACACACGTATAGCAGATAAGAGTCTGCCCATTTCACACATGCCCTCCTCTCTTTTCTCTTTTATTTCCCCCTGTCTTAAGTAAGTAAGTAAGTAAGTAACAAATAAATAGCAGCAGCAGCAGCAGCAGCAGCAGCAGTACCGGCAAACGGTCAAAAATAATCCTTCAGAGAGAGTCCTCCTATTAAATAATAGTTAGTAGTAATAGAATTTACTGCCAGAAAAGAAAATTAAATTAAATTACTAAACAGAACGTTTAATACTTTCATCACCGACTGATTATTCTTATATCAATCTATTTTATCTATCTGGTTATAGGTACTCCCTCATCTTGTCTTGTGCTACTCCTGTTAAGCCTAGAAGAACAAGAACAAGAAGAAGATGAGTCTGTCCAGTCATCACATGAATGTCTCGTCTTTCACCTCCGCTAATGCACTGTGCGCATCATCCCAGATTAATAATAATATTAAGCCACAAGACAACCAACAACCACAAGAAGCTTGCTTCAGTTTCAAGAAACAACCAATTATCACCAAGCTGTGTCATTCAGCCATCTCCTCATTCATAGAACCGGATCATTCCCTCCAAAACAAGTCTACAGAGTTGAAGAAATCAACCTCAACATCTTCAAACAATACATCCAGTCCGCATCGTCTAAGCACCGATGAAGTTGCTCAACTCGATTATGACGAACAAATCAGGGCTCCAAGAATGAGCACTTTGTCAAAGACAAACTCCATAGCAAGAATCCTGGAACATGAACCATTGGGAGATTGTGATTACATGCATAGAAACTCGAACGACTCTGCCATTTCTCCTAATGACGAGTTTTCTAATACGTCGAGAAACACAAGCGCAACTTCGAATAACTCGATGAGTTCACCTACAAAGACTTCAACACAATCAAATACTAGTCTTGTGGAACAAACAAAACATTATTGCCCCGCCACGTATGATTTGACTCAAACTCAGAGAAGGTACTCCACGCCTTCTGTGTCAAACGATCGACAACATAACATAAACTCTTTTTTCAACAAGAACTATCATCAGCAGCAGCAGCAGCAACTGCAGACATCATACGCAGAAATTGCAAAAAAGGCTTTAGAAAATTTGCAACAGAATATGACTTCGTACGAAGCAACACGAGGCCGTGACCCGAGAGAAAGAATCAGCACCGATGGTCCCATTAGACAAATCGATGAACCAAAGACTCCAAATTACATACCAGCGGTTTTAAGACCCCCAAACTATCAATCATCTCATACATCTGGTTATAGCACCCGAAAGACCTCATTCTCATCCTTGACCGACCACATCAACAATATCAACAACTCTGAAGGTGACTTCAACTCGAGATCTTCATCTCCAACAGCACCTACAACGGCCGCGGTGGCATTCAAACCAAGAACATCATCATCGTCATCCACCATCAGGTTCATGGAGTTGCCTAAGGATAATTGGGTACCTAACAATGAAAGATCGGCTTGCTCGATGTGCCATTCCAAATTTTCCCTTATCAATAGGAAACATCATTGTAGAAAATGCGGTGATATTTTCTGCTTGAATTGTTGCTATATTCGAGCCTCGTTGAATTTCAAGTTGAATTTCGATTTGGTGAATGGAGTAGCTGTCAAAGTGTGTAATAACTGTGCCATTGATTACAACCAGTATATCCGTATCAATTTCGGTCACGGTATTGTCAATGGCGGTGAAGATGATAAAAACAACAGATCGGGCAAGGAGACCGACGCTGCCAAAATTCTGGCTAATGAGATGCTCGACAAGGAGAGACAACTGTCGGCGGTACCAGTTGATTGGAACTGGAGCTCGTTCTAGAAGAAATCTGTGTGTTTATTCGACAACCAGTGAATTTCTGTTCTATTGAGTTGTTGCTCTCAATACAGGTGATGACTAATTCAGTTTCTTGAACTAAATCTTCATGGATTGGATTACTTTCAATCGTTCTTGAATAGGAGTGATGGGAAATTTATTTATTAGATTGTTTTCGTCAAGACGATTATAATCATGATAGCATTAGCAATGACCAACAACAAACAGTGATAACAGGTTTAGAAACTGAGATTGATTGTTGTTTTCATTTCAGTTTCGTCACAGCTACTTGTTTAGTTGTTGCGTGTGTTATGTTCAAAGGTAGTTTTATAGGTTTGCACTTGTTGTTCAAGTGTGTGTGTGTGGATGGTTTTGAAAAACCACACCCTGCTCTTATTCATACCTACATGCACCAGATTTTCCAATCAACCACGATTTTTACAGAGAGGCAGTCGTATGTGTTAATCCAATTTCAGTCATTCATTTATTCAATTACGCTATACAATCTTGTTAATCGGTGGATGCCAGTTGAAGTCCATTAGTCGAATTTGAAGTTTTTACAATTGTGCAACTTCAATGGCTATCAATTTTGGTGAAGATCCTCAATTTCATTGCAAACTTCTCATTTTTTTTGTGTCCTTCATTAGCAGAACTGTTTGCTTTCTGTTTTTCATATGTCTTTTCCATTTTTTATTTACTTGTTGAGTTTCAATTCCCTCGCTTTTTGTGCTTAGTGTCAGTCAAGCTTTCAAGCTCTTCTTTGGTTGTTTATTACCGTTTCATTCATTTATTGTTTCATTATTGACTTTTGAAATCTTTTTTAGTTTGATTTTCCATATTTTTGTTGCTTTGGTTTATTATACGCGTGTTTGTGTTGTTTGTGTGTTTGTGTGTTTGTGTGTTTGTGTGTTTGTGTGGAGTGCTGGTGTATGTGTCATGTGATTTTTGAGTTTGTTGTAATCATTACACTATGAGTTGTGAATAGAGAATTGACTTTTGTGTGGGGAGGTAATGGTATATATCGCGGTGTTTAGATCTCTGTATCTTTATGGTTTTTGTTGCTGTGTTATGTACTGTAGTATGTGAGTGTTTATGCTCGTAATTTAGAGGCCCTCGGAGAACGCGCACCTATCTTATAGGAGACGCGACCGATCCCAGGTCGAATTTATCTTCTTAACGTCTTCAATATCACGCGCACCAATACTGAAGGCATCTAATCTCGGTAGCCCCGAAGCAATTTTTCTCTTGACTGAATAATATCTTCACGTACATTATTCAATTTTTTTTCCTTTTCACACTTGATGCCAAACTTGAGTATAGATCGAACAGACCTCAAAAGCTAAAGCATCGACCGATGTCCTATTCAAAGTCGAAATTTGCTGGCTCATCGAGTGCCCGATTTGTCAAGAATACAAAAGGGGGAAGCAACAATTACAAACAATATGATCCAGTACAACAATTACAATCCAGATTAGATGCTGTTAAAGAAGTGGATAAGTTGGACTCCGTATTTGGATTTGATAGATTCGAGAATGGGCCCAAAAGAGTAGGCTGGTTGATCAACATGCATCCAACGACAATCATAACGGACGAGTACGTATCTGGTTACTCTGGTGTTGATTACTATTTCTTAGATGAGGAAGGAGGGTCTTTCAAGGCCACAGTTCAATTCGATCCATACTTCTTACTCGTGGTCAAAGAGAGTAAAGAAGCAGAAGTGGAAGAAGCTATCAAAAAAAACTTGGAGTCTTCTTTAAAGACCATCGCTGGAGTCTCAAAGGAGGATTTATCAATACCTAACCATCTCGTTGGTATTATGGGAAGTTTCCTCAAATTGAGCTTCCATAACATCAACGACCTCATCGATGCTAGAAGAATTTTGATGCCATTAATAACGAAAAACAAATTAAACAAGGACAAGAGTGATATATATTCGGAGATGAACTTCAATTACGACACAGCAGCTCTGAACAATAACGACGAAGATGACTTCTTCTCTTCTTCAACAATGACATCAGTTAACAACAACAAAAATGGTGCAAATATCGACGCAATGGAGTTCATTGAAGACATAAGAGAATACGACGTTCCTTACCATGTTAGAGTCTCGATAGACAAGGATTTGAGAGTTGGTAAATGGTACACGGTAGAGGCTCAGCAGGGCCAAGTTTCGATAGTGGAAAAACCAGATAAGATCGCCTTTGCTGACCCAGTGATTTTGGCATTTGATATAGAAACCACGAAACCACCTTTGAAGTTCCCAGATTCCAGCGTTGATCAGATCATGATGATATCTTACATGATTGACGGTGATGGTTTCTTGATAACAAATCGAGAGATCATCAGTGAAGATATTGAAGATTTTGAATACACCCCTTTACCTGAATACCCTGGTTTGTTCACCATTTTCAATGAGCAGGACGAAAAAGCCGTTTTGGAAAAGTTTTTTGAACATATAAGGGACTGTAAACCAACGGTGATTGCCACTTTCAACGGTGATTTTTTCGATTGGCCCTTTGTCGAATCGAGAGCTGCCATTCATGGACTCGATATGTTTAAAGAAATCGGTTTCGCTAAAGACTCTGAAGATGAGTACAAATCGGCCTACTGTGTTCATATGGATTGTTATAGATGGGTCAAAAGAGATTCGTATTTACCACAAGGATCCCAAGGTTTGAAGGCTGTGACTAAGGTGAAGTTGGGATATAATCCAATCGAGTTGGATCCGGAATTGATGACCCCCTATGCATACGAAAAACCACAAGTACTTTCAGAATACTCAGTTTCAGATGCAGTGGCGACTTACTATTTGTATTATCAGTATGTCCATCCTTTCATTTTCTCTTTGTGCTCTATTATTCCATTGAATCCAGATGAAGTCTTGAGAAAAGGAACTGGCACGTTGTGTGAGATGTTGTTAATGGTACAGGCCTACCAGCACAACATTGTTTTTCCAAACAAGCATACGGATCCGTTGGAGAGATTCTACAACGGTCATTTATTGGAGTCGGAAACCTACGTCGGTGGACATGTCGAGTCATTAGAAGCGGGCGTGTTTAGATCTGATATTCCAAACCAGTTCAACATGGATACTACACTGATAGATGAAATTTTAAACGATTTAGATAATTCTTTGAAGTTCGCAATCATTGTCGAAAATAAGAAAAAATTGGAAGATGTTGATAACTACCAGGAGGTTTATAATGAGGTGAAAGAAAAGCTTTTGAATCTCAAAGCCAACCCAAAGAGGCTTGAAACACCGTTGATATATCACGTGGATGTGGCGTCAATGTATCCAAATATAATGACCTCAAACAGATTACAACCTGATTCCATGAAATCAGAGGAAGATTGTTCGGCATGTGATTTCAATAGACCAGGAAAGAATTGTGCTAGGGTATTACCTTGGAGTTGGAGAGGTGAATTCTATCCAGCAGACTATAAAGATTATTCCATGATAAAGAGATCATTGGAAAACGAACCTGGTTTCGAAAGCTTACCATATCAAATGAAAGTAACGAGGATTAAGAAAAGATTGGAAGACTACTCAAGAAAGGTATACCATAGAATAAAACAAACTGAAGAAGTTGAACGAGATGCCATCATATGTCAACGCGAAAATCCTTTCTACACCAACACCGTCTCAAGTTTCAGAGACAGACGTTACCATTTCAAAACATTGGCCAAAGTTTGGAAGGGAAAACTGAGACAAATTGATAACGATGATATACACGCCAAAGATGAACTGAAAAAATTGATTGTTTTGTATGATTCTTTGCAATTGGCTCACAAGGTTATCTTGAACTCGTTTTATGGTTATGTTATGAGGAAAGGATCTCGATGGTATTCTATGGAGATGGCCGGTGTCACTTGTCTTACTGGATCAACAATCATTCAGATGGCAAGGGGATTGGTGGAGAGGTTGGGCCGACCTTTGGAATTGGATACAGATGGTATTTGGTGTATTTTACCATCTTCCTTTCCGGAAGATTTCAATTTCAAAATGAAGGATGGCAAGAAAATCACAGTCAGTTACCCATGCTCGATGTTGAACTACATTGTGCATGAGAAATTCACCAACCATCAGTATCAGGATTTGGTGGACCCTGAAAAATTGCTTTACGAGACCCATTCTGAAAATTCCATCTTTTTCGAAGTTGACGGGCCATATAAGGCCATGATTTTACCAACTTCAAAAGAGGAAGGCAAGGGTTTGAAAAAAAGATATGCGGTATTCAACAACGATGGATCTATCGCCGAGTTAAAAGGTTTCGAATTGAAAAGAAGAGGTGAGTTGCAGTTGATCAAAAATTTCCAAGAAGATATCTTCAAATTATTTTTGGATGGTGACGGTCTTGAGGGCTGTTACGCTGCTGTGGCAACCGTTGCCAATCGTTGGCTAGATGTCTTGGAATCAAAAGGTGCCATGTTGGAAGATGAGGATTTAATCGAGTTAATTTGTGAGAATAGAAGTATGTCGAAAACTTTGGCTGAATACGGTACACAAAAATCCACTTCAATCACTACAGCAAAGAGATTAGGTGAATTTTTAGGAGAGGAGATGGTCAAAGATAAAGGGTTGGCTTGTAAATACATCATCGCCTCCAAACCTTTAAATTCTCCAATCACAGAGAGAGCTATTCCTGTTGCCATTTTCAGTTCAGACTTGGCGGTTAAGAGGAAATATTTGAGAAGATGGTTGTTTGACAACTCCTTAGAGGATTACGACCCACGTACAATTATTGATTGGGAATACTACAAGGAGAGATTGGCTTCTACTGTTCAAAAAATTATTACCATTCCTGCTGCATTGCAAGATGTCAAAAATCCTGTCCCAAGAATTCCTCATCCGGAGTGGTTGCGAAAGAAAATCGCTGTCAACGAGGATAAGATGAAGCAAGGTCAAATCGGAACTTTCTTCAACAGATCCAATAAAGCAGATGTTTTACTGAAGCAGATTAAGGACATTGAAGATTTCGGAGAGGAACACGCAAACCTAACACCAAAATTCGGAAAAGTGTTGTCAAAAAAGAGGAAGCTACGTCTGCAGCAGGAAGAGGAAGCGAGAGAAGCGGAAGTAATCTTAAACGGTAAATGCCCAAGTGCTGAGGAAGATTACATTGGCTTTTTGAAATATCAAAAGATAAAATGGGACCAAATGGCAAGGCAACAGCAGACTAGAAATAAGTTGTTTGGAAGTCAGCTGTCATCCTCGATATCCTCAGGTGCTATCGGTGACATATTCAAAAAAAGAGCTGAAAGATTTGCTACATCGACCTGGGAGATTTTGGAGTATAAGAAAGACCCATCAACTGTTGGTGATATCAAAGCATTTGTGTCGATCGATGGGAAAGTGCAGACTTTCACAATTCATGTTCCCAAAAAAGTCTACCTAAATTTCCGCGATGGGGCGTCTTTAAAAAACCTTGACACAAGTAAATATGATGTGCAAAAAGTGTCGAGCATCTTGCCAAATGGCTTGAAATCCAAAAATTTGTACAAGTTGGTCACGGATGAGTCAAATTTCCATGAAGAACTTCACAATCCAAGCTCGATTTTTGCTGAAGCAGATGGATTGTACGAATCTCAAATGGAGTGTATTGAGAGAGCTATCATCGAACTTGGTTCATCAGTGAGATTTGATGAGGCGAAAGTTGGTGCCTTGGGTAAGGCTATGGAACATGGTTTCGATCAGAGTTCCTTGCAGCCAACTGATGCCACAAAATACTTAAGCAAGTTTCAGATGGATCTCGTGTATTTATTACATCTTGTGACGAACCAGTACGAATTTTACGTATTGTTCAAGAAATGGGATAATCAGGTGCAATTTTTTGTCTTAAAACCATCGAATTCAGCTCAGGAATTGCCATCACATATTGAAAAGATTTACAAAGAGATTCTCGAGGAAAAATATGAAAAGATTTCCACCAATTACGATATCATTGATTACAAGGACGATTTACAGTTCAACACTACATATTTCACCGATAGTGGAAAATTATTGAGAAAGTTGAACAATATCATTGGGAAGTTGAATGATGAAAAGGCGACCAAGGCACTATTTTTGTTGCAATCCCCTCATATCGATAAGTTGACAAAATTATTGACCCCTGTTAACGATTTCCCTCTTGTGAAGCTAAGAGTTAATGAACTCTCATTACCACCACTAAACTGGCAAACTCTTGTCATCAAGAGAGTAGTGAATCATTACTTGTCACTTGCGAATTGGGTCAAGAAATTAATTCAGATACTGAGATATGGGAACATTCCTTTGTGTAATTTGGAAGTTCAGGATATGACCTATTTAATTGACATTGAATACGCAAGAAGATTGCAGAAAAACGATATTGTACTATGGTGGTCATCAAGCCCAATACCGGATCATGGAGGGTTTGAAAGGGATGACGTCACTGAGGTCAATTCTGACTTGCTAGAATTTCCTTCAATCAACAGACCAGAGGTATACGAATCAGTCTCACTTGAATTGGACTTGGGAAACTTGACAATCAACTCATTATTAGCATCGGCTTTGATAAATGAGCTGGAAGGTACTGATTTGGCTGAGCAAGAAATGGAAGGTGAAGATAACGGTATCAGCACATTTGCAGAAGACACGTTTTCTACCTCGGCATTAGCAGTTTTGAGAACTTTAGTTAAAGAATGGTGGGATGATGCGATTCAAAACAATACAAACGCTGATTCGCTTGTCCATAGTTTTGTTTCGTGGGTTCAGAAGCCACAAAGTCATCTTTTTGACCCGTCGTTGCAATACCATGTACACAATGTCACAAAGAAAACAATGTTGCAACTTTTAGGAGAATTCAAAAAAATGGGCTCCAGTATCATTTTTGCCAACAGAAATAAAGTTGTGATAAAGACAACAAAAGGATCAGTGGAGAACTCCTACGCCTATGGTCAATATGTAGTGAAGGCTATCAGGTCCAAGCCTTTGTTTCATTACATCGATCTAGAAGTTAAAAGATACTGGGATCTCTTGATTTGGATGGACCAGTATAATTATTGCGGGCGTGGTTGTTTTGAAATATCGTCTAGCGATCATCAGGAGTTGCGAGGTTTCAGTAACTGGAGTATAAAGAATTATTTGCCATTGATTTTACAACTAGAGTTTGAGGACTGGATCATAATCATTTTGGATTCTCTTGTCAAAGAAAAAGACAAGATGGCTACCTCGACACAAAGAGTTACTCAGATCCATCATATCCTCAAAAACAGAGATATGAATAAATCACCAGGGGATGATAATACTACGACAAGAGTAACTGATACGTTTGCCAAACCCATGGAAAAAAGATTTGTCCAGTTGATTAGGTTACAAAATCAGTCAGTTTTAAATCCAGATCAGTCAGCCGATTACGAGTTTCCAAGGTTACTGGGATCCCATCTCAAATTATCAAACCCAACGTTAGAGTTATTGAAGTATTTGATGCATGTTTTATCATTGTCCAAAAAGAGAAACATTGAAATTCGTGTTTTAAGAAAGAATTTATTACAAATATTTGAGGTCAAGGAATTTAGTGAGCTGGCAAGTTTCCATAATCCTTCTTCATCTTTAAAAGTACTTCACGTACTATGTGAATACTGCAACAACTTGAAAGACATTGACTTCTGCAAGGATGAGAACATCTGGTCTTGTGAAAGTTGTCATAAACCATTCAATAAAGTGACTTTGGAAGAGAAATTGATTGAAAGCTTCAGAAGTATGTTGAACAGCTATTACTCCCAAGATTTGAAATGTGGTAAATGTGGTGCTATCAAAACATCACTGTTAAACGAGTACTGTCATTGCTCAGGGTCATTTGTTGAAATTTTCCCCAAAAGGGAATTGATCAGAAGAATTAAAATATTCGAAAATGTTTCTAGTTTTTATGATTTGAAGTTGTTAAGAGACACACTTGATGAAATGTTGTATTAGTTATTTATTGGGTGATATTTAATTTTTGTCTTGGTATAGTCAAAGAATTAGGAGTTTTGCTTTTTTATCTGTCTTCGTTTTCGCATTGAAGTGAATCCTTTTGTAATTTCATGTAACTGAAAAGAAGTTGTAGATGACAGCTAAGGGTACAGACTATTATGCAACGTTGATATCTCTCTTGCATTAAGCTTTTGTGAACAATTGCAACGATTACATGATCGCGCATGATGAATATGAAAAGCTTGATTACACTCACTATCGCTATTTTGTTCACTTTCAACCATTTCGAAAGTTCAATTCCAGTCCAATGGCTGGCCTCTCACATATTTACGAGCTTTGATATTGCCAACATGTGTCTGAAATTAAGAGAGAGCTCTTTACTCGTAAATTAATTTGTTCGTAAATTTATTCGTTCGTAACCATGGCAAGACGGTTTTTTTTTTTTTTTTTTTAGTAACTTAAGCTCAACTCAAAGCTTATCTTATCTCGTGCGCAAGGCAGCAATGCACAGGAGCCGTGGAAACTGAGGGCTCAATTGAAGACAATATTTAAATAACTTGGATTCCCCAGATCAAAGAAACAGTAACCAATAAGAGTTTTTTGTTTTTAATCTAGTTAATAGCTTTTTTTCTACCATCTACCCTCTTTCAACTCAAATGTCTAATGACAAGAGTAAGGATGTCAGTGTCATCGTCACCGATGAAAGTCTCACTGTAACCACGGGGGAACTTCCATTAGAAGAATTTCCGGTGAGGCAAAAAAGATTGTTATCGTTCATGATGTCGAAGAAAGTACCACCAATACCTACTGAAGATGAACGAATTTTATACCCTGAAAATCCTAAACGTTTCTTCGAGTATCTCTTCTTTTGGTGGCTAAATCCTCTCTTGAAGGTAGGTTATCAAAGAACTATTCAGGACACGGATATTTTTAAATTTCGAGATGATCAAAAAGTGGAAGCGCAATATGAGATTTACCAGAGTGATCTAGATAATAGAATATCTAATTGGAGAAAAAAATATCCCAACAAGGACCCGGATAGTTGGCCGGTGACTCTTTTGATTTTGGCATTGCTTACAACTTTTCGTGTACGTTCTATTCTTAGTTTCTCTGTTAGTTTGCTATGTACTGCTATTCAGACGACTAGTCCCTTAGTGACAAAGCTGCTAGTCAATTTCGTAGAGAAAAGAAGCTACGATCGTTCATCTCATCCCATTAAATCTGGGATTGGTTATGCAATATTGAGCGGAATCATGAGTCTTTTGTCGACTCTTTTTTTCGCGCACGCAATGGATTTGTCCCTCAAAGTGGGTATTAGTTGCAAGGCATTGCTCATCAAAAATGCATTTGAAAAATCCATCAAATTAACTCCGAAGGCAAGAAATGATTATCCAATTTCCAAGATCACAACAATGATTGGGAGCGACCTAGCAAGGCTTCAGTTTTGTTTTACATTTCTTTTCTTGGCATCGGCGATGATGTTTGGTGTCGGTGTCTGCATTGGTTTGTTGATATACAACATTGGTGTTTCTGCACTTGCAGGTATTGCAATTTTATTACTTGGTTCAGGACTACAAGGAGTTGGTACAAAAAAGCTTTTCAGGCTCCGCAAAGAACTGAACGCTTTTACCGACTCTAGAGTCGGTAGTATTAGGGAAGTCATTAATGCTTTCAGAACTATCAAATTTTATAATTGGGAGTCAGCGTATTTTGAAAAAATCAAAACAATTAGGAACGAAGAGATGTCCATTGTATTGAAAATGAAACTTTTCAGGTCTGCCATAATGACTACTACATTGAGTTTACCCATTTTTGCTACTATGGTTTCCTTTTTGATTCTTTATAAAGTGAGAGGCATAGATGACGTTGCATCTATTTTCTCTTCTGTTTCGTTGTTTGCTGTTTTATCAGGGGAATTAAGTCTTTTACCAATGATGCTATCTTCGTGTGCCGATGGTTATTCTGCTTTACAAAGATTGACAGGATTGATACAGTGCGAAGAAGAACAAATGCCTGAAATTAATTATCCCCAATCGCCCGATGCAGCAATAGAGATTCGAAAAGCGTCTTTTGTTTGGGAAAGTTTTTCCACCAAGGATGAAGCCGCTGCTGATGCCAAGAAATCTTTAGAAGTGAAACTGTTGCAAAGTCGCTTATCAGAAACTGGTCACTCCTCAACATCCATCAAGTCGCTTGTTCAAGCTGGTTTTGACGGATTTCATAACATTGATCTTAGCATAAAGAAGGGGCAGTTCGTTATTATTACCGGTTTGATTGGAAGTGGTAAGACCTCATTGTTGAATGCAATTGCTGGTGTGATGAGAAAAACATCGGGCTCATTAGCGATGGATGGCTCAATGTTATTCTGCGGCGTTCCTTGGGTTCAGAATGCAACAGTTAGAGAAAACATCATCTTTGGTTCACCGTACGAAGAAGAACGTTATAAAAACGTACTATTTGCTTGTGCGTTGGTTGACGACATAAAGATGTTCGAAGCTGGTGATCATACTGAAGTTGGTGAAAGGGGAATCACGTTATCTGGGGGACAGAAGGCAAGGATTAATCTAGCTAGAGCAGTTTATGCTGATCGTGACATTATTCTTATGGATGATGTATTAAGTGCGGTTGATGCCAAAGTTGGAAGTCATATTGTCAAACACTGTCTTCAGGGGCTCATGAAGAACAAGACTAAAGTTTTAGCGACTCATCAGTTATCTTTGATCAGCTCAGCAGACAGCGTAGTATTTTTGACAGCTGATGGGTCAATATTACAAGGTTCTTATGAGGAGCTTGAAACAGAAAGTACCCAATTTGCTAAATTATTGTCTTTTAATACGAGCAATGTAATGACCGAAGAGAATAAGATCCAAGAAGCAGAAACAGAAGATGAAAAGAAGATTGACTTTTCGAAGGCGCTGTTGATGACCAAGGAAGAGCAAGCAGTGAACAGTTTAGGTTGGGATGTCTACAAGGAGTTTTTGACCTCAGGGGAAGGAATTTTTCGATATACACTGATTGTGATTTTAGTTATTTGCTTAGCTCTATCAACATTTACAGCTCAGTTCAATAATGTTTGGTTAACATTTTGGACAGAGACAAAGTTTGAATCCTTGACTTCTCTGACATACATCGGTATTTATGTCTTGATCAACATGTGTAACATCATTTTCAATTTTGGAGAGCTCATATCTTTAAGTTTAGTGATAAACAATGCTTCCAAATCGATGGTTATCGATGCAATAAAAAAATTGTTGCATGTGCCAATGTCATTCATGGACACTACTCCAGCTGGTAGAATTCTTAACAGATTCACAAAGGACACTGATGTGCTTGACAACGAAGTATTTCAGTCATTACTTAGATTGATAGAACCTGCTTCAACCATAGTGGGCAGCTTGGTTTTAACAATTATTTATTTACCATGGGTAGCCATTGTTATTCCCCCTTTACTGGTTGCTTGTCTCTGTGTTTCTAATTATGGTCAATCATCGGCAAGGGAAACAAAAAGAATTGAAGCAGTGAGAAGGTCTTTTATCTTCAACAATATAAACGAGTCATTGAATGGTTTGGCAACAATTAAAGCCTATGGAGCTCAACAAAGATTTATGGACACAAACAACAACAACTTGAACCGTGATAATGAAGTTGATTTTTTGAACTTTTCAATGCAAAGATGGTTGACTTTACACTTGAGTGTTCCGACTTCTGTTTTCTCTTTCTTGGTTGCTATACTCTCTGTTTGCGATGTATTCCATTTGAGTCCAGCAACAACGGGTTTGTTGTTGTCTTCGATCATGAGCTTTTCAGACACTTTAACACAGATTTTTCGTTCCTATATCATGTTTGAGAATTCAATGAATTCCGCTGAGAGATTATATCAGTACTCTAAGAAGTTGGAGCAGGAAGCACCTTTCAAGATCTCAGAATTTACCCCTGAACCAAATTGGCCAGTTAATCCATCAATCGAGTTTCAAGATGTTTCAATGGCTTATAGACCTGGTCTACCATTGGTTTTGAAAAATGTTTCTTTCAACGTGAAACCATATCAGAAGATAGGTATATGTGGAAGAACAGGTGCTGGGAAATCCTCAATCATGACAGCCTTATATAGAATTTGTGAACTTAACAGTGGGAACATTATCATCGATGGATTAGATATCTCCAGAATGGGATTGCTGGATTTGCGTTCCAAATTATCAATTATTCCACAAGACACGGTGTTATTCAAAGGTACGATAAGATTTAATCTAGATCCATTTGAGGAGCATTCTGATACCACTCTTTTACAAGCTTTGAGGAAAAGTGGTTTATATACCGAAGGTGACAAGTCAAAATTTGATTTGGATCTGACAGTTGAAGACGAAGGTGCTAATTTTTCGTTGGGTGAAAAGCAATTGATCGCATTGGCAAGAGCTTTAGCTCGTGAATCCAATATTTTGATTCTTGATGAAGCCACAGCTTCAGTTGATTACGAGACTGACTCTAAAATTCAAGCAACAATCAAAAATGAATTTGAAGGATGCACAATTTTATGTATCGCACATAGATTGAAAACCATATTGGATTATGATAAAATTTTGGTGCTTGACGGTGGTGAAGTCAGAGAATTTGATACACCTCAAATTTTATTTTCCAAAAAAGATGGCTTATTTAGGGAGATGTGCAGTAGCTCCAATATTTCAGAGCTGGATTTCAATTAGTAAAATAAGGTTGCCATTTAACAGGTTGAGAGTTGGGTCTGACTAAGCAATTCCCCCTGATGTCATTTTCAAGATAAAATTTGAAAGTAATCAAGATTTTCTAGTTAGCTTGCGCTAGGTGTCTTACCTAGTTTGAATTTGATAGTGATAGATAACAATTCTCTTGAGAATGAAATTGATAGGACTCTCTACTTTTTTCAATAGGGAAGATGTCTATGGTGATCGATTAATGTAGTAGTAGACTCATCGAGCAAACTTTTCCACATTGGGCTTCTCTCTAATACTACACAGCTTAGCTATTGGCATTTCTCTATAGTGATTGATATAACTTTAGAGAGATAGATTATTGGAAAATGCAATATCACGTCACAGTGACCCAAAAAAACATAGCGGTATTCATAGGAGGGACCTTAACTTGCTTGACACATTATATTTTTGCTCCTCGGCGGGGGATCAAAAAAGCAAAAAAAAAAAAAAAATACTAATTGCTTAGAAGACTTACATACCACTAACTCATATAATATAATAACTTTTGTAATTCAAATACGATGTCATTGACTAACAGATCGTCAAAGGAGTTACTCACATTAGTCAAGAGGTTTGTTCCTCCGTTGCTACCTACTTTCCATAAGGGTCAATGCGGCAGAGTTGCAGTCATAGGAGGTTGTGAAGATTATACAGGTGCCCCATATTTCAGTGCCCACGCTTCGCTGTTGATGGGCTGTGACTTGACTCATATCATCTGTGAGAAACTCGCTGCACCTGTCATCAAGAGTTATTCTCCTGACTTGATGGTGCATCCTTATTTGTTTGAAAAACTGAATATTCCACAGGGAGTTGATGAAGAGATGTTTTTGAAAGAGATGGTGATGCCAAAAGTTGGTGGTTTGTTGAATCGGATCCATGTTGTTGTGTTAGGTCCTGGTTTCGGAAGAGATCCTTTGATGTTGAAAACCTTGGAGGCGATAATTAAGATGTTGAGGGAAAAGGATATCCCCATGATCTTGGATGCCGATTCGTTATTTTTGATCTCACAAAAGCCTGAGTTGATAAAAGGGTATCATAAGCTGATATTGACTCCTAATGTGGTTGAATTTGAACGCTTAGTCAAAGGATTGGGATTGCAGAAAAATGATGGTGATGACTCAACGTCTGATATAGATTTAGCAAGTCAATGCTCTGTCAAGTTGGGTGGTGTCACCATATTGCAAAAGGGCTCTACTGATTTCATAGTAAATGGTGATAATCACATCAAGGTAACTGACATCGAGGGCTCTCTTAAAAGAGTTGGAGGGCAAGGTGATTCTTTGACTGGTTGTATTGCCACATTGATGGCTTGGGGTTTTGCCAGTTATAAACAAGATTTGTGGGATGGGCCAAAACAAGAGGGAGATGAGAAATTGAGTGATCTGGAAATCATGATGTTGAGTTGTTATGGTGGTTTGTTTATGGTGAGACAGAGTTCTAAGAGGCTGTTTGAGAAATATGGACGCGCCATGCAGACGAGCAATTTGCATGAGTTTATAGGAAAAGTGTATCAGGATACATTGGCCAAATAATGATTAACCGTTTGTCTCTCTGCATACTTGTTTGTACACTTTTATTTGTGGTACATAGTTATCAATGACCAATAAACAAGACAAAGATTTCTAGTTTTATCAAATATCCAAAAGCTAAAAAATACCATTCATACATAACCTTCATATATATAAAAACCAACAAAAACAATAATTAAATAAATAAGTTGAACGAACACCTTAAAGTTTGAACCCATAAAATAAATCAAAAAAGTGAAAAAGAAAAAAAAAAAAAAAAATCAAAATAATATCAACTAACCTCAATAACTTTATGATGGCGGTTTTATATCAATTAGACCATACTGAGATCACCTCATTGTAAAAAGCCTGATCGGTGTCATCGAACCGGATAAATTGTGACTCAATTTGATGCTTCAATGGCCCAAACTTATCAAATGCACAAAAGAATCGATTATTACAACCCAAGCTCGGTTCGAATTCCCAGTTTCTGATAGGTTGTCCATCAGAGTTAGGATGATCTTCCAAATTTGATGATGGAATGATGACAGAATCAATTTGGAATTTTTGTCTGTAGTGATCATGTAAAGATTGTACACTATCGAATTTTCCCTTATATTGAGACAATTGTAAATCTTGTTCATTTATAGAGTCAACGTTGCAATAATTTAATCCACCATTGATCCAAAGAATTTTATCTTCATTGGAGAGATGTGTTAATTTTGATGAGCAAATCATCATCGTTTTCCCGCTGCCATTATTATTATTATTGCTCACTGTTTGCAGTACACCTGATGACGATGCAAAATGCTTTGAAAAAGATATTTGATTGCCAACCATCAATTGGCCTAACCAAAATAACTCCTTGTCACCATATATGAAAGCAGATGTTGGAGTCCAGGTAGATAAGTGCAAGGAAGTTAACACTCCACCTATATGAGATTTTTTCTCCATGATAAACAATCCACTATCTATGAAATGTTTAGAGACACCACGAAAGAAATTATTTCGAAGAATGGTATCATCTTGAACTGATTGAATTTCAAAAAATTTGGTATCAAAATGTGGTGAAGGTAATAATCTTTTGTAAAAATTTAAAACTTGTTGACTCAAACCTTTGTTACGGAAATCACGATCTTTGAAAAACATCATCTTTGAGCTTTGATAATTTGATAATTTGAAAAATTGTTCTGGTATAATAAATGGGATAGCATCATTATCCAAAAAAATCATCTCATTAAATGAATTGAAAATTGTCAGCAAAAACTTCATTGAATAACCAGCAAGTATATCCTTGTATTCATCTTTTAAGCAAGGTTCAACATCAACAAACCAAACTTTTTGCTTGTATAGTCCATCTTCATCATCACCTCTAGCAACATCCAATATAGCATTCTGAGAGTCAACAGATAATTCATTACCTTTATAAACGATTTGGATTGGTAATTCGTTCATCAAGAACCGTAATACTTTAATCACTTTCAACAAATCATTCACTTGACGATCAGATGTAGTGAAGACGATCCCGCGACCTTCATAATTGTTTGATAGATATTTGATGAGATTAAATTTCGTATAATCTGTTGTTGTTGTTGTTGTTGTTGGTTCGTAAGCTTCATTGTTCAAGTTGGGCATAAATTCTTGAAAAATTTCATCTTTATAATTTTTGTAGATTGGTAAATTACCTGTAAACATTGGGAACAATCGAGACTCAAAATCATTAAATTCAGAAGGGTAAGGCAATTGTCTGATTATGTACAGTTGGTTAAATATTTTCAAATGACCAATAAAGTTATAAATCTTATTTTCAATGAGCTTATTTTGTTTATCATTTGACAAGATCGTGGAGCGAACCACTTTACAAAGTTTTTCACGCTCAACTTTATCGGATATGTCCAACTTTCGCCATTCATTCTCGCATTCTTTGATATAATATTGTTTGATATCCAGTTGCATAGAGAGTCTCTTGTAATATTTGAAATTAGATAAAGTGGAAATTTGCCAATCTTGATTGAATTTGTATAATGAATCAAAGTATAACATAGATTTGATGTCGAATGGTTTGTGTATAAAATCCTTGTGTTGGAAAACATCAATAAGATGCTCGTAATATAGAGGGTCCAAATGGGATTTATCATCATTGGATGAAGATGATGCTGTCAAAAAGGAGGATGATAAATCTGATGAATTGATGATGGGAATCTGTTTGAAATGCTGTGATGTGGTTCTATGAATGGAAATGAAAATCAATTGTACACATATGATAAACAACAAGAATGTAATCGATTTCAGTTTACGTGACCTTGGTTTGATAAGGATGAAAAGTGGGTGGTGCATCTTCCTGCTATTATTGCTGTTGCTGTGGTGACTACAAGATTTGGTCATGTTCTGTACACTAAAGTGAGTGATGGGGGGTAAGTTAAAGTTGATATTGAAGTTGTTGAGAGAAGTCAGAAATAAATTGTAGTAGTATTCAACAACATCATTTCCTTGTGATTGAGACTGAATTATGTATGTGTTATAAAATGAAAGAAATTTTTTGATTGATATATAAGAGAGAAGTCCCTCTGTAAATATATGCGTCTCGGTGTTTTTTTTTTTTTTTTTTAATTAAAAACTGCAGAGAAAACAAAGAGACGCATTTTTTGACTTTTTAAAAAATTTGTTTTGTTGTGTAAAAGAGCAAGAGTCTAGAACCATTTTTTATATTGAAATTAAGCCCCCATACCTATCTAATCAATCTAGTAGTGGCAAGGATTTAAGGCTATGGATATAACATCAAGACACTGTTCAAAAAACCTACATTGCTACTACTGTGTCGTCTGTTACTACTTATATCTAGATATAAGTCAATTATGTAGATTGCTATTGTCTTATGTATAGATGTATAGATATGAACAACAATAAACAATGTCTTAAAGATCAGATAGAGAAAGAAGCCAACTAAATTCCCCCTACCCTCCCCCAATGCAAAGAACAACAACTTTGCTGCATTTAATTCTTTTTCTCTCTCTTTTTGACGCTTATTATTATTATTGTTATGCGTTGGCGTTTTTGGCTACCAATTTTGTAAATTTCTTTCCTCTATTGGTTAATATTCTCTCATTTCCGCGCAAGGCAATAAATCCGCCTTCTTTAAGATTAGATTTCTACTACAATTGGAAATCAATCAAAAATTCACTTTTTCTCATATGAGAGAGATAGGTAGTGATCGAGTAATTCATCATAACATATATATCACTATTTAATAAATTTTTTTTTTTAAAATTCATCTTTCAACCACCACTCCAAATCTTTGCAACTCTACTAAAATGCAATTGTTCTTCCTCGTTATACCTTATCAATTTGCCAAATGATTTCCAGTCTTGAACGCGATCACTACCGATTTTGTCATATGCACAAAAGAAGTACTCTTGACATCCCATCCCATTCAGTTTTTCCCAACCTCTAAAAGGTTTACGTTCCTTGTTAGGAAACTCCAACAACATATCGGGTGGTATTATTACACTGTTGATCAATATTGGAGATTGATAATAATCTTTTAATGAATCGACAGTATAATTATGATAATACCTTAATCGAATATCATTATCCCAAGTTTCATATTTACAATTTCTCAATCCACTATTGACCCATAATAACGTGTGTGAGTCGTCATGGACATGTGAAGGTTGTATAGAACATAACTTGTTTGTTGGTTTGAAATCATCCAAATATCCAGCAGCACCCAGTGGATTATCATTGAACAGTATTGATGTACCAGCTATAACTTGACCTAACCAAAACAATTCCTTGTCTCCATGGACAGGTGCTGCCGTTGGAGTCCATATTTGTAAATGTGTAGAGATCAATAGCCCACTTAAGTGACTCGACCTTTGTATCACAACTAATCCACTTTCCATCTGATGCTTTGTACCTTGTGAGAAAAACCTAAGTGAATTATACATTGATTTCGAAATTCTATTAATCTTGAACAATTTTTCATCATCAATTGATGGTAATAATGATTCATACAAATTATAAAAATTTGTTTCCATCTTGCCATCAATTTCACGATCTTTGAAAAAAAGAGTACCATAATCAATGTATTTTGGCATCTCAAAAAACACTTCCGGTTTTACAAATGGAATGGAATCGTCATCAATTAATATGACATCATCAAATGAATTGAACAAGACAGCAAGCCATTTACTGGCATATGCTTCAAATTTATGCAAATTTTCTGCTCTTATGCATCTACCCGTATCAACAAACCACAACTCTTGTTTGTAATCGGTTATAGTAAACTCCCCGTTCAATGTGACTATATCATCTCTTGCCAGTGATATCAATTTCTTTTGAGAATTTTCAGATAAATCTCCCTTATGTATTAATTGGATGGGTATTTCATTTTGTAAAAATCTTAACACTCTAATTAATTTGATGGCATTCTCAACATGAAAATTAGATATACTCATAACAACACCTCTTCCATTCATATTTTTTTGTAAATATATTATAAATGAATCTTCTAATGGGTTAAATGGTTGATTTTTTTCTGATTTGGTTTTTTTATTTGTTGTGGTGGTGCTTTCTAAAAAATTATCGATAATGGGCAACCTATCGGTTACTAATAAACCGTCCCATCTTTTAAAAGTGGGTAATCGAAAAGTAAGCCAAGGAAACATCTTGGTCTCAAGTGCATAATATGGTGACATATCCATTTTGTTTTCAATGAAACATTTACCAAATACTTTTAAATGTCCAACAGAATTAACAATTTGTTTCTCAACTTCTAAATTATTTGTCACCAAATCATCAATTTCTTTATTAATATCCAGCTTCATTTTCAATCTTTGTTGTTTTGACATATGACGCGTTTTAGTACCACCTCTTCTCAGTCTGTACAATTCCCTTTCATAACGTTTACGATCTTTGGCTAATGGTACAATGTACTCCAAATCTTTAAAATCACTCACTGCCCAATTCAGATCAAATTCATATAATTCATCAAAATATAATGAACATTTAACTTGCATTGACTGCTTTGAGAAATGATTCACGTCAAATGTATCGATCAAATGAGAATATGAAGCACCATCACCCAGATTCATTAACGTTGAAGCTGGACTCTTATGATTTTGAATAAATACATAGTACAAGAATAACTCAAAAGAAGTTGTCACCACTAATAAAAACTTGGTCAATGGCTTGAGCCTGTTGTATTTTCGTATCAAGCTCAATATCATCTTCATCATAAGACACTATCTCAATTTAAAATATCATCAAGTAGCTTTTTTTTAATTTTCGATTGATGATTATGGTGGTTGCAATAGTAAGAACCAAAGTCAATGATAAATGATTTTATAACCTTTTTTGTTGCCCGAAATTGAGTAAATAACCTCTATAAATAGGGGGTAGTCAGTAGTAGTTAAGATATTATTATTATTATAATATTTTTTTATTATTTTATGGCCATTTGACAATTTTCAAACAAATTGTAGGTTTTTAAACTTTTTTTGGCATATTTTAGTTGAATGCTGCTCTCTTTCTCTCAATTCATAGCCTGCGTGTGTGCGTGCGTGCGTGAGCATCGCTCTCAACTTTTTTTTGTTTTTTTTTCTTTTAAGGTCCCAATCGGGTTCTCGTGATTATGTAGATATATATATATATATATATATATTCAGAAGCCACGTTATGGAAACGATGATGATTAGTATTAAACAAATTGGCCTCGGAAATTTGAAATTATTAGGCTTTCAAGTATTGTTCTATATCGTTAAACATGGCAAGTTGTGGGACCTCAGTCTGTTTTATTAAATCGCGCTTTTTTCGTTGCGAATTGACCAACGTGGGTGGGAATTGAATTAAATCGAATTGAACTCGCATTCACTTTATCATTTGCGCGCGAAAAAAATAAAAATAAAAATTGTAAACAAGTTGCTTACGTGATGTAGCTAAGATAAAGTGACAGTGATGAGAGCATTTGATACCTGAATGTCATATAATAAAAGAGTTCATTTCATGAGTCATCTAACTTTTGTTCTGGGGAGGGGGGGGGGGGGGAAGAATCTTTATGAATAATGAAGGGCTTTAAAGACCTTTTGAAACCTCAAAAACTCCGATTACTGGCTTTTCCTCTACAATCCCCCTGAGTCGGCGGAAAGTAGGGCAATATTCAACTTCTTTTAATGGCAATTACTTCCCCTTTTGGAAAAACAAAATGTTATAATGATTATTATTTTGTTTTTCTTTTTGGTTAAGAGATGAATCATCATCATCGTGTGAGAAAAGAAAAAAAAAAAAAAAAAAAAAAAAATTTTGAAAAGTCTGACTGTTTGGGTGTGTGAGTGAGTGTGAGTAAAACGTCAAATAATCGTTTTTGTGTTACTATATTACGGTGTTAAGTTTTTTCAACCTTCAACAACCATAACTCTTTTTTCACTCCAAAGATGCCACATTCTCCTGCATTATCATCTATGTCTGAAGGGCTCAAGGATGGATGGATAGTACAAAAATTTGGTGGTACTAGTGTCGGTAAATTCTCTGAGGAAATAGTCAACGATATAGTGAAAGTTTATGCTCAAACAAATAGAGTGGCTGTTGTTTGCAGTGCTAGATCTTCAAGTACTAAGAGTGAAGGTACCACATCCCGTTTGCTAGCTGCTGCAGACTTAGCCACGGAGGACAAGGACTATGAGACACTTTTGAAAAAGATCTTGGATGATCACGTATTGAACGCACAAACTAAAATCAAAGATTTAAATTTACAAGCTGATTTAATCGAAGAGACAAAGTATGAAATACAAGAAGTGCGTAAATTATTACATGCTTCCCAAGTTATTGGTGAAATTTCTCCAAAGACATTAGACGCTATAATGTCATGTGGTGAAAAATTGAGTTGTAGATATATGACATGTTTGTTGAACGATTCCGGTTGTCCAGCAGAGTATGTTGATTTATCAATGTTGATCCCACAGGGATTTGATGTTTCAAATGGGTTTGATGCAAGCTTTTACAAGTATTTGTCGGACTCCTTGGCCAACATCATCTTAAAAGTGAATTCTGACAAGATACCGGTCTTGACAGGATATTTTGGAATCGTACCTGGTGGATTATTGAATGGAGTTGGAAGAGGTTATACGGATTTATGCGCTGCTTTAGTTGCTGTTGGAATCGGTGCTGATGAATTACAAGTATGGAAAGAAGTGGATGGTATTTTTACAGCAGATCCAAGAAAAGTACCTACTGCAAGGTTATTACCAAGTGTTACACCGGATGAAGCTGCCGAGTTGACTTATTACGGTTCAGAGGTTATTCATCCATTCACCATGGAACAAGTCATCAAGCTGAAAATTCCAATCAGAATTACCAATGTCATGAATCCATCAGGAGATGGAACTCTTATATATCCAGATAACGTGGCCAAAAAGGGAGAATCTACTCCACCTCATCCACCAACAGCGGTTGAGAAACTTCCACCTTCAATTTTTGCTAAGAATAAGACAGCAACAGCTATCACCACAAAGGACAAGATTGCGGTAGTGAATATTCACTCCAACAAAAAGACATTATCACATGGTTTCTTGGCTCTGATCTTCTCCACATTAGATAAATACAAACTAGTTGTTGATTTAATTTCAACTTCAGAAGTTCATGTATCAATGGCCATTTACAATACTCTGGATTCCAAAAAAGATTTGAAAAAAGCAGTGGAAGAATTGAAAAGGTTTGGTCAAGTAGATGTCACACATGACTTGGCAATTGTATCTTTGGTCGGTAGACATATGAAACAATTGATCGGCATTGCTGGTACCATGTTCAAAGTGTTGGCTGATGAAAAGATCAATATCGAGATGATCAGTCAAGGTGCTAACGAGATCAACATATCTTGTGTCATTAATGAAGTAGATTCTTTAAGGCTGTTACAAGCGATCCATGCCAAGATTCTTGATGAACCACAATTAACAGCTATAGATACAAGAATAGAAAATTTGAAACTTCAATGAATTCCCCATGCTTGTGTTTATAATCAATTTTTTTCAAATATATTCTTATTCATTATATTAGATAGAAGTAATTGAGTTTGGTGTATGTATAAATTAAATTGAAAGAAAGCTACACATTTTTCTCCCTTTAGAAAAAATTGTAATTTTGTGTTTTTTTTTTGTTTTTTTTACATTTTTTGCCCCATGATTTAAAATGCAAAAACTTGATCTCCCAGTTTGGAAACTGGTTTAGCCTTGGCAAATCCCAAATTTACAGCATTTTTTTTCATAGCACTAACCATTGGTGGTGGACCACATAACAATATCTGAGTATCTGGTGAGGCCTTTGGCAATCTGTCCTCCATCAATTTTTGGGTGATATAACCAGACTCACCAGTCCAATTGGCAGATGGCTTGTCCAAGATGTATGTCACTTTGATATTTGGATTGTTTTGCATAATCAAATCCAACTCCAGCTTCAACAATATATCATCTTCAGAAACGTTTCCATATAATAAGTGAACTTTAGTATGATCGGCTGGATTTCTGGCAATGGCAGTTATAATTTGATACATTGGTGTAATACCGGTACCTCCTGCAATCATACCAAACGCCTTTACCATATTTGGTTCATAATTGAAATATCCCTTTGGACCTCTAACCTTGATGGTTTCACCTATCTTCAAACCGTCAACGAATTTGGTAACGTTACCGTTTTCGTAAACTTTGATCAACAAATCAAAATATCCCTTAGCATCATCAGTTGAAGTTGGAGTATAAGATCTGACAATTTCTTTACCGTTGATCTCACATCCAATGGAGATATGTTGTCCGATTGGCAAACCCAATACATCATCCGAGCTTGGTAAACCAAATCTGTACACTGCAGAGTTATGTGACAAAACTGTTTTCAGAATCAATGGGAATTCTTGAAACTCATCTGGTTTCAATACTTTATGGTCCTTCTTACTGAAAAATAATGCATAACCAGCATAAAGAACGATGAATGTGGCACCTCCAGCGAGTACCAGAGTACTGTTGAATAATGATAACATGCTCAATGGATGTGAGTAGAGAAATCAATCCTTCAATCAATCAATCGAAATTTCTAAAGAGAAAATAGTGAATTCTATATATTATTATATATTTCAAAACAAAATATCGAAAAAATTAACGACACAATTTAAACAAAAAAATATTCCTTTTTGCCAATTTGAGTTAAACCAATCGGAAACAGCCCCATTATCTAATTGGACGTGTTCTTCAATACCATTTCTATCTCAATTAGGCATGCCAATCCAGAGGTGCAGTAGATCCTTCCCAAGTTAACAATCATAGTCAAATAAAAATCATCGGAGTTGTTTCGGAGTGGCTTTTTTTTAAAAAAAATTCTTAGTTTATGATTATGTGGTGGGGGAAAAGGAACCAGTTTTTTTTTCATTATTTTGAACTAGCCAATTGAATAAACCATTTCGATTCTGAAAAGATGATTCACGAAAGATAATTTATATCTGGAAGAATAACATAAATTTAATCCAAAGCTTAACCCTTACATTCGGTAGTCAGGAGACATAATCCCATTAACATTATAAATTATTCATCAAAACTTCATAAACTCAGCTTTTTTAAAAATTCAGGTCAAAATTAAACTTTAACGATTCTCCAACCTACCATCATATAACGACAAATGGCGAATGTGATGGTGCCCATGAATCCCAACACAGCAGAAAAAATGCTCATATTTCTGTAACCTGTAACGCTTGCATTGTCTCCAATGATTGCACCTCCGATAGGTAAACCAACTAATAATGCAAAACTGACTACGCAATACCCTGTACCATACCTCTTTCCAAAATTTTCAGTTTTACTTATCTGTCCAAAGCAGACTGGGGTGAGTGACAACGTGGAGCCACAACTGAAACCATAGAGTCCGGCAAATGCAAACAATGCTTTCAAATTGTTGCCAAATGGAATCCATAAGATGCAAATTAAAATCACCATGAGACAGAGAGATCCAAGCATTATATTGAAGCGACCAAATCTGTCGGCAAGAAATCCTGGCAAATAACGACCAGGTGCACCACAAGCTGACATGACCGTGACTAAAATATACGTTGTTGATTCGTCAATACCTTCAGCCATAGCGTATGAGGCAAAATATGTGAATACCAAGAATAAAGACAATTCATTGAATAATATTGAAATTGTCAAAAATAGAAAAACCTTATCTTTGAATTGTGTAATATCGATCGAGTTTTTAACTTCTAAAAGAATATCCTTGACTGAAGTGTTTATGTTATTAATTTGCTCATCAGTCCAGCCTTGTTTTCTCAAATTGTTATGCCTTATTTGTTCAGATCTGTCCCTTGCCAACAACAAGGAAACACACAAAAGACTCAAACATACAAACCCAAGAATCCTAATAGCCCAAGGAAAACCTAATTTAGGATACAATGATCTTAACATCAATGGGTAGATAACACCTCCTATGCTAGCACCGGCCATAGCTATTCCTATTGTCATTGCTCTTTTTTTCAAAAACCAATGCGAGACAACACCGAGCAATGGAGTCATCAAACAGCAAGTGCCTATACCGACACAGATACCAAAACTTAATATAAATTGCCATACCTCTGTAGCGTTAGCACTACCAAAGATTCCTGCAGCAAATAGCACGATTGAAATGATCAAGGGAATTCTGGATCCGGCATAATCAAATAATGGACCCACTATGAACCCACCAAAGAAGGACAAGAAAGTGTAAATAGAAAAAATCCATGTCACTGTGGAAACTTTCACATCTACTAATTGATTGTTTTGTATATATGATTGTATGACTCCAGTGGAATTCAATATTCCAAATCCACCAAGCAATCCAAGAAATGCCCCGAATACAACTGAATAAGCTTCCACTCCTCCATCTGGGAAATCGGATTGATCATCTAAGCCAGTCAACAAGTTTTTGGAAGACAGAGATGACTCATCGTCGTTGGAGTTATTCTGTCTGGTGGTATTATTATTATTGACCCTCACATCCGATTCTTCAAAGGCTGTAGATCGACCAGCGGTATATTCGATATCAACAATTTTGAAATCTTCATCTTTATAGAGTACTGGCTCAGGATATGAAACTATAACGGAGGCAGCAGAGCGGGCTATCATTGATATTCCAATAAAAAAGAATCAGATTAATATTGAATTTTCATTTCATATCAATAGCATCGGTTTTTTTTTTTTACTCCCAAAAACTTCAATATTTTTTGTTAACGGCTGTTTCACTTAAACTGTGTTATCGATCAGTTTCAGTTTCAGTTATCTATCTCTTTTATAGGGTAGTGTAAAATGTACATGAAATGAACAAATTTACGTGTGACAAAAATGATTTCTATTTGTTTATGATTTTTTTTTATTTTTTTGTTATTCTTTTAACGGGTTTGGCGTTTATTATAAGTGGTTGAATGTCACAGTCAAACAGACAAGGATGCCAGGAGAGATAATCACTTTGCAGACTGGTCAATGCGGGAATCAGATTGGTTCTAGATTTTGGCAACAACTCTGTGCTGAGCATGGTATTTTGTCGGATGGTACTGGAATCCCAACTGACTTTACAAGAGAAGACCAAACTGATATTTTTTTCCAAAAGAGTGATAGTAATAGATATACACCTAGAGCGATATTGATAGACATGGAGCCAAGGGTTGTCAATGATATAGCTAGCAGGTTTTCAATGTTCAACTCTAAAAACATTCATTTGGCAGCCAATGGTGGTGGTGCTGGGAACATTTGGGCTCAAGGATTTCAATATGGAGAAACACATCTGGAAGAACTTCTAGACATCATAGACAAAGAAATGGACAGTTGTGATTCCTTAGAAGGTTTTCAGTTGATACACTCTGTAGCGGGTGGTACTGGATCTGGAGTTGGTTCCAAATTATTAGAGCTACTATCAGACAGATACTCCAAGAAAATTACAACAACATTCTCAGTGTTTCCTGGGATGGATCAGACATCTGACGTTGTTGTTCAACCTTATAACACTGTGCTAACATTGAATAGGTTGATTGAAAACAGCGATTGTAGCGTTGTCTTTGACAACTCAGCATTATCAAACATTGCTTCCAAAAATTTGCAAATTCCTAATCCATCATTTGATGATACAAATCAGCTCATATCAACGGTAATGTCAAGTTTCACGAATACTGTAAGGTTCCCAAGTTATTCATTTAATTCAATAACATCGGTGATCTCAAGCTTGATACCCACCACAGATCTTCATTTTTTAATTCCGTCATATACGCCATTTACCTCAGATTTCGTAACTCATGCAAAGGAGATACGAAGGAGTACAGCATACGATGTGATTTTGGAGTTGTTGGATAAAAAATTGAGAATGGTAAAATCTGATCAAGGGATGAACATTGCTGTCATGGATATTATACAAGGAGTTATAGAACAATCAGACATTGAAAAACTGCTACCTAAGGCTGAACAGAGAATGGAATTTGTACCATGGACGTCATCTTCTATAAACATTGCTATACTGAAGAGATCAAAGTTTTTTGAAAGCAAAAAATCACAAGTAAGTGGCTTAATGTTATCAAATTCCACTTCAATAGTTCAACTTTTGAGCAAAGTTTTATCACAATATGATAGATTGATGAGCCGACAAGCTTTTGTCGAATCATATAAAAAATATGACTATGATGGATTTGATATAATGGATGAGTTCAATAGTAGTCGAGAATTGGTTGAGACTTTGATAGAGGATTACAAGAGTTGTGAGTCGATGAAATATCTCGATGACGACGAAGAAGAATTTGACGACAGTGATGAATTGATGCAACCTGTATAATAAATTGAGATAGTGCTTTTATGACATCAAAATTATCTACTTGAGGGGCACCCGGTTCAGTGGTTATCAATTGGACGAGAGCGAAAACAATTGCAATATAATTTGGGTATATCTTTAAAGCTTTCTATTAATACTGTAATTTAGTTGGAGCATAAATGTAATTAAGTATCATCCTTAATATGAGGGTAATTAACGACGACCGATTTTTTAGCATAATAGACAGTATTACTAAAGAAAACCGAAAACTAGGTGACATTGAAAAAAGCTTTTGTAAAAGCTTATGTTTTGTTCCAAACACATTAGTAGCATACCACTTTAGAGAGTAATAAAGTGTTTGGTATAAGCGAATGAATTATGATTCTCGGTCAAACTTCTTTTGTAATAAAATTCAGTGATTGAAAAAATCAATTTGTACGATATCTCCGTGGTGGATAAAACGACATCTTCTACCCTGATTTGGGGTCGTAAAAACTACCTCAAATTTTCTTCTCTACATTTATCGACAACTGCAAATGTTGCCAATGTGGACGCACCACCATCACATTCGGCCAAGAGAAGATTAAAATGATTGTGTGAGTGGATCAGTATGTGAATTGCAGTAGAATAGTTATATATCCAACCATTCATCCCCACATTAGAATGTTTTATGAGGTTTGCGACAGTACATCAAAACAAAACACATAGTAAGAGTGTTTGTATATATGTATGCCCTGCCTATCTCTCGATCGAAAACTTGTCACCGTGAGGCACCACTTCAGATAATGCACGAGATTGACTCACTGCGCACTACTGTTTTTTTTTCTTTCTTGATAGCGCTCGTTTCTCTTTTCAGATAAAGACACCGACTGTGTCATCATCAGCATCATCACACAATATAACCGAGAGGATTTTATAATTTGAGGTGTGGCCTCATTCCGTGATGAAATTGGAAGACAGATTGCATATAGATCGAATTGTTAGATATGGGCTAGCATGAGCTCGTCGTTGAAGTGAAAAAACTGATGCTGTTGTTATCGCCCATCGATAAAATAGATAAGCGTATGGGTAATGGTGTTTGATTAGCCGAACTGTGTGTGTGGCCAAAAAAAATTACACACACGCGCAAAAAAACCAAGAAACACTTTTGCATTTCATCCCAGATCCATATATAATTGTATATATATTTCAATTAATCTACCCCTTCTGAAAAATCATCATTATTGTTCCAATCATAGAGACCAACACCTCATATCCGAAGATGTCAGATTTTAAATTAGATCACTTGATCTCCAAGAGAGCAGCAGCTAGAGTAACTACCCATTTCGTTCAAAACAATGTTCCAGAATCCGTTAAGGCTCATCCTAAACCATTGAGTCTTGGAGGTGGAACTCCTAACCATGGATTCTTCCCAATAGAGTCCATACTGATCAACTTGATCGACACACCATTTGGAGAGGACGAACCGTTGACACCAGCTGATTCCACCGATGATTTGAAACCAAATGCAAGAACCGCTATCACTCCTTCTGTTACAGATAACGCAAAGGAGATAATTGATTTGAAATCAGGTTTGCAATATGCTGCTATTGAAGGTTTAGATCCATTACTCTCATTTGTCACTGAGTTTGTTGGCAAAGTCACTAAGCCAGTTACTCCAGACTGGAAAGTTGTCTTAAGTAATGGTGCTGGTAATGGGTTGAACAAAGTGGTTGATTTGTTCTTGGATCCAGGAGATGTTGTCTTGGTTGAAGAATTTACTTTTTCTCCATTTCTTTCGAGTGTCAAGAACACAGGATCCACCGCTGTGCCAGTTAAATTAGATTTTTACGGTGATGGTATCGATTATGATTATTTGAAAGATTTGTTGGAAAATTGGGATTCTCATCATCCAGACAAACCATTGCCAAAATTGTTATACACCATTCCAACTGGTCAAAATCCAACAGGTTTGGTACAAAGTTTGGAGTCGAGAAAGAAAATTTATGCCTTAGCTGAAAAATATGATTTTGCCATTTTAGAAGATGATCCTTATGGTTACTTGGCCTTGCCATCATATAAGGATATTAAGAGTGGCAATTACGACATGAACAAATCCATTACAGTTGATGAATTCGTCAATGATGTATTGAACCCATCTTACTTGTCAATCGACACTTCTGGAAGAGTTGTTAGAGTTGAGACATTTTCAAAAGTCTTTGCACCAGGTTTAAGATTGGGATACATTGTTGGTAACAAGAACTTTATTACAGCAATCAACAACTACTCTAACATATCGACAAGATCACCTTCAGGTCCTTCGCAGATTTTGGTGAACAACGTTATCAAACATTGGGGTGGTATAAACGGTTGGTTAGAATGGATTTTGAAAGTGAGACAAGAATATATCATCAGAAGAAATGTTATGTTAGATGCATTGTACAAATCTGAACTGTTTAAGAAAAATTACATTTCTGTTCTTGATCCAAAGGCTGGTATGTTTGTTTCAGTTATCTTGAATTATGACACTGAGAAATATACACCAGAGCAATATGCAGAGTTAACCAAGAAAGACTTGGTGTACAAGACAATTGAAAAGGGTGTAGAGATTGTTCCAGGTCCAAATATGTCTTTCAGCCCAATTGCCAATGAGCATTCGAATTTTGTCAGATTGACAATTGCTTCTGCTGCCGACCATGACCAATTGACTGAACTGACTGAAAGATTCACCGCTGCTGTTGAACTGTTGTTTGCTGAAATTTGATTCACATGAGGCAACAAAAAAATAAAAAAAATTATCTGTGATCAAGTCATCACAATTCGATTCTCTTTCTTACTTTCGTGTTGGATTTTAATATCATATATATATATGCCTTCTAATTTTTAATAAGTTATCAAGATAAAATGATGTATTTATATGTTGGATGGATATACAATAGTTGGTAAGTTCTTTTAAATGGAAAAGTGATACCAATAATTTTTCCTCAAAATATATATAAAGCGAAATAAATCATATATGAATAAAAGAATAGGTGAAAGCGTAAAATGAAAATTTGAAATCAGTGATTTGCAAAGAGATTTACTCTTGCAACTTCATAAGATTTAAATTTGATTGAACTTTATTCCCAGAATGAATGGGAAGCCATGAGAAAACAAAAATATATTACATCAAAACAAGTTGATGAATTTTTTGTAGTAATCACCTTTGGAAACAATGTATTGTAAATATTTGTTGCTATGTTCCAATTTCTCACCATTGGACAAGGCTTCTTGATAGATTTGTTCGAAATTACCAACAATTTTATCTGAATAAACGGTACCATTACTGACATCCTTGGCGATGAGATGGTATAAGTTGACCAAATCAACGGTGAAGAAATCAACACCTCTAAAATAGAGAACAAATCCAAAGACGACAGCCGACATGACAAACATCAATTTGATCAATTGAATCATTGATTTCACAAAAAAGACAAATAAGTTTTTGATAAGGTAAACAGAGATGATCAGTAAAGTGATACTGATGATAGAGATGGAAATTTGTGGGTATTGATTGATTATATTTGCTGTGACAGAAGTCAAATGATAAGTGATGGCTGTGAACAAGGAAAAGATTTGAGAAATAGTCAGTTGGGCATAGTGGAAAGCCTGGTCTTGAATAGTGGATGCAGCCATTGCAGTTTTTTTCTTCTTTAATGTGATATTTGTGATGATTGTTATAAATCGAATATATATATTTAAAGAAGAATGATGATGATGATATTAGTTCTTCTTCTTATTTCATTTTTGCTTTGTTTATATTTTGCTACTTCCAGAATAGTAATTGGGCACATTTCAAAAAAAAACATAAGAGTAGTGTACCAGATAACAAAATCACAAAATAGAATTCTCTGGAATTTAAAGAGCAAAAACAGAAATAAAGAGAAAGAAAATGAATCTTTGTTATCACTTCTTATTGATCGATAGATACCCTTCTCAATCATATACATCCCAGACCTATTCATTTAGGTTCTTATTGTGTATTCATCTCCGAAACAACACTTGTCATACCCAAACATTCACACAACATTTAGCAACCCATTTTATTAATAAAAGTAATAACAATAATAATAGATATTACCAATCATATAAATATAGAATTAATAATACTCTTACAATCATCATCATATTTTCCCCTCGTAAACAATCATGGCAACCATCACAGATAATAAAAACTCCAATAGCAATAGCGGTGGTAAAAGCTCCACATCACCACCTCCTTTTTATAATGGACCAAATTTGAATGTGATATTGACATGCCCTGAATGCAAAGTGTTCCCACCTGAATTGGTTGAAAGATTCAGTGAAGGTGATATCGTATGCGCTTTATGCGGATTGGTCTTGAAAGATCGTTTGATAGACACGAGGTCTGAATGGCGTACTTTCTCAAATGATGATCAAAATGGTGATGATCCTTCCCGTGTTGGTCAAGCTTTTAATCCATTATTAGATGGTGATCAATTAGGTACCGTGATTTCATATGCTAAAGAGAATACAAGGGCTAGTCGAGAGTTGAACAAAACACAACAAAAGGGAATTGTGGATAAGAAGGATAATCTTTTACAACTGGCTTATGCTAAAATTTCTCAACTTTGCGATGGGTTTCACTTACCAAAGATCATCTCAGATGGTGCAAAGGAGATTTATAAGTTTGTGAACGATGACAGAACTTTGAAAGGGAAATCACAAGAGAGCATAATGGCTTCAGCAATATTCATCGCATGTAGACGTGCTAAGGCTGATCGTACTTTTAAAGAAATTTGGTCATTGACAAATGTTCCAGAGAAGGAAATTTTCAAGATTTCGAAACTTATCAACGCCATACTTCGAGAGAAATCAGAAAGTGGCGTTCAGGTCGCTACTCCAACTCCATCTTTGACTAGTGCTGAAGATCTTACTGGTAGATTTTGTTCCAATTTAGGTTTGAAACCACAAGTTGCCAGTGTAGCTGAACATATCGCAAAGAAATCAAAAGAGGTTGGTGTCTTGGCTGGTAAGTCTCCAACTACTATTGCTGCTGGATCCATCTATATGGCTGCCATTGTTTTGAAAGTTCCAATCGATACCGCTAGAATTAGTGACAAGATTGGTGTTAGTAGTGGTACTCTAAAATCAACCTATAAGTCATTATATGCAAAGAGATTGGTGTTGTTGGATGGGTTGAACAACATCAACATGGATGACCTTCCAGAGGTTTGAATCAGTTGACTCGTACTGTTTATTGTTTTACTTATATATATATAAGTATATCGGTCATCAATAGTTAAAAAATTACCCAAATCTATGGTTGTAGATGGAAAAGCCGAAAAAAATAAAAAATAATTAAAAAAGTTTCTTTCTTGTTGATTAGAAATATTATTTAGCTTATATCCATATCTTAACCAAATCATATACATATATACAATGTCAGCTGTCATACCTCAATACACAAAAAAGGAAGTTCTATCTTTGTACAGAGCATGTCTTCGCAACTCATCCAAATTTGAAAATTATAATTTCAGAGAATACTTTATAAGAAAGACCAAGGACACATTCAGATCTAATTCCAAGATTGACAACCCAGAAGATATTCACCGTTTTATGATAAATGGTAAGAATGATTTACTGTTGTTGAAGAGACAAAGTACTATTTCACAAATGTATCATTTCGATAAATTGGTTGTGGAGAAGTTGTAATTCGTCGATCAAATTCAAAAACAATCAAATTGGGTTTAGTATGTGCGTGTATTATCATCATCTTTCAGAGAGCGGAAGCCTGAATGAAGAGATAATGTTAGAGGTGTTATTGTGAATTTGTTTATTTATTGGTGTGAGAGGGAAATAGTGGCCGATTTGAGAGGAGAATCAGTTAGTTTTGATTTTATCATTTGGGCAGAGATTTTGGTTGTGTGCTCCCCACCCACCCCATCCCTCGTTTTTTTTTTGCCACTTTTGTTACTGCTGAACTTCTCCTCTCCGATTTTGCATTCAAAGAGAAATTGAAATCACAAGAGAAAGTGAGAAGGATCTGTATATACATGGATGTCAGTGAGATGATGAACTTGAGGTTGAAGCATAAACGACAAATTAGGTACTGTTGTAATGTATACATAGCTTTACTTTCTTAACTTACATATTCAATATCTTGATCCAATACTTGGCGGGATGTTTAAGCTTTGTATATATTTTAATAGTGCATGTATATAGATGAAGCCGGCTATATGAATCTAGATTATTCAAAACGGGAAGTAGCATCTATGTATCAGCAATCAGTTAGATCTAGCTAAGCATATTTCGTTAATCTTTTCTCTTCAGATGAGAAATAGAAAAAAAATTTGAAAATATTTTTATTTTATTTTTATTTTTATTCTCTATCAACTATCTATCATAAAGTGACAAGATCAAGTGAAATTATAATATGGGAGTACTGCTAAAGGACCTGCAGATAAAGACAAAGAATAATGCAAACAAGAGAAGACGTAAAAAGAGAAGAACAGAGGATTTTTCCTCAGATTCCTCATCCTCATCCTCATCATCTTCAGAATCAGGTGACCAAGAGATGGAAGATATCAATGAACCTAAATCTCATCCAAATGAGTCACTGAAACCCAAAATACCGGAAGTTTCATTGTCTGGTATCGAGTTCAACAATAATAATAAAGATTCCTCATCATCTCAGCAACCACAAGTGATATCGGACGAGACCAAATTAAAACTATCTCAAATTAAAATCACCAACCATCCCAACTTACAGAGCCTGAACAAAGAAGAATTGGCTAAAATTTCAGCAGATTTGGTACTGGAGGAAGAGCAATTGAAACAACAATATTTGGTTCAGTTGATGACTGCGTACGATGGTGACTTGGACGAGTTGAGGACGAAACCTGATTTCAGTGCCAAATCATTACCACTATTGGCCAATATCTTGAAAAATGGGGCCGATGTATTTGATGATGATAGTTTGAAAACTATAATGAAAAATTGAGAAGGGGTGTATTTGTGTATGAGTTTAAGAAAAGTTTACAATGAAATATTGGAAAATTATTGTTCTGTATCCAATTTTGCGACGTGATATAATTTAATCAGATGATGAATAATTATTCAAAAAGATTTCAGCCTCACTAAAAGACAATGAAGATATCAAAGACGGATTCCTACGATTTGGGTGCTAAGTCATACTATACCTCAACTGCTCCTTTGATTTGTAATGTGGATCAATCACCACTGAAATTTGAGAAACATGTCTTGGTCGAATTTTATCCCGCAGGTCGTGCTGAACCCTGCTCTGTATACTGGTGGGGAATTGTATATGACGATGTTTTATCGAAGAGAGTTCCCATATATCGTAAGCTCAGCTACAGAGAGGACTCCTTATTTTCTGATCAAATAATCGACATTCAAGAGATTCCTTTGAAAGTCCTTCGTCAATTTTCAGGTAAATTGATGTCCTCAGATGAGATTGAAATTACTTGGTCAAAATTTTATCAACCTTTTCCCGAGTGTTTATGGCTTAAGGAGATTGATTTGACAAGTTAGCATTTTCGAACACAACAAAGCGCTGATGAGCTCTACAATCAGCCAGAAGTTAACATCCCCGATTTGAGACATATGCAATCTCTCAAGTTTAGTTATATTGATAAGTTTGTTACGGAGAATTTAATCAAACAGTGGAAAACAGTTGAGTTTCCATATGAGGTCGGTGTTGTTCCAGAACCAAGGGTTAGCCGGTAGTCACCTATGTATCAAAAGATGACGTGTATATCTTATACGGAGGCTTTGTCCCCACCAACTTTTTGCCCGAAACATTTGTGAACACTGAAATTGATAAAATCTTGAAATCGAAAGGTGGGAATAGAGCTGAATTAGAAGAGTCCAAGCTGAAAGCTATGTATTTCTCAAATGATGTTTGGAAATATCATGTTAAGAAAGATAGGTGGGAGTTGCTCTTGCCTTCAACTATTCCCACAGAAAGATATAGAGCCAGACCAGAATCATTACCGGTGAGAGGATACCATCATCCAAAATGGAATAAAATTATTTACACATCAGGTCAGAGAATTTACACATTTGATTATAAGAAGAATGTTTTCAAACACATTTTCGTGAATGTAGACGATTTTATGAGCAGTACTGGTGTCATTGATTTTTTCAAAAGACACTTTGGTTTTGCAACAAGCTTGGAAAGAACCTCTCATAGAAAAGGAATCCGTTACTGAAAAAGAAAAGGACTCCACGAAGGGAAAAGAATTTTGTGTGGTCTGTCTTGAAACTGGCGCCTTCGAAAATTTGGAAATTAAGAAATGGATCAGCAACAAATGGAAAGAAAACGTGGGAATAAAAATTCCAACCACTTGGGAGCTTTGCTTAATGAATAGTTATAAGGACTTATTGCTCTTACCTTCTTACTATTCCGAATCAAAAGACACACCTGAGGCATATGATTTGAGGCAAAAAGCTATTTATTTCAATTGGGCTGAAGCTAAGAAATGCTTCACTTCTTTTTTGGATAAGAAAAAAAAAAAAAACTAATTTGACTGATTTGAGTAAACTTCTCCTCGACATGGTTCTTTTCAGGTCGATGTCACATCTGAGGACTTGATTGAATTTACTTGGTTGGTTCTGAAAGAAGTACTGGCATGTTACTGGATATTACATAATGTTATACTGTGTTTCGTATCTTATAAAGTATAAAAATTAGTACCTTAAATATAAAGGGATTGAGCAACTACCCATTTAAACCAACCACTTGGTAAGAATTTTCTTGTTTTTGGAAATCGCCAGCTCTCCGCTACAACAACCTTGTCACTACTGAAGGTGGTTCAATTTGTTTGAGCTTACTTCACCAAAGAGAGCTATCAAGATATTGAAATTAAGTTGCGTTCTTTTGAATTTCCTCTTGAGCTTTGTTTTATGTTACCCACTTCAGCGCAACACACTGTATATCAAGAGCTACTTTACATTCATGTTGTCAATTCTACGAAGGGGTCATTATGGATTTTTTTTTTGTCGTTGAGCGCAACTGTGCGGTTCGATCTTAATGCACAACTACTTCTGATATTTGTGTTTGACCGTATCCCCTTGTTTGATCATCTTGTTATTCATAAATGTGCGCCATAAAAATCTAGCTGAGCGCCATTGCAGCACGACAAGGAACTGTATGTTTTTTAGTACCCTACAAACTACAAACTGAAGAAAAAAAATTGCCATATAGCAGTAGCGATTAAAAACCGTTAATATATCAAAAAAAAATCTTATACTCACCTACATTTGCCATGTGAAATTATCCGCTGCTTTTTTAACCACGGTCTTGGCATTGGCGGTTCCATTTACCTGAATAATTATTTCCCTAGTAGATAAGAAAACTGAAGCTTAAATTTAAATGACTTTTTTTAATTACTCAAATTTCGGTTATGAGCATTTATCATTCAAACATAAGAAGAAAGTAACTTTTTTTCAACTTTGTTTTTTTTTTTTTTTTTGAAACGAAACAAATCTGTATTTCAAGATCTAACTAAACTGGGTGAAAAGGGGGAGGGGAAGGCCCTTTATGGACAGGATCAGACTATCCAGTGCAGACTCTTCCCCGGCAGAATGTACTGCGGCCAAACCCCTCTAATCTCCCCGTAAGATCCCATAGTGGGATCTAATCATATATAACTAAATAAAAAATTGTGGTGACGACCCACCCAACGTAACAGCACTGATTCAGAAATTAAATCAATCAGTGTGTAAATTAAGAATTTTTCCTGAAATATTCTTAGTCAAAATAACGAGGATAATGAGTAAAAATAATGTCCCAAAAAAGTTGATCTCGTTGCGAAATCTAGGGATACTTGATTTGAACTTTGAATTTTTTAAGGAGCTCTCTCTCCTTATGCATAAAGGACCTTCTTCCACCTCATTGAGTAGAGCTGAGTAGTTAATTTTTTGATAAAAACATGTTCTTATTGGAAAGTAAAAAAAAAGAAAAAAATACTTTCTTATCTTATGTTTGAATGATACATGCTCATACCCGCCAACAGGAAAAGCAGAAACTTCTAAACGAGTTTACGGAGAATAAATTCTTTCAAAAGATGGCTTTATTTCCTAGCAAAGCTATGTAAAAGAAAAGTTATACAGAAGTTTAGTTCAAGGCTCCTCCCTGTTCTTCAAACTTGAGTTCTTCATCCTCAACTTCCTCAATAGTGATTCTTCTTTTTGAAGCTACTGGCTCTGCAGTCTTCAATAATTTAGGAACTGTAATCTCCAACAATCCATTGTTGTAAACAGCTTTGATCAGATCATCATCGATCTTTGGCAAGGTTGGGAACTTGATATTTCTTTCAAACGACCCAAATCTCTGCTCACTTACCTTAACGTATTGATCATTTGATGAGTCGGCATCGTGATACTTGTTTTTGATCTCACCCTTGACGACCAAATCATGCGTTGTTGGATGAAAATCAACATGGAATGCATTTTTATCAGAGCCAGGTATTGAAACAACAACGAGATAATTGGTTGGCATATCATAGACATTAATAGGAGGTGAAAATGGTAGCTTTTTGTTTAATTGTGGCTTGCTTACTTGCAATGGATCCAATTTTGGGGATGGTGCAGAGGAGTGCAAATTCAAGATTGACTGTTTTCTTTGGGGCATAGATGGTCTCTTTGATGGAGGTGCTGATTTTTGATCGTCATCTGCATTCTCAACTGCATCTGAAGACCCAGCATTAGCAGCGATAGTAGTAGTATTAGCAATTGGCAAAGCCCCCAGTGATGACGACTGTGGTTGAGGTGTCAGTGAGACTGGCGAGAAAGATTGTTGAAAAGTCCTTCTAGTTGGTAATTGTTCCTGCTCCGGATATGGCACATTGAGGCCTAACAAGTTCAACAAATCAACAGCACTCTGAGCAGGGTGGGGAGGTCTAGGCAATGAAGGTTGACGTCTCATAACAGGTCTGCTGGATGTAGCACGTGAGTATTGCAATGGCTGTTGAGAGGGCCTTGAAGAAACAGAGGAGCGTAATGGCCTGTATGGACCATCGCCATACAATGATCTGTATAAGAGTTCACTTGGATTATCATCCCTTTCGTTGTCTTCGGCATTGTCATCTTCCTCATAATAATCGTCAGCTTCTTCCTCATTATCAACGATGGCATCACCTTCCTCATTTTGATCAGCCAAATCTTCCTCTGCCTGAGGAATATTAAAGTAATAGTATGGCTGGGTTGGCAGTTGTGGAGTTCTTTGCTGTTGATAGTATCTGGATGGATACATCGGATGCAGGAACTGCGGCAGCTGATATTGCTGAGCCTGTTGTTGACGACGTTGACTTAATAGATCAATCACATCGTAAATGGATAAATTAGAAGGATCGTAGAAGCTCATGGTCGTGAATTGATAGATAGAAGTTTTCGGATGAGTGGTTATCTTTGTATTAATGGTTGAATTCGAATATAGTAGTTGACAAGAATTGACAGAAAGTGATTTTTCATTTTATTTATGCGGTTGCGCGCGCCAAATATCTGGAACGTTCTATAAATTTCTATAAGTTTCCATTTTATATATGGATCTATATATTAGTCTCTTACAATTTAGACCTCGGTTGATTCGACGAGATACTCAGACACATCGAGATCACTATCCTCTGCATCGTATGCCAAAGGTATACCACTTTTTCTTTGACAGTTCACTATTTGCTCTTGTGGGAAATTTTTGATAATGACATGAACATGGCTTATATTACGAACACTTTGTAGAGCAGTCCAGTTTCTAAACCAGATGACATTCTCTTTTGGAATTCCCAACCATTGTACGAAATTTTTCTGTACATATCTATCAATAATTTCTCTTGTACTCTTCGAAATGTCTCCCAATGCGCTTTGTGGGTCCGATTTGATATTGACTTTTGTCCATACGCAAAAATGGGTTACATCCGGCTCAAAATAATATGGGAAATCATTCAAGAGCATCTTGATATCATCTGCATTTCCTAATAATCTAGGGTCCTTCGGGACAATCTTGACCACTTTAGGTAGGTCGTTCACATCATCTACTTGGTCTAACACAGTTTTAGGAGCCCATTGTAATTCATTGATTATCAAATGACTGAATAAGGTATGATTTGACTCTTTCAACACTTGTTTGGACTTGCTATATCTGGCCATGACATCCGGGTGACGTCTCAAATGCAGTATATCATTGTTTTCGACAAGTTTTCTCAACTCGTCCCAAGTGATTATTCCTTCATCTTCCTTTTCGGTCATTGTAGGTTATTGTACTTTGGTAAAATTAACTTCAATGTATGTATGCAATGGGCTGAAAGTCTTTAGAATTTCTCACTTTACTTCTTGTAATGGAAGAGTAGGGAATAAAATGTAATAATATCTGGCACCAGAGGTTTTGGGTTTGATAATTGGATCAGTATAGCTGATTATTAATGATTGGATTATGATTTGGTGATAATAACAAAGACTTGAAGAGTTCGTATGCTTGTGAAAAAACAGTATTTAACAAAAGCAGTGAGGGTATAGTTGTAATTATGGTACTGGACCGAAGACAATTATGGTGTTGCTGTCTAAATGAATATTTTAGGAATTAGTAGTTTGAATAGAATAAGATAATAGTAACAGAATGATTGTTACACAGAATAATAATAATATCTCTTTTTCCTCTAATTACGTCTTGTTTAACTTTTCCTTTCTTTTTCTTTTTTTTTCTGGCTTTGAAGTGGGACCATGCTCGGAATACCATCGGGGATATGTTCTGATGATGATAATTGAAAACTTCCTCCATTTGAAACAAAACAAATCATCTCTCTATACTTCAAGATCAATCAAGTGAAGTTTTGTAACCTATAATTTAAATTTAAAGCAATCAAATTTAATCTTTGCTATCACCGTGTTATTGTAATTGCGTATTGTATCACACAAACTGGCAATCTGATCTGAAAAAAATGGTAAAGAACAAAGAAAAGCTTGTGTCTCCGGTTGATTTGGTTACACAATTTGAAGGTGAATGATATTTTGTAAACTAAAAGAGAATATAAAGATTATTTATAACCTCCATAAAACATTTGAATCTTAATCAAAATCTATTGATACTTCCCTCTTCATGTCAGAACAAGAACTATAACACACACACAGTAAAACAATCAGTTACATCTCAAAGCCTTGTTTAGCCACTTTTTCCGCCTCGATTTTTGCAATCTCTGGGTCTAAGTAGTAGTAATTCCCGACAGGTTTGAAATCTTGATCCAAAGTGATCACCATCGGTATCCCATTTGGTATGTTGATATGAACAATATCTTCATCGCTAATGCCATACACCTGTTTAACCAAGGCTCTCACTACCGATCCATGGGTCACCATTAACACTGTCTCATGCGTCACCAACTTTGGTTGGATGAATTGCTTGAAGTATGGCAACATTCTCAGCAGCACCATCTTTAACGATTCACCTCTTGGTAATTGATCAAAGGTCACATCACAGTCAATCTTATATCGGTCATCATTGATCGAGCTGTATTCATCAGACACGTCGCTCAATGGAGGGCACCCATCAAATGCCCTGCGCCAGTACATGTATTTCTCTTCACCAAATTCTTTCAAAATTTTACTCTTTGTTTGTCCTTGTAATTTGCCGTAATGTCTTTCGTTTAACCTCCATGAACGGTACACATCCAAGTATTGCTCATTCAATTCTTCCAACAAGATGTTAGCCGTCTGACAAGATCTCGTCAATTTGGAAGTGAAACAACATCGCGGTCTCAAGTCTGTATTCGCCTTAATCAAATCGGCAGAATGTACTGCCTGTTGCTTTCCCTTATCGGATAATGGTATGTCGACCCAACCACAAAATAGATTTGACTTGTTCCACTCACTCTGTCCATGACGTAGTATTATTATCTTGTACTGTGTTGTAGAGGACATTGCTTGATATATTTATATCTGTCTTCGACGTTGGTATATGATAGTGTCTATAGGGTGACTGTGTATCTCTCTATAAATCAAGCAGTAGCTCTCAATAAAATCAATGGCCAGACCAGACCACCTTTAAGTACAAGCAATGAGGACACAAAAAAAAAAAAAAAACAATCATGAGACGAAAAGATTACCTACGACACACAAAGGGCCAGAATCAAGTTTAGTCTATTTAATGCTCAAATCTAAAGTAGTCTAATTTTCTTGCAACTCAACATCATCATGGTCATATGTGCTTAACTTCTGATAGTCTGTGTCTCTCCATATGTAAATGAGAAGAACACCGGCAAGAAATTGCACAATCTCAGGAATACGTGTTGAATTATATCCAAACATCAAATCACCATCTCCAACAAAGATGGTTTTCAAAAAATCATTCCAAAACCCACCAGCATACTCGTACACTGGCACTTGAAGATATGGGGACAACATGTACCCAGTAACAATAACGATAAGACCTTTCAACAATTTTTCATTTTTTGATGATTCTTGGTATTGTTGCCAGAACTTCCACCCCAATAGTGCATATAGCACCACACGGCAGGTGATTGTATATATACACAGAAGCACAATGAGATTAGACCCTCCCAATCGGTAGTAGTCGTCAGGGTAATAGTAGTTATGGTTTGAAAGAATCGATCCAATTCTGATGTATAATCTCGGAGCGAAAACAGACATCACATACAATAATGTTGTTGAACAGGCGAATTTGTCACGGAGTACTGATTTGTTGTAATGTAATGTGAGGTATCCTTGGAAGAAAACCGCAACAGTTAGGTAGAAGATGACGACTTCAACAGATTGGTCAATGACGAGTAAAACGATGTAAATGGATTTGTGTGCAAACCAATGAAATGTAGAGAACAAGGCTAAGTAAACAAGATGCACCATGTCAAATGCAAATCTCATTATCAATACTCTCAACACCATAGTTGATACATTTGATAGCTTGATCAATCTTTCCTTGTGGTGAAGATATTTGTTGCGGAAGAGGTATCCCAGCAAACCCAACAATGAAAGAACGATATACAGGGGCAAAGTTGCCCCAGCATATTTCAAAAGAATACTGCTATGTCTTCTAGTGACACGACTGAAGTACTGACCTGTAAGCTTTTCGCGCTCTCTCAGTTCAACAAATTCATCACTATCCCAAGAGTAGAAGTCTTCGCTATCCATAAACATGCTCTCCTCTGTAATCAATGTTTTCAGAATTTCTCTCCAACTTGATTCCATGAGTTTTTGAGCCACCTCAGAAACAGTGATTTCCTTAGCATCTTTTCCCTCAATTACAATTTTATTCATCAATTCAACAACCTCATAAACAGTGGATTGATGGACGCTCATGTATGCGTATTTTGTATTGTCTTTGTTGTCACCCTGTGGTACTTGTGTGTCAAAACCGATAGAGACACTGAATCTCAAAGTCGGTGCATAATCTTTATCTTTTAAGTCCTCTAATATTCTCATATCATTTTGAATGAGCTTTGGAATTTGATTTGTTTTGTTATTCAGCCTATCGAGTTGTATAATTTGCAGTGCTGGCCCTTTACCCTCAACCAATGCCAATTGGGATAAAATCAGAGGCAAAATTAGAAAAACAAATTTCATCTTTATTTGGTTTTGGTGAGGTGTAGGTCAATATCAAACTGAAGTTTGTTGAGAATGGTAGTGGCGCCTTTTTTATAATAGAGGAAATTTCATCCGGAAGATAAGATCTTGAGCAAAAATATGAAAATGTGACTCAATATTTTCTTGCCCATTTGACACACCCAGATAAATCAAGAGTTTCCTTACTACACAAATAATATTTAGGATTGACCAAAACGACCTTGAATAGAATATTAGATTCATGTAATATCATCAGTGGGGCACTGACAGCCATTGGTGATCTTAGATTGTGCTAAATGCTCTACTCTATCTTGGTATAATTTTCAAAATGTTATTCAAATGAAAAAAAACAAATAACCTCGAAACTCTGTGTGAAATGCAAAATAGCGGCACACTTCTTGATATGCGGCCTTCATTTTCATCAAGAAACTTCTTTATTTTTTTTTTTCTTTTTTTTTGGCATTAAAGGCAAAGGAGGTTTTATATACAAAATAATGGTTCTTACAAGGAAGTGTATCTTTTGGAATCAATCTTGAGCTGTTTGGTGTGTGGATGAATGAGTTAAAGATACTGATAGATCTGAGTAATGACCAATCCCACCATGTCTAAACTCACAGCACCTTTTTTAATTTTGGAACAGTTTCTTGTCGGGGATCGGCTTGATTAGTAGAAAAAAAATTCAGCTCTTGTAAAATGACACTTGGGGAATACTTTACCTCTAGAAACTCCAGTTCACTCAAAAAAGTTAGATACACTGCCTTGTTTTAGTTACATTATATGGGAGATCCTCAGAGGTTGGGACCGGAAAGGGACTCGCGGTTGATGGTATTGAATCTGATACATACTTATAGCAAGGAGAAATTATAATCACACGAAATCACTAATTTTATGTTATCAAGCGAAAAAATAGAGGTGATGATGGTCAGTCCCATCTACTATGGCATTGATCTTGCTATCTTCTATGGCCTTAATCTCACAACTTGAATCTTTACCATGGAAAATTAAAAGTTGATTGGGTTGGGTAAAAATCATGACTTCCCAAATAAGTAGTTACCCTATATGAAAAATGGGAGAACATTTCTCTTTAATCTTTATAACTGAAAAAAGAGCCAACAATAACGGTAACACAGATTAACAATACAATCGATTGGTGAGAAACTACCAAAAACAGCACCCGCATCAAGCACTGAATGTTTAGATACCTTACAAGACCCACATACAAAGTCCAATCACTGATCAGACAAGCCCATATAGGCCGGGACTCTGACATAAAGGCGATTGAGTTATATTACAAGGTGACAACAAATGCCAAAGTGGCGAGTGTCTTAAGAGAGACAGCCAATATTTTAATCACAAAAGGTTTCACACAACCAACGCTATCTCCACAGCAGCAACTAAGATTGATAAGTGATCGTGAGATAATACAGAGTATGGATAAGTTCAAGAGAATATTGGATGAAGAAAAGATTAAGTTTGACATTTCCGACATCAACAATTTTTTAAAATTCTTTACCAATGATAAGTATATAATTGAGAGCTGATTTGATTTGAATTGATTTGTAACATGGATATAATGATGGCTATATAACAAATACGAGATTGCCTACAAGTAATAATTACAATGTATCAAGCACATGCAAATTTCTCTGTTGACCTGAAATTCTGGGACCTGTGTGTCTGTTTTTTTTTTATAACGAAATCACTGCTATCGATAATCTCATAACGTCGCATACATCAAATTCGAAAATAAAATCATAAAGAACGCAATGGAAGAGTCTGATTTCGTCCAGAAATATGGTGCTATAGCTGTCGAGTACATACCCAACTTGCATACAAATCCTCTTATCACAAAGCCTTATGCATTGAACTACTTCCAGAATGGTAAATTGTATCGCACGGCACATGAAAGATCATCTGCAAAGTTGGAATTGTTTTTGGATTTATTATACGTGGGCATAGTGGCATCAATTGCTGAACCACTGACAGAACTTTGCGATGGTGCTTCCTTATTGAAGTACTGTATACTTTTCGTGCCAGTATTTACAGTATGGCTCGATATCACTTCATTTATGAATTATTATTTCAATGATGATTTACTTCAAAGGTTATATTTACTTTGGATCACAGCATTATTGATGATATACGCAAACAACACCTCATTTGTGCTAGAGGGCCACAAATCCATTGCAATGTGCGTTGTTCCATACATGTTATGTCGAATTTCGATGGCAATCACTGGTTGGATTATCAGCTTTTATGAAGAGAAACATAGGGAACAATTGAGGTTGTATTCAACAATGGTATCGGTAACGACTCCAGTCTGGATAGCTGTCATTTTCGTTGACACTAGGGCTAAAATTGGTATTTCCATTTCCCTAATCGTGCTAGAGCATGCTTGTTATACAATTGCATCCCATCCAGCAACAAAGAAATTAATGAAGGTGAAATTTGGTACAGCATTGAACATTGAACATTTTGTTGAGAGATTTGCATCATTTTACATCATTGCCATTGGTGAGTTCTTGTATACAATTGTCAGTGGACACCCTACTGGTTTCGGAATCACAGTGAAATTGTGGAAGGCAGTTTTGATATTGATGATGGCTTATATATTCATGTGGCTATATTTCAATGGAGATTGCAGTAATAAGCTGGTTCATGCTTTGAGAAGATCTGCATTCACGGCAGTAGCATGGATATACCTTCATATACCATTGATTGCCAGCTTGATATTGTCAGCAGATGCCGCTGCGGAATTGTTGAAATTGGACGAGATCAACTTATCAAAAAAATATGAAGAAGAGCTCAGTCTCTATGGATTGTCCTTTTATTTCACTGGTGGGGTACTGATTGCACTATTGTGTTTGTCATTTTTGGCACTTTGTGATAAGCCCCTTGAAAACGAAACAAATTTAACCTTGGCCCAATTACTCAGAGTTTTTCCACGAATTCCAATTGCGGTCACAATTATGTGTTTGTCGCTTGCAGAGATGAAACCTGCTAAATTACTAGGCTTAACAACCATGCTACTCTCATTGATTTTTATTTATGAGATTTATCTCCTGGTTCAGGCCGATAAAAAAGATCAAACCTCAAGAATCTCGCTTGGTGCTGAGGATCTGGAATCTGGTGGTACAGCCCAATTTTATGGTAGTGATGGTTCGGGCAATAGTGGTAAAGTTTCCAAAAGTGTCAGTAACACTAGAGCTAGGTTCGACTCTGTTTGATGAGAGTTCTCTGTGTGCCTTGTTCCAGATTCCATGTCGGATTCTACTGGTCAAATCATGCAGATTGACATTTTTGCATTCGTTTCCAATTGAATTCAAAGGTACATCGGGGAAATCTTCAGTCCTTTATATCGCGATCAAATTGGCCGTTGCATAGTATTTGACGGATACGTCTTCAGAGTACACTAGGTTTTCACATTTATGGAATCCCAAGGTATTTTTGAGTGCCCAAAATCACACAAGTAGTCATCGATGAGCAACTTGATGGCATTGAAATGGCTCCAATCAAAAATACTTTATCAATATACGTTTACTGCTCCATCTTGTTATGTAGTGTAAACTATTTCTAACTGATGTTCTCAGCCATCAGAAATACCATTTTTTTTTTGTTATATGCAAATTTGCGACTTGAGAGTTTGGTAGGTCATTTGATAAAAAAATTCATTATATAACACTTTTCAAGATCTTAAATGTCCATTTTCCAAATTTGAGTTTTGCACAATTTGCGTAAGTCTCCCGTTTATGCTCAATCTGATGAGCTTTGCCTTTATATCATATCCACCAATAAAATATTTTAACTATATGAATTGAAGTTTGAAATTTCAAAAGCAATTCCACATTTGTCTCTCACTCCAAATCTTATATTGATAATGCAGATGGCCTGGAGTACGATCACCTATTCGGTTTATTGTTCTAGGCTCACTTATGATGCTTTTGTTCAGATTTGGCAGCTACAGTATGACAATAGTGACCTAATTGTTCTGTTAGAGATTGAAAACGGGTTGTCAAGGGAAAATCTCAGTGTATGCAGGGCCCTCTATTATTGCCTCACTATGAAAAATTGATTGAGTTGGTGAACGAAGTTTACATGAACAGGGTTTTGTTGCAAAAAATTCTTTAATTTTGATGAAATGGAACGATATTGGTGGGGATAATTAGATCTATAAGCTGAAAGGGGGTTATCAGTGATAAGGTCTCACGGCTCAAAAAAAACCGGGCCCTTCATTAATTTTGTCTGTCAGATTCGATTTGGCAGAATGGGGCTGTCTTCTAAATTTTATTTTTGGCCAATCACAGAAGAGAAGAATGTCAGCAATAGTTAAAAGTGAGGTTGTGCCATTGGTCTATGCACGACTTCTATGTTGGCAAAGACAAAACCGCAGCTTATAAAATTTCTTTCCATAATTTTTTTTGTAATCAAAAAGTTACATGGAGAGAGAAAAAGAGTACTAGACTTAAAAAAAAAAAAAGATATCATAAAGGAGATATATATATATAATCAAAGAAGGTAATTTCAGTTTAACAACGTTACCGATCTGTCTATTCATAGGGGTATCTCACATTCTATACCTGTTCCATCATAACTGAATTCTTTTTCCTCATTGACCAGTACCTTACGTTTAGAATCACTATCCATTCATAATCAAGAGGAGGAACAGTAAAAAAGAAGCACAACCTAACCTGACTCCCATTTTCAATCAACTTTCAATATACCCATACATCTTTGCATCACCTACCATCATCAAGAGCACATATATCATCATGTCTTTGGTATCTTTGAAAAACGCTGTTGTCTCTGCGGTGAAGCCGAGCCCAAGCTCACAAACCACTCCTATCAATAGCAATCGTGGCGACATACAAAGTTATGGATCCTCGGACAACGAGTTGTTACCTAACATCGACCTGGATAGACAGTTATCACCAAAGAGGAGTGTAGAACAGGAAGAAGAAGCAGACAAGACCACGTCGTTATTTGGATTGCTTTTCAAAAAAGTGGATCCAAGAGTGATGAGTGATATTATCATAGGATTATCCGATGGGTTGACAGTTCCGTTTGCGTTGACAGCTGGATTATCATCTTTGGGTGATTCCAAGTTGGTTATAACTGGTGGTATGGCCGAGTTGGTATCGGGTGCCATATCCATGGGTCTTGGAGGATTCTTGGCTGCAAGATCAGAATCGGATTATTACAAAAGTGAGGTGAAGAAACAGAAGCAGGAATTCTTTGAAAAGCCTGAAATGTTGGGAGATGAGATATATGACATAATGGAGGAGATTGGAGCTAGGGATGATACCATTGAATTGTTTATAAGGGATTTGGAAAAATCACCAAAGCAAATGATTGATTTTATTATTAGATTTGGTAAGGGTTTAGAAGAGCCTGCAGAAAATAGACAATTAACTTCTGCATTAACAATAGGTTTGTCATACTTTTTTGGAGGATTTGTGCCTTTGATTCCATATTTTTTCACATCAACAGTGAGACAAGGTTTGATTATCTCTATTTTGCTTATGGCGTTCACTTTATTTTGGTTCGGATATATTAAGACCGTTGTATCCATCGGAGATGATGTCAGCATGTGGAAGAAAACCTCGGAAGGTGTGCAGATGTTTTTAATTGGTTCTATTGCTGCTTCAGCAGCTTTTGGTTTGGTGTATGTGATTGAGTAAGGTGCTTAATAAATTTGCGTTGCTTTCTTTTCATCTTCATATTCTTTTTTTACACATTAACAAATATTCAAGGTGTATATTATACAGGAAACATTTCCTCACATGAAAAATTTACGGATTAATTGTTAATCTCTTTTTGTACAACATTCATATATGCATTATTCAACAAATCTGATGACTCTGAATAACATTGACTGACCTCTACACGTAATTTGCAGCAATTCCAAACTTTAAAAACTTTTCATCAACGGTTGGATCTGGACAAAATTTACCAGCCATGATACAATGCACACTCATTCGCTCATGGTAAACCAAATCTGTCAACAACTTTGGGGTGATCAAGAAGTACTGACTCCTGTTTTCAATACTGCAAGCACTTTCCACAATCAACTTGTGCACCATTCTTTCATTTCTGGCATCCATACCTTGATTGATCTCATCCACAACTCTAAAAGGTGCATTTGTTAACCCTTGAAGTGAGTTCAAAAAAATTGCAGTGGAGACACTCTTCTCACCACCGGATTGTGTTGTACCATCCAAGATCGTCGGCTCCTCATTACGTCTGAATTGAACCAGAATTTCCAATTTCCAATCCGCATATGATTCAGGGTCTTCGTAAAGTCTCACTTCACCCAGTGGATAAATCTTAGTGAAATTTTTGTTAAAATTTTTGGAGATAGACGTCACTAATTTTTCCAATTGTGGTAGCCATGACTTTCTGATCTCTTTGATTTGCTTGTTAAACATCAACAATTGTGTTTGATAATCGGGTAACCTTTGCTCGAATTCTCTGATATTAGTTTCCACTCTCGAATACTTGACAATCGATGATTCTTCGGCATCGCTGAAGTTGTTCAACTCACGACGAATGGCCTCAATCTTCAGCGTCAATTGAGTCTCATCAAATTCACCAGCTTCCATATAGGTCTTTGCCAACACAGCTAACAAATCTCTTTCCTCATCCGTGAGGTCCCTATTTACTGCATCGTTTAATTCTTTGATTTCCTTACTCGTTTTCTGTTTCAACTCTTTAACATACGCTCTCAGCTCCTCAGCATTAGTTTTCAAACTGACTCTCTTGCTTTCAGCATCTTTTCCAATCGCTTGTATAGAGACCCGTCTGTTGTCATTTTGCAACTTGTCAACTTTTGTGAATACAATGGCAGTCCTCACTTCATCTAGATCTCTAAGAGTTATTGCCAACTGATTCATCAGTTGAAATTTTTTCAATACTACACCACGAAGCTTTTTGTTTGTTTCACTTTTGATGTCAGCCTGGTTCTCAGTATTGAGTTGCTCAATTTCTTTAGCCACCGTTTTCACTTCTTTCAGTATCACTTCACATTTACTTTCCAGTTTTAGATATCTATTTTTGTTCTCATGAGCTAGCTTCACTGCAGAATCCAGAGATTTGTATTTAGCTTCCATCCTGTCATAATCTTGCTTTTTGGACTCATACTGTACCTCTTCTTCTTTCATTTCTGCAACAATTTCCCTTTGTTTGTTGCCGTCAATTTGAATCTGAATCTCAATTTTGTATTTAGCTTCTTCTGACAAACCTTTGTTTTCAAAAAGCCTATAATTGGGGTTCATGAATGACGCAGTAGAATAACTACGCTTACTACCATATGCTGATTTGAAGGTTCTAAGAATTTGGTCTCCAGATACAAATGTCTTGATCCGACCATCTTTCTGGACCAGCTCCAACTGCTGAGGACTTAAAGGCTTTTTTGATACAGGAATCAAGTGAATCATATGTTGTTCACACAACATCTGGACGACTTGTTTAGGGCCATCCACAAAATCTTTAAGGTATCCTTCGAACCCAAGTTGATTCAACTCCTCTCTTGAACATGTCTCAGAGAGTCTTATGATGAAATTCGATGAGATTTGTCTAAAAGACACATTCAACTTCAAATCATCCATAATACTTTTAGTAACGTATCTATGATTTTCCTCAGATGTCGTGACGATAGCAAGTTGAGAATCGAGTGTAACAACATTCCCCAAAATGGTACCATAGCCTTTTCGCACACTCAATGAGACAACTGCCGGCTCAAACAGACGCCCTTCAAACCTACTCTTATTGTGTCTCATATATTGAACTGCCTTTAACGTTTTTGAGTTCTGATGGTAGCTATCAAATCCGCTCAAAACATTTAGTTTATCATTGGTATGCAATTGCCTTTTCATATCGTTTATTTGAGCATCAAATTTGACCTCTCTATCCTTAAGAAGCCTCACTCTCCTCTTGTGGGCTTCCATATTTTCACGCAATTCATTCAATGCATTTTGAAGTTGACTTCTCTCGGCAGCTGTATTCTTCACATCATCTTCCTTAAACAAGGTTAATTTGGTTCTGGCTTTCTTTTTCTCCCATTCTTCCAACTCAGATTGCAATGATTCCAACTTCCTGCTTTTTTTAACAATTTCGGTCAATTTTCTGCGTAGTTGTTCTTCCAACACTGCGATATCGGAATCAAAATCCTTGCATGATTCTTGATGTCCCTTCACTTTTTTCTCATATTCATTTTCTTGATGTTCCAATCTTTTGATTTCCTCACTCAAAGATGCTGCTCCATCAGCGAACCGATTGATCAATGTCGATAAAGGTTTGATCTGCTTCTCAAAGGACTGATAGAGTTTCACTTTACGGTCCCTCTCTGCCTTCGCTTCCGAGAATTTCACCTTAGCATCTTGGATTTTAACAAATGGAAGCAATTTCTTGTGCAACTGAAGGTCTACTTTCTTCTCTTGATATCGTTTGAACTTCTCAACCTCCAGCAGTAAAGATTCTCGCTCTTTTGTCAAAGTCACCAATCTCCCTTCAATCTCAATCTTTTCCTTCTCTGCCGTCTTCAAACTCTCTGAAACATCGATAATTTCCTCATGCTGGTGCAATAATTCTCCATTCGAGAACGATCTTTCAATCTCCTTCAACAATTCACTTGGTTTTTGACCTGCAAATTTCGATACTCTATCTTGAGCCAAAAACTGACAAAGACTTTGTAACTCGATGCCCAAGGAACTTACCAACTGCCTGATTTGCTTTTCGTTAGAATCACGTTTGTTCAATTTCCAATTAGATTTGGAACTGCGTGCATCGATCTCACGTCGTATTAGAACGCGTTCTCCTTCTCCATTACCCTTCAACTCAATCTCAATTGTGGCTGAATGTTGACCCTGTTTCACAAATTGAGAAAACTGCATGGTAGGTTTTCCCAAGTACTCTGTCTTTCCAGCCAAGCAAATGCAAATTGCGCACACTATAGTGGACTTTCCCGTACCGTTAGGACCAATGATCATGTTCAAATTTGGGGCCATTTGAAACTCAGATAGTGAATAAGACATGAAATTATTCAATTTTATACGGATGATGGATCCAGGAGGATATGCAGACAACTTGTGAACATTTTCAAGTTTTCTCCTCTTACTTGGAGAGACATATTCCAGCAAGTCCACTGTCGGCATGCTGATAATCTGTATATAAGCTTTCTAGTTCACGTTCACGTGTAGTTTTTTTTTTTTTTTTTGATTTTCAATATTATTCTTTTTTTATGTCGATTTGCATCCAAATGCATTTCACATAAATCAAATAAACAATCTTTGCTATCGACAGTGGAAGGCTTTCAGACCCAATTTGGCTTAGTCATTTGAGTACTACGCTTTCATTTCACTCCTTTATAGAGTGGGCATGAAACTTTTGTAAAAATTGTATGCAAGTATAAGAATCAATTTCATCTTCTTTGAGACAAGCTTCTGAGATCATCTATTCTCGGATATATTTCTGGTGAATCTGAACATCATCTAGTTTATTCATGAGAAGTATGTGGTGGCACTCGAAAAGGAACCTGGCTTATCTTCTGATAGCTGAAATTGATGATCCACCTGTATCTCTGTAGATTTATCTACATGACATTACATTCAACACCACTTATACCCCAGTTAACATCTACACACTCACTTGAACATCGCATCTCATTCAAACTTACTTCTCTCCAAGTATTTCAAACTATATTCTGACAAATATGAAACCAAAGCTGATGACCGGTGAGGTGCTCGAAAACCATTATTACATGATCATGTCACTGAAGTAATCAATGAGCTATTTTTTGCAATTACAAGCTGTTAAGCTTGATACAAAAGTCTGGAGGACATCAAGTTCAAAAATAATCTGGCTACTTGAATATATTCAAGTATTATTTTGTAGAGTTTGCACTCAAAATAAATAGAATAAACCCTCTTGAGCTACACCAATTGACTGTTTGCAGATTCAGAACATGGGACTCGACTATATTACAGGGACACCTCTATCTCCTTAGTTATCCTTGACCTTGCCTTATCCATTAACAGGTGCAAATCCACCACCATGACATTTGCCTGGTCTCAGTACGATTGCTATTCTGTTCAGAGTTGGATCAAGATGGGGAACAAGGCAATTTCAAAAGAATAAACAATATCATAGAAACTTCAAAAAAATATTTCCACCAAAAAAAGATCCATTGAATAGAGATGAATGTACACAAACACCTAGCTTTTAAAACATTAAACAATGTCACTTAAAAGAAGTGCTAGTCCGATCCTTGATGATCCACATAAGAAAAGGGGACGCCCTCCAAACACTGCAACCACTGCAAGGATTGCAACAGCTTTACTGACAACCATGTCACTTTCAAATATTGTAATTGATCTCCCAGACACACCAAGGCCTTTTAAGGTGGTGAATACGTTACCACTATCGTTGGAAAAGCCATCTTATGACGAGGATCTTGGAGAAAAGTTGCTTTCAAAAAAAGACAGCGGATCCTTATACAATTCATTGATCATATCTCGCCAGAACTGGTTGTACAACGAGGAGATGTCCGTATTTGAAAGGTATTGGAGCAGAAGAGAAGATCTGATAGAAAAAGCAAAGTTTGAGCTGGCCGTTTCCGGCTTGGAAAAATCAGAAGGTGATGATAAGGTTGTAATGCCACATCGTGAAGGTACTAGCAAAAGAAAGAATATGAATAAACTTTGCGAATGCGCTTTACAGTTGGGTCCGCACTCCTTTGATGTTCGTCTATTCATAGTGAAAAATGACATTATAGAGCAGAAATTCAACGAAGATCAGAAAGCTGAAGAGAAAAGGACTGGAGTGAAGGTTAAACAAGAAGTTGAGGATGACTCTGATGACGACAAAGAAGAGGATCATGAAGTTGAGGAGGAGACCACAATAATCAAAATAGATGAAGATGCCAAGGGATCCCAACTGCCAGAAGTAGAAGAGCTTCAAGAAGAATCTAAACAAGGTGATGTTGAATCTACTGAGAATGCAGAGATAAATGGAAAGGATGCCGAACTTACAGCAACAGGCAAACCTGAGATTGATGAGACTGAACCAAAAGAAATTTTGAAAAAGATTGACTCAGAAAGGCAGCTGAAGTCCCAACACAATACTCGAGCACAAAAGAAAGAAACAATCACTGTTGAAGGTAACGACGACTCCGAGCCTAATGAATCTCACGATGCAAGCTCAGCAATGGATGATCAGGAATCTCAAAGTAGTCAAAAATCAAAGTCTACCAAAGCAAAAAATTCTGGAAAGGGTGTCTCAAAATCTTCAAAAAAATACCCAAGCTCATCTTCGACAAAGTCAAAAGGTGAAAATGTGAAGAAGTTGGAGATACAAGCCTCAAAAAATAATGAGCAAGGTCAGCTGGCGAAACCTGCCAAGCGTGAAATACAACAAAATTTGGAAAATCATATCATGATTGCTAACTTGAACTCTTTAGCACGTACAAACACTTCCTTAAATGATCTCATGAAAACAGTGGCTTCAGGAAACGCCAACACCAAACAAATCGCTGAATTTCAAAAGTACATAGTGCAAGCCAAGGGTATGGGAGATCCTACAGGCAATCATGCGAAAACATACTATCTTCAAATAAAACAACAAAAACTGGAACTGAAGCTGGCAGAGAGGAAACTGAAGGATGAGGAGAAATTGAGGCAACAGCTGGAGAGACAAAAACTCAAAGATCTGAAAAGGGAACTGAGACGTATTGAAAAGGAGAGAGAGAAGGAAGTCAAACAGGAGTTGAAGAAGCGTAGAAAGCTGCAGAGATTGAGAGAACGTGAGTTCACTCAGGAGAAAAAAAAACAAGACCCATCTTTAAAGATAAATAAGACCAAGTTGACTGCATTACAGGAGAGATATTTGCACAATGCAACTTTGGCGTTTGAATTTGCAGAAAATTCTTCTTCAAGATATTTATTTCCCAAGGACTGTATAATGGAAAAACGCAGTGATGGTGAGTTATTGATCTCATTTGTTGTTATTCACAATATTCATGAGATTAGAAAATTTGAAGAAGAGGAGCAGATTCGTAACGAGGAAGAACTGGCCGCAGCTACAAGGCAACAAGAGGAACCGACCGTTGATGACATTGAGATAATAAAAACACCACATCCAAGAAGAAGAAGAGCCAGGTATGGTAGAACCAAAAAAAATGCTCCTAAAGAAGTGAAGGAAGAAGGGCCACCAACTCAAACTCCCAAAAAACCAAAAAAACCATTGCCATTATACTCCGCTATAACGATCAAACTTTTGGAAGCCCCTCCTCATTGTGACCCGTTAATTTTGAACTCAGCCAACCCATTAGAAGAAGTTCAACTGAAAATGAATAAAATTTTTGATGAAGGCATCAGGCAAGAGGTGAATTATGTATGGTATCAATTGGATAGCTTCACCGATGAAAGATTAGCTGAAGTGCTACGGTCAAATTTGTCCACGTTAGAGGCACACTCAGTAAAGAGAGCAGGTGGAACTGGAAGGAAAAAGGCTAATCAGGATTGAACGCCACTTTTAAGTTACCATTAAATAGCCAGATAAAATGTAATTTTACTTTGTATATTAGTTAATTTCATCATTCATAAAGAATTAAGATTATGATGAGTATTGTATTTGCAAGCCCACCACAGGTGTTTCGATTACTGGAGACTTAAAATCCAAACAGAAACCCCCACTCATCAAGAATCCGTTAAACTTTCCCTCCCATAAAAACTTGACGTTTCTCTCCTGCAATGAAGTAGAAAGTTTGATGACACTTGAGAAATCACTTTCATTGACTAATTTCGAAAAAGTTTTGATGACATCATTGTTTTGCGAGTATTCCTTCCCGTAGTAATCGATTTGGCCATCGCCGTTGAGCGCTCCCAGCGATGATCTCTTCAATAAACCCTGATTTTTTTTTGTAATGTGAACATAATCACGATTGATGCTTTCCTCTTCCGCGAATCTAGCTCTTTCTCTTTCAGCCTTCAGAAGCTGCCGTCTAGATAATTGCCACAACTCAAGCCCCAAGCTGAGATTACTTTCATACGAGTATATATTGAAATCATATTTGGATGAAAATGTTGAACTGACACTTGTTTTTACACTGTATGAAGATGACACGTTTCCAAGAATAGGGTTGCAGGCCAATGTTAATGTGAGAGGTTTACCCGTTGAAGTTGAGTGCGTTGTATATCTCAAACAACTGGAGAAACCGGGTGACATATTTAGAGCTCCATACCAAAATTCGGCACCAAGTGAGAGCATCGAGCTATCGACGTGAAGATTCTTGCTAATACTGTCGATATTCTTGTCAAATAACTTGTGGTACTTGTTGCTGTCATTATAGCCAAAGTTGTATAAGAACCTGAATCCCAAGAGAGCTTCATTTGTTGAGAACAAAAACTCTCTTGAGTACTTTCCAACGTCATTTTGTAAACATAATGTCATGATTCCGGTGTTAAGATTCATTGCTTTTGTCTGCTTTGGAAGGTCAATGCATTTGAGTATTACCTGTGAGGTTGGGGAAAACCTGTTGATATACATCGCCTCTAATGCTCTCGTCGGTAGATACATCTTTCCGTAAAGTATGGAGTTCTTTTGCCCTTGAGTGTCACTATGATGCACAGGAGGTTCTATCATTCGGTACCCACTCACTGCATTCTGTAGTCTCATATGTTGTGACCCTGTGGCATTTTTCAATGGCTTCGAACAAAATAGATACGCCAAAGAACCAGTTAACTTTCCGGTATTGGAGAAGCTGAACGTGGAATAGTTATGATCAGTAGCATTTGAGCTGACATCAAAGCGAAATCCGTTCGGCAATGAGAAATTGATAATATTCTCTGACGTCGCGAGTATGTTTTCATTTAAATTGTCGACATTCCAGTTTGTTGCCGAGTAAAAGCATTGCTCAATGTAGTCCATGTAGTGCAACATTGGAAGTCAAGAGCACTGTGCTCTCATGTACAAGTGAGAAGGAAAAAAAAAATGATGTGAGTATAAAAAAACCATCTCTTTAAAATGACACCGAAGCGCCTCGCCAGAAATAATTGATCTACAATGATGAGCCTTCTGATCCTACTTTAACAAAGTGAAAACGGCTCGTGCTTGTCCAACTGATATCGTAAAAATAGCCATGAAAAGCTAATTTTGAGGAGGAAGAAATATGTTTCAAAAAAGTTGGAAAAGAAAAGAAGAATGAGGGATCTCGTATAAACAAATCTTTTCTGAATAGAAGAAAGGTGACAATGACAGCAACCTATCGACCTGCAGTGTCACATGTTGTAGTGGATGTTGTGATTAATAAATTAGCTACAAAATCTTAATTACTGGCCGTGGCGTGGAGACGAGCTGTCTCAGTTGCTTTATCAGCATGTAAACTATAGTTCTGGAATGGTAAATGGAACAACGGCTGTTGTAATAGAAGCTTTAATGAAGAAGTAGCAGTTGCAAGTGTGTATGTGGTAACTTCATAGAAGTCAGCCATAATAAAGCTGGGCAATCAATGTTTGATATAATGCTCGAAGTAACTTTTAGTTGGGGTTTGAGGGGCTTTAGAATCCTAGATGAGGTGCTGAGCTTTTAAAACATTGAGTATGTTGAAATGTTGCAGAATAAATGATTGTGATCATGCCAGTTATTCATTATCTGACCTCTAATTTGAGTCATCTTTATGTTGGTCAGCGAGTACGGAACTAAAGCTACTACTGTCGAAGCTTCATTCGAAAGCTAGAAACCTTGAATTATACTTGAAGTGACTCTTCTGGTGGAGCTAAATCTGCTAAGTAATTCAATTGAAAGAGCACACATGAATCCAGTTGGTTTAATGATAAGGGTCAATGGGACGGCTTGCAAGAATTTCCACGAAAACACTAATCACATTTCGAACAATATTAGAAGCGAACAGTAAAGAAATATTCGTTTTCAGAGAATCCAACGTCTTGGTCTTCGACGCTGATGGGGAATATTTAGCAGCAACGGTAGAATACTACATGAAGTTTAACTTTCAACATGGCAAGACTCAATAACAGGATTCTCAGCCGGTCACTCAGCAAACAGTAGTTTTGAAATTGAAATCCCGACAGATTTAAACCACGCTATCTTGAGATCATTGTCCACAGTGCTGGTATCGAAGTTTCGCAGATAGTAAACTGAGATACTACATCAGACGATCGCTATCAACAAGTATCAACAAGCGGTGATTATACTTCGTTCCATTTTATTTATAAATAAGCAACTTAATATTGTGAAAATTTATGTTAGTCGTCGTCGGCTTAGGGATGGCAATATTACTAGAGCGAAGGCATTTTCAACTCCCTTGCATCATAAACTTGGTCCTAGGTATGTATTCGATTTAAAGAAGGAGACTACTTTGTTGAAGCGGCCGTCACTGCATAAAATATCTACGTTAGCATATCTGTAGATCAAAGATCAGTTGATGAGTTCTCTTAAAAAGAAGGCCACATCTTCATGTTCAGTCAAATGTAGGCATATCAATTTTTTCAAACACCCATTTTCATTCAATAGCGACCGACCACCGCCCTCGCAAAAAAAAGTCTTTTTTTTATTGACGCTAACCGATAAATACGAATTTTACCAAACAAAGTTTATTTTAGTTTCCCCAATATCTTGATGAGATGATGTCTAGTAAAGCAACTTTGTTAAACAAATAGTACTCTTTAAAATGCCCTATACATCCCCATCAACTTTGCAATATAGTGCTATTGGGCTATTTGTTTTCATTCAATGGTCCTTTTTCGATGCCCTCTAAGTGTCGATTGAAATTTTTTTTTGAGAGCACTACGACAAACAACTTTGCGTTTACTAGGGACAGTGCAATTTCCACAATAGAGTAGTTATATTCCATTTTAGGAAATGCATGTTTCTCTTGGCCTCATTAGTAGAGATGGGAGGAGACTTTCCAACCTCCTCGACAACTGTCTATAAGCATTTTCAGTGTTCGTATCATCCTACCTGAGTTCGGTTCACAAGCAACAGGTATTATTCCCGCTATGCCAATTCTTTAAGTCGCATTTGATCATGGGTACTACCACCTTGAGTTCTTAGTAAATTTTAATATATATAACCGTCTCAGCACAAACTCAAATCATGTTACTCTTCAAAAATTTGCACTTATAATTAAACTATATCACTTCATTATGCATTGGTTAGAACTCATCTCATCATCTTTATTGATAGCTAAATTAGGATCCACTGCAGCTGTTGCCGCTCCTTTTGCTGAAGGCTTACCAGAAGCTTTCGCTAAGGCTATGGCTAACCCAGCAGAAGCCTCCTACCAATGTCATGCCACCTGTGGTACTGCCATCATCGAAGCTAGAGAATGTACAACGAACACTGAGAATGTAGATGCTGGACCATACACAGATTCATGTTTGTGTGCTGAGGGTTCTTCATTCATGAGCTTGGTTCCAGATTGTTTGGACTGTGGTTGGTGTTTGTGGTCTGATTACAGCAGATTCTTGATCGCCCCATTGGCTGCTTGTTCCCAACCTACTGAACCAACTGGGGTCACATGTGCTCCTTCAACTACATCAAGTAGTTCAAGTTCCAGCTCTAGTTCAAGTTCATCAAGCAGTTCAAGCTCCAGCGTCATCACTACATCAAGCTCAAGTTCAAGCGTTACAACCAGCAGCTCGAGCTCTAGTACTACCCTGGAGTCGTCATCTTCCGCTATTTCATCATCAACATCGTCAACTTCTGACGAAGTCACGGAAAGTTCCTCAAGCAGTGAGACATCAGTTTCCTCAACTTTGACAACTTCTACAAGCAGCACCGAGTCACTGAGCTCAACTGTCGTGACACCACCAACATCAGCACCAGCTTCTTCAATTCCAGCTCTCTCTACTCCAGAATCTTCTGCTCCAGTTGCCCCAGAATCATCAGCTCCAGCATCTTCTGCTCCAGAATCATCAACACCAGCATCTTTTGCTCCAGTTGCTCCGGGATTATCAACTCCAGCATCTTCTGCTCCAGTTGTATCATCGACCCCAGTTTCATCTGCTCCAATCTCATCATTACCAGCATCATCAAGTGCTCCATCAAGTACTGCAATACCTTCGTTGGAAGGTGAAGAGATCAACGGTGAACCAGTTTGGTTTGTCAACATTCCAGGTGCCATTGCCGACTGGAACAGTGTTTCCGTTTTCGCCTCAGGTGCCACAAACTTTGATTTCCAATGCTCCCAATTCATCGTTGCTGTCGATGGTGCAGAGGCTTCACCAGAGTCATTTTCAATTGACTGCTCTATTTCAGGTTTCGACATCAGCTTTGGATCTTCAATCTCTGCAACTTCTGTTCTTAGAATTAGCTTGTTCGCTGTCAAAAATGTTCTGGCTGCAAGAGAGTTCACCAACACCGTTAGTGTTACTGTCAACTCTGGAGCTGACTTGAGAAGAATGAAGAGAGCTGTACAAACATGGGAATTGACAAACACTGTCACCTTGAGTTCAGCTGTATCTTCTTCCGTTCCAGCCTCATCAGATGTTATCACTTCAATTCCATCTGATGTTTCATACACAACTGTTATCACCACTATCAATAACTCAACCACTACCGCAACAGTTCCTTGTTCAAAAGATGTATGCCACACTGAATCAATTGATACAAATGCTTCATACACAATAACTGAGATTGTTTCTGGTACCGTCACTTTAACAGTCACTGTTCCTTGTGAGACAACCTCAGGTGCAGAGAAGACCTCCGCTAAGACATCAACTGGTACTCAAACCACTACTTCAACCATCACTGCAACTATTGCTAAGGTATCACCATCGCAAGGTGCTGCTTCTTCAACCATAGCTGTTGTCTCAACTTTCGAAGGTGGTGCTGCCGGTATCACCCAATCAGTTGCTTACGCCGCTTTAGGTTCAGTCGCCTATATTTTCTTAGCTCTTTTCTAAGCAGCTAACATTTCACTTTCGTTTAAAAACTAAATATACCCCAAATTCTTGGGGCACTTCTTCCTTCGCTACGATTAGTTAGATTCTAAATTTTGATCAATTAAATACCATTTTTTCAAATCATTTTGTAGTTTGCCTATTAAATTAGTCAATCAATCCGTAGTTGTGGGAGATAGATTGCAAGAAGTATTTTTCAAAAAAAAAAAAAAAAAAAGGAAAAATATTTCACCTCATCCCTATATATGGTAGCTTAACACTGATTTAGCAATATAATTCCCGATGAAAGTTCTTGTAGCGGCAGATGACTCTGGATCGTTGAAGGAAGTGATATGTAAGAGAGGTACTGATACATCGGCTCAAGCAGCTACTCAGCCCGATGCCATTACGACTATTTGTGAACAGGCAAGAGACTCAAGGGTGCAACAATTTTTTGTTCACAATAATATGATAGTTGCAACGAGAATCGATGGTTCTATTTGCTTTTATGATATGTTGAATAACTATGATCCTGTCCATAAATTCACTGGCTGTTCAAAAAATGGGAAAGATAACTTTGTTGCGCTTTTTGAGTCGTTTGGATTAATTTATGCTTGTACAGAGAGTGGTTTAGTGACGATCATCAACCCAGAAAAATTGGAAAGCGATAAAAAGATTGCGATTGATATCGAAGGTCCTGTGTCCGCTTTCATTTCTCATCCCTTACAAAGAGGAGTATTTCTGTATGGTGGAAAGGAGAACGATCTTAAAATTGTCTCCTTGTTTGAGAATATCAAGGATGATGAGATAGCAAAAAAGGCAAAAGTTGAGGTTTTGTTTCAAGCCAAAAATGTCAAAAACGATAAGCTTGATTTAAGAGTACCTGTCTGGATTTCAAAGATAATGTTCTTAGAGGCATCGGTGAAAAGAGGTAGTTGGAAAATCATGACTGTCACTAGATATGGACAAATCAGAAATTACGATACAAGTCATGGAAGGAAACCAATTCGTGATATCAAAGTCTCGGAGAAGCCGTTACTTACACTTGCATATACCTCAGAGCCATCAGAGATAATTTGCTCGGACACGCACACCACAACTGCCAAATTTGATACCATTAGCGGAACTTTGTTAGGGAAATACAAAGGTGCCGTCGGATCTATTCAGTCGTTGCACACATTCTTGGAGGGCAATCTTGTTGCAACTGGCGGTCTTGATAGATACTTGAGAGTCTTTGACATTGATACCAGAGATCAGGTGGCAAAAGTGTATGTTGGTTCCCAAATCAGTCACGTTTATATCTTGGAGGACGATGAAGAAGAGGAAGTGCCAGAGCCCGTGAAGAGAAGGAAAAGAGGTGATGATGAAGTGGATAGCGAAGAAGAAGAATTGTGGACTAAACTTGAGACCAAAGAGAAAAGCAAAAGTAAGAAACCAAAAGTTCATTAATCTAAAACTTTGATGTTCGGTATTTGATATATATAATGTAGAATGCTCAATAATAGTACTTTTCATGAGACCCTTATCCTATCATTATTTACATAAATCCCTTTGCCAGTTTATTATCATGCCCAGCTTTTCTGTTGTGATTCGCCTTCGTCAGTTTGTTTTTCGCATCTCGCAGTCTCTTTTGTTTATCTGTTTTGGCTGATGAACTTTCAACATTGTTATTGTTGTTGTTGTTGTTGTTGTTGTTGTTGTTGTTGTTGACTTTGGCGTTGGATACTGCAGCTCGTTTAGAGTTTTGAGCGCTTGCACGCTCATTCACCAATTCTTCCAAATTTTGCTCCTCGCTATCACCATCATTATTGTTCTTCCTATACTTTGTTGATTTTTTCATATTCCTGTTGTTCTCAGAAACATTTCCATACAAAAATTGCTCTTCTAATATTCGGAATTTGGAAGGAATCATCAATAACAGTCTACTCCATCCCTCAATTTGCTCATCAGTCCACTTAGTTTTCTCTTTAAGAGCTATTCTGCCTGCACTTTTTCTCGCAGATCTTTGTAACATCTCAGGTGACTTCTTGTATACTGCAAACAACATGTTTTCAACCAGCTCCAAACCAGCATTCGTTTTTGATTTATTGATTTTAATTCTAGGTCCAGCGCCTCCATCTGCGTCAGCCAAATCGGGTGCTCTAGTAGTAGCTGTGATCGCCTCGCCATCACCAGTAGTCAACTCCTGATCGTCATAGGTGTCATCGGGCTCGTCTTCGTCAGATTCGTAAAGCAACTTCAAAGCAGCCGTCAAGGTTTTCAGTTTGAGTTCCGTCTCATTGAACTCCGTCTTTGATCTATCCTTTTTACCGAAGTAAACGTTGGAGCTATCAGGTTGTATTTGAGAAAATTCATCGTTGTCGTACAATGTTCTTCTTGAAGACTTGTACTCTTCCAACTTTGAATACTCTGTAGGTTCCATTTCTAGTAAGATGTTTGTTACTCTTTCGACATTTTGGTCATTATCGACAAGAAGTCTTTTAATTTGTGGTTCGTTAAGTTGCGGGAAAAGCTCGACAAGCATCCTGATGTGCTTCGAGTCAAAGGAAACACTTGTACTCAGCTGATTTCTTCCTTTCTTGCTCAAGAACGGTAGTCTCTCTTCCAACCCTGGGCTCATCTTCTGATAGGCTTTGGATAATATTATAGTACTGAGTAACGGGAATAGCCTTATCATAGTTTTAAAATTACTGACATTCAAATCGACAGAAATAAGCTTACTCATTTTGATCGTAGGAAGCGATAAAACCGATATCACGGCCACTTCAAAAGTGGTTTGTGAATGCACTGCTGTACCCTTATTGTACAAAACCTCCAATATCTCAATGAAAGTGGCATTGACAAACTTTTCTGCAAAAGTAAATGAAGCCCTGTTATCATTTGTTGAATTCTTCGATTTGTTGCGGCCCCCGATTTTTTTGATTCGGTTTCCACTGTCGGGCTGGTGAATGTACTTACCCAACAACAAGCTAAATGCTTCCAAATCATGCTTGCCAAATTTTCCTGTTTCAATCAATTTTTGCAAATAAGTTTGCAACGTTTTGATAAGAGAAACATCATTTGATCTAGAATTGACTTTGGACTTGATCGTGCCTTCAACGAGTTGCCTTACACCCTGAATCGTCACTGGAAATTTTTTGTCTTTAGAATTCATACTCGCCAACGTGGTGTAAATCTTGATGAAATCCCATACTGAGTCAGCACCGAGATTCAAATTCACCAAATTTGTAGCTTTGATGAATTCGAAAACGTACAATTTCAACACTTTATTGCTCTGAACGACATCTACGTTTATCGAACCCAAAGAGAAAACTTTGGTTGATTCCTCTGCAGTTTCGAATAAGTATGCCTTGACGAAGATAGTAACTTGCTGTTGCGATTTGGTTGTCAACTTGGTTCGTTTGTCACTGTATATAACGATCAACTTTTGTAAGAGCTTTATGTACAACTCGAGAAAATGCACCCATAGCACAGGGTCCTGGTCAATGAAAGAGGACCTTAACTTGAAGGGCAGGTATGTCGGGACTGGGATATCTAACACTTGTGGGTCATCCATTTTGACACTTTCGGATATTTGAAGATGTAAGTATCAATGCTTGTGATCTTTTTTTTTTCAGCTTTTTCAAAGCTACAACTATTTTAGCACATTAGAAAGCTTCAAACATATTACATATATATATATATACCTGATATTGAAGAGAAAAGTTTAGATTAGGCAGAAGTGGGATTGCTCTTTGAACTATTTTCATTAGCATTGACATTGCCAAAGTAATCATTTGGAATTCCACCTTCTGGGTTTGCCATGAAGAAGGGATCGTTCAAATCAAAACCTAAAATAGGATCAACCCGAAAATTATCCATCGCATCTTTATCCCATTGCAACATATTGTGATCAATATTGGAGTTTTTGCCATTGGTGATCGCATTATTGCTATTATTGTAGTTGTTCATATTACTCATGTTATTATTATTGCTTTGAATAACATTGTCATGAATTTCAGCCTGAGCTGGAGAGTTTGAGCCACTAGAAAGAGCAGGGCGTGAAGTCAGTGGAACGTCCAAATTAAAATCTGAGCTCAAGTTATCGTATGATAAAATTGGCAGGTGGGACAAAGCTGATAAATTGGTGTTACTCAATGAAGGATACAATGCCAAGTTATTTGGACCAGTCTTGGTCAGAGCTTCGTACTGCTCTCTGAATTTGGCGACTAAGCTAAAAATCTGTTCAATAATCCTTACTGCGTTTTTCTTCCAATAGTCTCTCAAACCTTTGAACAATGTTTGCAAATAACGGTGGATCTCAATTATTTCATGTTTGTAAAAGAACAATATGTTCTCAAAATTCAAGTGGAGAAATGTGTAAAAGACAATGAATGACTGGTACAAGAAGCAGTAGAAGAATGGGTATATGCTCTGAAAATTAGGGTTGTTTATCTTTGTTGTCAATATTTTCACCAAATTGATAGTGTGTTGAAAGGTTTTTGACACTGAATTGAGTAGTATCTTTGTGGAAGTTTGATAAGTTGACATAAAAGGCTGATGGAACTTGGCCCTGTTCGAATAGAATAAGATCAAATCGCATAAAGTTTCGCAAGGTGTATCTAGAAGACTGATGTGGTCGGTATCTGTGGAGGTAGAAGAAGAGATCGAACGGGTGTCATCATCATCATCTTGATTCAAAATGACATCGAAATCGGTTTCCTTTTTCACAGGTCTTTCGACCCCAAAATTTTCTGTACGCTGCCTTTTAGTCCTCCTCTTCCACTTCTCTAGCTCTTGCCTTTCTAGTTCATGCTGCTCAGCAATCTTATCGACGTATAACGTCTCATATATTTCAATTTCACGTTCAAAATCTTCATCCAAGAGGGTTATCTCAGCGTAACTAATCGATACTCTATAACTGTCAATCAACACCTTGGTTGAAGTCTTTGTAATCTCACTTAATGCAATTTTGTAGTTCAAGTTGATATCTTGGCTATTGATCAATGGTTGGAAGGTAAATGTCACTGGGTTGGGCCTGCCAACTACAGAGCATAGCACGGAGCTAATAAAATTTATCGTGAGCCACAATGATGTCCTTGGATCGTTTTGTATCACTGTCAAGGTGCTCCTCTTTGAGTTTCTTAAGCTAATTTCGATCTCTTTATCATAGACGTGAAGACCTAGACTGTAAGCATTTGATACGGTGTGAAAAAGTAAATTCCAAGAAGCTTCAGCTCGTGAATGGTAGTAAAAATGTTCGCACGCTAGCACATACGATTTCAACGACTTCAATGTTTCATTTTTCATCCCATTTTTCAAATGCTCGAATTGAGCCATCAATCTCTTGTTGGTCGCGTCATAATTGATCTTGTAGTCTACCATGAGGGAATCATTTCTTCGGAGACTCCTCATAGTCGTTATCAAGATCATGATCAAAAGCAACAAGTCATCATCGTTCGACCAATGCTTGATTTCTGTATAGTTATGCAAGAAATAAAACACTTCTTTCTCATTGATAAAATTATTACAATAGTTTCTCAATTGGAAAAAAATAGATACCAATTTGCAAATCAACGAAAAATTAGTCATCTTGAAGTTATTGTCATATTTGCTATCCAGAAGCTTTGAAATCAAAACTGGTAATTCTCTTTTTTGGCTCTGATTCTTCTTCTCCTTCATAAATTTGTTGAACTCCATGATCTTGGCATCTTGTGTCAGCTTGATCATGAACACACTTGAATTGGGACCATAGTATTTTTCCAGCGATAACTCGGTATCATCGTCGAATTCATTCGGTTCAGTCGAGGCATTATCCATCTGTCGTAATTTCTTCTCTAAACTGGCGATTTTCCTCTTGAGCATCTCATTCTCCTTAGCTATGGTGACAGAGATAGTGGAAGACACAATATTACTTCCTGATGTATCCAAAGGTGACGCTATCGTTGAGGTCGAAGCGTATTCATCATTCGACAACAAATTGTTGACCTCAATAGACCTGAACTTCTCCGGGTATTCACATCTGATGCCCCGCTTGACACATTGGTTGCAGGGATATCTTCTGCAACATTTGATCTTCCTTCTTCGGCATTCGACACAGGAAATCGGATATAGGATTGTGTGCAGCAGTAATGTTGCTATTCCCGGTGCTACTTCTGAAGCTGTCTCTTGAGCTGTACCTGAAGCTGTACCTGAGGCTGTACCTGGTGGGGCAGAATGCTGAGTTTGAGGCTGTGGCGAAACGGTAGTGGCTCCGGGAGCCTGTTGCAGTGCTAACAGAAGTTCCATTTGAGGAGGCAGTGGAAGAAGCGAGTGTTTTCTGTTAGCCGAGGTATCCATATCCAACTGGTGGCCCTCTTTTCGTTTCTGGTATCATCAATTCAAATATTCGGGTTACCATTTGATACCAACTTTTTTTATTTTTTTATTTTTAGGCGGCTGTGCACGCCAAAAATGGTCTACCCCACATTCCTATTTGCAACAAAACACCTGTTTTTATTATCTATAATCTTATATATGAATTCCAGCTAGCTAAGCCATTCTGCACCATGGCCGTCCACTATCCACTTGGTACAGACATAAGTGTGGCTCCAACCACATCGAAATCAATGCCAGAACCACTATACCAGCACTATCACTCATGCCCACCAGTCCCATTGAGAATTCTCTATTCTCCAAAGTTGTTGTTTCACTCACCAAAGAAAACACATTGACGTAGGAAGCACCACCAAGTAAACCCTCGTAAAACATTAATGGCATCAATATGTAAACGTTGGGTATGAACATGTATATTGATTGAAATACGCATAGGATCAAATTGATAATTTGTAATATGCTGGGAACGTAAACGTTTTTGATTCTGATGAAGGAGGCTGAAGACCTTGATATGAATACACCCAACTGGTAAAGAGTTCCATAGACAACGTACATATCTCTGAATTGTTTGAATGGGGTCTCATTTATTGGGAATAGAAGTGTTGGAGAAATACCTTGGTTGATCATGTACTCCAGCATATAAACGGTGAACAAAGGTATCATGAAAGGTACAACCAATGGTCTCAATCTGGTCAAAGTGATTTTGAAATGGCCAGCCAAAGTGACTATTGACCTTCTATCGAACTTTAATTTTGGAGTCTCATTTGAAGGCGGTAGTGTCGCAGTGGTGCTCGAAGTGATGATAGAGTTCGTGTCCTCTGGCAATAACATTCTTTGAACGTTGTTATCATGATAATCTTCACCACCAATATATTCTGCATCGTATTCTTCGCCATTCAAAGTTTGTCTCAGACTTCTCTGTACTCTAATATCTCTGAAACTTTCGATTGGATCAGGTAAGAACACAAAGTAGGTATAAAAAAATGAGAATGGAACTAAGCAAAACAATAACATTGTATTTTTGACGCTAATTCCAAACCATGTTGTCATCAACAAGTAACAAAAACTGCCAATCAAACCAGCACCTCCGGTACCACTACTGAAACCTTTTAAGGCCTTGTCATTGAAATAATGGGTCAATTGCAAAAATGTCAATTCTCCACCACCGGAACTTAAAGAAACTAACATTATGGATAATAATCTTGCTGTAACACTTGTCGAAAAGGCAATGATCAACATTCCACAAACGTCCAATGACACCATCATCATGATTCGGTATTTGTAGGGAATCAAATGGATGAAGAAAGGTGCACTCAATTTGATGATAAATGCAGGGAGCACATCAGCAAGTAAAACAGTGGCCTTGGGGACTAGGGCACCGACTAAGTCCACCAGTGCAGAGAGAATTACAACGTATAACACGTTGTTAAGGACACCGAAAATCCAGAAGGCGATAAACACCCTCTTCTCTAGAGCTGATACTGCCACCATGAGTTAACAGTTCGATATATATATGTATTTGGGATAGATAGATGGATAAGTGATATGTCAAATGTTATCAATCCTTATATCCTTTTTACGCCTGCTATGATCTTTTCTTTTTGATTTTTTTTTTCTCGTCTACTTAAAGAGGAAAAAATACAAAAACGGGCTGTTAAGAGAAGTATAGCATATGATAAGAAAAAAATGCTCTCTATCTCATTTATAATTCTTTCTTTTTTGTATTTATCATCTTTACCACAATAATAATCTATATATATTTATGTATACCACACTCTATGCTCTGTGTGGATTATCTACATGACTCTATGCAACACATTCATAGTTCACCTAATCGCTGTTATGTTTGACCAGAGGTGCAAAAGTTTTTATCAAGTCATCTTGGAATTTGAGCAATTTGGCTCTGACTAAAGGCACTAAGTTCTCCCTGACATATTTCTTGAATTCTAATTCAGACCCATTGATTTGGAAGTCATAGTCATCCTCTGGTTGATCATGGACAAACTCTGGGACCACTACTGTATAGCTGTACTCTTTTTCCTCGTTCAGTTTGTCTAATAAACTCACTTCAAATTCCAAAACCATATCGTAGAGACATTTGGTCTTTCCTTTTCTTTGAGTAACGTCACAGTCACCATCCAGTTTGGTAAAACTCTTCACCAGTATCGTATATAAATCATCGTCAAACTTTGTGTTGACGATATTTTCCTCTAAATACTGTCTTGACCATGGCAAACAGTTTTTGTCAACCCAATGCCTAATGAGCAGTTAGTTCATCGTTAGTTAGCTGCTCGATTGGATTGATAGGACTTAAGCGAGGCTAAATCTCTCTTGATCTGTACTTACCAGTTGTTAGGATTGTGGACCACACCAGTTTTGACCGACATCGTTAATTCATATAGCTATTCTTGATTTATAGTTGAAGTGATGATTTATAGTAGAAGTGATGATTTTATCGACAAACTCTTTTGAGCGGTATATAACACACGATGTAAAAAAAAAAAAAGGTGTCTGTCAGTCTTCACTTTGTAACTTTTCCTTATTTTCTAAATTTTCCTTCTCGAATCTTCCGATTAAACATCATCACACGACTTTTTTGATCCCTTCATACTATCTTTCGGAGATAGTAGTTGTCCAATTGCAAAACTCTAGGTGGGCCATCTCAATGAAGGTGGCAAGATTGGTGGCAAAATTGTAGTAGCCATAATCTGTAGTAATCGCTGAAGCGTCAACTTCGAAAACTTTACTCATGGTGACCATCATTGACTCAACTTGAAAGCAACACCACAACAGAATGTGACAACCAATGATCTCAATAATAAAACGATTTTTGTTAAAGGAACTAGCTCTGCTTTCAGAGATGAGCTGAACAATCTGATTGTAACTTTTTCTTATGTGCTTATCTCGTATTTTTAAATACTGGTGTGGATCAAATGTAGATATTATCAAATAAGATTTTAAGAAAGGCGATACAAGGTCCAGTGCCAAGTTGTTAAGCGAAAAGAGAAATTTGATGTAGTCTAAGATCATCTCTTTAATTCCATTGATAGCTGAATTGTTGAAATCGACAATCCTAGTTGATTCGTTGCTTTTAAAAAGTTTGATCTTCATTGGTAATGTAAAAAGCTGTGAAAACAGCTCGTAGCAGAGTTGCCTTTCAGGTAAGGAAAAGCTGGATAAATTGCTGAAAGTACAACAAGGGAGAATTGAATTTTTATTTGGAGTATTCGTGGCTATCCTCACCATGTCTTCAACCCCCTTAAAATTATGATCCCCCTTCACAAAAAAGATGGGATCAATTGGTGAGAGCAATCTAAAAAATAGGTCAGACTCATTCAAGCTATTTAGGTAAATCCGGTCTCTAGATAACTCCAACCAATCATGAGGAAGTCTGATTTTGCAATTGTATCCGGCGAAATCTGGTCGAATCAAGAGGGCAGTAGCCTTGACGTAACAGGAAACGCTTTCATCTTTTAAAAATGCTTTTTGATCTAAAAATTCTGTAGAAATAGATTCTGAACTAGAGTATTCGATGATAGAATTGAAGAAGTCATCATCATCATCATCACTGTCAAAGACCTGGCCGTACCCCATTTATGTGTATTGATTTATAAGTTTGTGAGTAATTGGAAATGGAAGGGAAAAAAAAAATCAAAGGTCAAACAAAAGTAGAAAAAGGGTTCATGAATTTTGTGCAAGGGGTGGAGGGAATCAATCAACATTAAAACCATCTGTATCAAGCTAATAGTAACTAACATTATATTCGAGATTTCATTTGAATGATAAAAATGTTTTAGTAGACATCTTTATAGATAGAGAGATAGTTAGTTGGGAAGGAGGAAGTAGAAGGAGGAGGAGGGACCAAATTCTTTTCATTTATTTGTTGTTATCTGGTTCGCACTTCCTTATGTGTTTGTTGTTGAAGCAAAAAAAAAGTTCAGTAATAAAAAAAAATGACAACAAAACTGTGCAATTACTTGTTATCATTCATCACATAAAGTCAAGCCTAGCGCAAACAACACCACTCCATTGATAACTACTCAATCCAATCCCATGGCTTTCAGTTAATCAACTCCAAATACAATCTTTCTCCTTACCCTTTTTTCACCCATATAGACCAACAAAAGGACAAGCATCCAAGTATCACCATCAACTATCTCCATAATCTCGATTTCAACTTTGATTTATGAGTTGATAAGATGTCCGAAAATATTGCATTGAAATTCCTTGGTAAAAAATCCGAGTACCCACCACTACCGGTATCTTCCAAGTCAACCTCCCATATACCGACCTCGTCAACAACATCCACATCCATATCCAGATTCAAAGCTCCATTGCTGATGGTGATTGTGCTAGAGGCCATAACAACTTTGACTTTTTCGATTAAATATGATGATTTAAACTATTACCATAATTTCTTGGGTGCTAGCGCCTTAGGACTGTCGACTGCTGTATTGGCTCAATCGATCACCGAATTTTACAAAACATCATTTTCAATTAATAAACATTTCAAGTTTTTGATTTGGGGCTTCATAAATGGGGTTTTTTCAAAATTATGGATTGATTTCATCTTGGTGAATTATTCAGATGATAACTTTATGAAAGTGATCATAGATCAATTGTTAGGTAATCCCATTTTCCAATTTGTTTTTGTCATTTATAATTGCATTTGGGAGAATAACGATTTTAGGTTGGGATTGGAGACAACCTATTTCAAAACTTTAAAATATTCTTTGATGGTCTTTCCCCTCTTCTCCATTATAGCATTCACAGTCCTACCTGAACTGTATATTTTCCCTGCAAACTGTTTGGTGACGTTGTCTTGGAACATCATTTTGTCATTCGTAGCGTAATGCTGCTTGCTGCTGTTGTTGTTGTTGTTGTTGTTGTTGTTGTGTTTCCGTGGTTATAGATATTGATTGCGTTAGTTGAAAACGAAAATTGTCTCTGTCCCTGATCTGGTGTAGTGATGTTTCTATACTCTTCTTCTCCAACTGAGAAGTATAGTCATATGTTACCAAGTGTTTTACTTGTTTATGTAATGAATCATTTCAGCCCTTCCCATGTTCCGCGCCGTTTTTTTTCAAACAAATCGCAAATTACCCTTAACTGTTCCACGGAGACGAGTTGACAAGTTCCCCTTCTGAGACTACCGCTGATGATGACAGTCATATCTGCATACAGCCTAAACGAGCTATGCATCCAGCGCAATCTTGGGCAGCACCATACAATATTAATCTCAACATTAAATTTTTCCCCTATTGCAGTTACAAACCCGGCTGGTTCACTCACTCACACACACACAAATTTTTTTTTTTTTTTTTTATAGATTTTTTTTTCCCTCCTTGTGTAGATTACACAGTCTTTGATTCAATAAGTCTAAGCTTTAAATAGTGAATATATTTCAAGCTTTCTGTTAATGTCTGATGACACTTACTACATAACCACCCATGAGGCAGCACTCGCCGTGGTGGCGACTGCGATGAAAAAATCCAGATTAAGGATCGATAGCCTCATCATCACCTCCATTTTAGGTGGGGTATTGTTCAGCGGTGGTGGCATGTTATTTCTTCAAGTACAGGCTGGTTTTCAAGGTGTGTACACAACCAATCCTGGTATCATTGAATTGTTACAAGGAGCAGTGTACCCCATCGGCTTGTTCTATGTTGTGGTTCTAGGGACCGATTTATTCAATTCAAACGTGCTCTTTTTTACTGTGGGGGTCTTAAGAGGTGCAGTAACGGTGTTAGATTTGATAATCAGTTGGGTTATCAGTTTCAGTTTTAATTTGCTGGGAAACTTATTAGTTGCTTATGTTATTTGTCATTTGTCCAAGACTACCACTAGTGCCGATTGGCGAGAACTGTCCATGCAAGTGGTTGATAAAAAGCTTTCGTTTTCATTTGTTGAAAACATGTTGAAAGGTATACCGAGCAATTTTCTCGTTTGCTTGGGAATATATTTACAACTTATGGTCAAACCCTTACATGTCAAATTTTTAATGATGTTCACCCCAGTATTCATGTTCGTTTCAATGGGATTTAATCATGTGGTTGCCGACATGTTTGTCATTCCACTTGGTTTACTCAACGGTGCCAATCACTCAATTGGAGAGTACATCTGGAGATCATTGATTCCATCTACCATTGGAAATATCATAGGAGGTGGTGTATTTGCAATACTGTTACCTTGGTACTTACACCTCAAAGTTGTCGAGATGGATAAGAAGAAGTTAAATTTGCCTCAATACGAAGAAAGAGATGAGCAACCAGAGCAAGGTATGGATTCAAGAGTGGTGAGAATTCCATCATTAACTACAACAACTTATTCTCCTATGACTTCAGAAGATGTGTATTCGTCCAATGATAATGATGAAAAATCTCAGTATCGGGATTTACCCAATCAACCTCAACCCGAAGTTTACCATCCAATTTGTCCCACCAACAGTCGCAGGTCAGTAAGCTCTCTAAGGACAAATCCATCATTATCACGTACTTACTCACAGGGTTTAGCAAAATTGAGACCCATTAGCTCTACAAATTCAGCTGAGATTATGCGTTCTCCAAAGGGTGTCTTCCCAGTGTTGGGGATGGGTGCCCCTTATAATCGCGAACGCCGTTTGACTGTTGCGTATCTGGATGCCAACAGCCGATCCAAAAAGGATGATGATAATGACGATGAAGATGATGATGAAGATGTTGAAGACGAGATTCCTAATAAGTATGACCCAGAACAGGAGACAGTTTCCGGTAGATTAAACAGCATCATAACGCGACGTCGCCGCAGTACCATCGCTCGAGACGAGGAGTCTCGACATCATCGCAGGTCAAGAAGAGGTACAAGCACTAGCACGACACTGGTTCCACAAGCACCAGCACCACTGCCATCTAAGGCGCTTTTCAAATCGAATTTCCATTTGGGCTCAATTTCGGCTAATAATGATTATTATGGTGTATCAAAGCGTGCTAACCTGGCTGGACTCACCAGGGACTCAGTGAGAATGAGTAATGACATTGCTGGGATTTATCCGCTTGGAAGAGGGATCGAAAATTACAAATCAGCAGCACCACAACAAAAAACCACAGTCACTACGACAGCGAATAGATCAATAAAAGCAAGCGATGCCCTGTCGAAACAAAAAAAGATGGGGCACCAGCATAAGCAACATAAAGAACAGCAACAACAACAGCAACAACAACAACTGCTGCTGCTGCTGCTGCATAAAAAATCAGTTGATTTAACCGAGTTGTCTGACCCTGATATTTCAGAGATCCAAGAGAGCTCGAGCTTGATGGACATGGATGAGACAGATCCAATAGACGAGAGTCGTAAAGTAAGTCCTACGAGGGACCTGAACAGTTGATTTATTGCTTTCAATACACTTTGAAGCCGCGGGCGAACCTGATATTAATCAATGGGTTTTTTCATCAAGATTTGTTTTGTTCTTTTTAAGTTTGTCGATTGGGGAGGTTAATTCCCAGTCTTCTTTATGCATTTTGTTATTGAGCTTTTTAATTTCTATGCTTTTCGAAGGAGTTCAGAATGATTTATAGATGATGATTATTGATATTATATAAATATAATTATACATGTTTTTTAGCCATTGAGTGTTTTAGCTAAGGAATCTTGTTGATTTAGGGTATCATCAACACCGATACGTTTTGTTTACCAGTTCACAGTCAAGTAATTTCTGATCAGTTCTCGGGTTCAAGGGGAGCCTATCAATTTGTGAGAAAGGTATGGTTATGCTATGCTCAAATTTGATGTTTTCAAGAGATTCGACCAGCTTATGATTGATGATATCTTAAATGCAAGAAAAAAATAAGTGTAACTCCACATTTCGGTAGTGACGAACGCAAAAATCTTTTTTTTTCCCTTGTGGCATAATAGAGAAGCTTCAACGAAGAGCCTCAAAGAGAAAAGGCAACTTCTTTCAGATTCTTTACTTAAATGGCATTTCCCCTGAGAAGATTACCGTTGCGAAAATTTATAAATATCAGCTCAATCCGGAAAATGTCATCCACACCATCAGTTTCATCCGGTTTGAAGATTTCAAATTTCTACAATGATTCTGAAGCTCCAATAGTTAACTTATCTGCCAAAGTCCATTTTGAAAAGTTATCATCTAAAGAGCAAAAATATGCACATTTCTTCAGTAAAGCAGCTCATGCAGGTTCCAGAGTTGTATTGAGGTCTGTTTCTCCAGAGTCAGAGACCATCTATGATTTGATTTTGTCTATACATAGAAAGATTGATGGAGATTATTCGAAATTGGAGTCACTGACTTCCAAAGATGTTGTCAAGGGATTTTTGGAGTACGCATCTATGTTTTTGAGCAATTTGGGTAATTACAAATCCTTTGGTGATGTCAAGTTCATTCCCAAATTATCGCAAGATGAACTCAAAACCTTGATTAAATCATTGGATGATCCACACGTTTCAACTCTTTATGAATCTTGCAAAGTTCCTTTGTATTCGTTGGATGACAAAAACATCTTATTAGGTTGGAACGATCAAGGTCATGTTTCATCTTACTATTTGAATGTTGTAACAAGAGATGAAGCTGAAGCAGTTAATTCGGCGTTGGCTTCCAATGGCATAATGCCCGAAAACACTAGAGTTTCCAAAACTAATGATCATGAATTTGTAGTCCACGTTGCCTCTGCAGACACTTTAAATAACACTTGTTACTACCCAGAGGAGATAAAATTTGAATTAAAAGGAAAACCTGCCAAGTTAGTTTTCAACTTTGGTGACCATTCTAGAGAGTTCACCTTGATTTCACAGTTTCTTGCAGAGGCTAAAACTCATGCCAGAGATGAAAGACAAGTCAAAATGTTGGAGTACTACGTCGAAGCATTCAAAACTGGTTCCATGAAGGCACACTGGAACTCACAGGTGGAGTGGGTGTTGGATGTTGGCCCACCCGTTGAAACCAATATTGGATTCATTGAAACTTATCGTGATCCTTCAGGTGTGAGAGGTGAGTGGGAAGGTTTGGTTGCCATGGTCAACAAAGAAAGAACTGAGAAATTTCAAACATTAGTCGATAATGCACCTAAATTCATCAGTCAATTACCTTGGGATTCCAGTTTCGAAAAGGATAAATTTCAAGCACCAGATTTCACTTCCTTGGAAGTTTTCACATTTGCTGGCTCAGGTATCCCAGCAGGTATCAACATTCCTAATTACCGCTTGGATGTCGGATTCAAGAATGTATCATTGGGTAATGTCTTGAGTTCAAAATCTTCAAATGAGAAAGTTACATTTATTGAAGATGACTTACAGGACGTTTTTAATAAGTATAGAGTCGACGCATTCGAAGTACAGGTTGGCGCCCACGAATTGCTTGGACACGGTACAGGTAAATTGTTTTCGGAAACTGAAGATGGTTATAACTTTGATAAGAGCTCACCTCCTATTGGCCTCGATGGTAAACCAATAACGACGTTTTACAAAAAGGGAGAGACATGGGGAGCTTTATTTGGTGGATTAGCAGGAACTATGGAAGAATGTAGAGCTGAATTGGTTGGATTGTATTTACATCTTTCGAGGGATTTTTTGAAAATTTTTGGTTATGAATCCAAAGAAGAACAGGACAAAATCATATTGGTTTCGTGGTTGAACATGGCAAGAGCCGGTTTAGTTGGTTTGGAGCAATGGGACCCAAAGACTCAGAAATGGGGGCAGCCTCATATGCAAGCTAGGTTCACCATTTTTAAGACGATGCTCGAATCGGGATTAGTCACCTTACACCATACAAAACATGATTTCTCTGATTTGATATTGAAACTTGATGCATCCAAAATTGAAACTGTTGGAAAGAAAGCAATCGGAGAATACTTGTTGAAATTGCATGTTTATAAATGTTCCGCAAACGTCACTGATGGTATCGAATTTTACACCGCAAAGTCAAAAGTTGGGCCAGAAATAGCACAATTCAGAGACTTGATTATGAGTAAGAGATTACCAAGAAAACAATTTATTCAAGCAAACAGTTACATTGACGGAGACAATGTCATTGTCAAGGAGTATCAAGAGAACGAAATTGGAATGATCCAAAGTTTTGTTGACAGAGAAACTTAATTAAATAAGCAATTTTTTCTACTCCAAATAGATACTCGAATACAAGCACAATACCATAACAATGATCCCCCAAACAGCCAAACCAAGACTGAGCTGCTTAATTAACTTACTGTTGAACATCTTTTCAATACTTTGAGTACTAAAACCATCTTCAAAATGGTCATTTTCGTTCATGATCTTTGTGATTTCCAGACTTTTATCTGATGCAATTAATTTGTAACCAAATAAGCCGGGTAATATAAAAGATATAGCCGTGGACCCTGTAGCACCAACTATAGATAATATGAAAGCAAAAGATGATAGCGATATGGCGAGGATGTACGATGCCGCCAATATTGTAAACGTCAATGTGTAGTACCTCCAGTTCGATGCAAGAGATGGTCTGCGTGGCGCTGTTATGATCTCTTGAGCTTCATCTCCCAATAATAACTCTATCTCAGTATCGTGATTAAAAACTTTACTCTCAATCCAAAAGATAATGTTATTGATACTTATTCGACATGGATGGAACATTAAGGGAAATGATAAGAGAACCATAAGGGCCAAGGAGAATTTGCCAAATGTTGCGAAAACGTTGGCTTCGTAAAGCAACATCACATTTCCTTCAACATTGTTACCAAAGGTGAAGTAACCGCTGAGTCCAATAGTTATGAACAACAAGCCCGTGATGGGGATGGCTATGTAAACAATCCTGTTGATTTGAAAAATGGAATTGAGTTGTAACTCGTTGATAATAGAATACATGTTTTGGTGTCCCGTATATGCAAATACAATGATTGAAAATGTGGATAGTATCGATGTGAGGGACTCTGGTTTGAATAAGCTGATATCACCTTTGAAGTCACCTCTTACACCATCCACCAACTCATGCTTGAGTTCAATGAAAAAGTGACTGTATATCAATAGTATCATATATCCAATGGCCGCAAGAGCTACCATTGATGTATATTTTAACGAATCCAAATTTCTCAAGAGTGATAGTGGCACTGTAACTATCAAGGAGGACAATATCCAAAACAATCTTTGATTGGTAACATCGACAGTCACGACTGATGGCATTAAATCACCTATCAAGACGATATAACTCAATCCGACACCAAAACATTGTATTGCAATGGCAATGTCAAATACCACCGATAGAGATGGATACGTTATCGAACAAATGTTGAAGAAGTTGGCTTCTCCATTTCGAATGAATTTTGAGGACAAGCCCTGCAAGTATAAACCAAAACCTGATGTGATGCCGGCCAATACAATTATAAATAGCCCTAGTACTACCCCATCGGCCTTGAAAGATAGTGGAATGGCTAACAATCCAGCCCCAACAATAGTATTCAAAAGGTTTACAATTGAAGATTGTAGTGTAGCAGCTCGTTCTGCCATCATGAGATGATACGCTGTTATAGAAAAAGCTGACTCTGTGTTATGTCTATTATATACCCTGGCCAATCAAATGATGTAAACTGGTAATACATTATTACTGTGTAATCAGTAATAGGAAAAATTGTGGCTACCCGGTTGTGTGTGTGCAACACACTTTTTCGTTATCGTCCATAAGAAGAAGAGTTCGTTCGGCCTGTAAAAAAATGAAAAATGAGAGATCATCAATCAGTCAATTAGTCTTTATCTTTTATAATTTTTTTGGTTCATCTACTCTCTTTTTTGTCCATCACCAATAACTACAAAGTGTTTTATGAAACTTTGGAAAGGAACTATTAATTTTAAGAGAGCAATGTCTGCATTACCAAAAGCTAACCCTTACTTTAAATTGGGAGGAAAAGATGTCTGGTCTTTGATTAATGAAACCGCCGCTGCAGCTGAGCTGGACAGTGGTGAAAAAGTTGTCAATTTGGGTCAAGGATTTTTCAGTTACTCACCACCGGATTTTGCCATTCAAGCAGCTAAGGATGCCTTAGATGTGCCCCTTCTTAACCAGTACTCTCACACCAGAGGTAGACCAAGATTATTGAAGGCTATTGCTGACACTTACTCTCCACTTTATGGAAGAGAGTTGTCAATCGATGAAATTCAAGTAACTACCGGAGCTAACGAAGGTATGTTGGCTGTCTTCACCGCTTTCTTGACACCGGGAGCAGATGAAGAAGTAATTGTTTTTGAGCCATTCTTTGACCAATACATATCCAACATTGAGATGCCTGGTGGAAAAGTTGTTTACGTTCCATTGCACCCACCAGCCGATTTCAACAAGAGAACCGTTCAAGGTGGGGAATGGAGCATCAATTGGGATGAACTTGAAAATGCCATCACCCCAAAGACCAAGATGATTGTTCTCAACACCCCACACAACCCGGTTGGTAAGGTGTTCACCAAGGAAGAGTTGTTGAAGATTGGTGAATTAGCTGTTAAGCACAACTTCTTGATCTTGTCAGACGAAGTTTACGAAAACTTGTTCTACGTGGAGCACGTTAGAGTTGCAACTTTATCACCTGAAATTGGTGCTAGAACTTTAACTGTTGGTTCCGCTGGTAAATCCTTTGCCGCTACCGGTTGGAGAATTGGATGGATCATTGGAAGCAAAGAATTGATTCCATATGTCACGTCAGCACATACCAGAATTTGTTTCGCAACACCTTCTGTCTTTCAAGAGGCATCCGCTGTCGCTTTAGAAAAATCATTGACTAATAACTACTATGCAGACACCAGAAAGGCTTATGAGAAAAAGTATCAAATTTTTAACAAGATTTGGGACGATTTAGGATTGCCATATACTGTTGCCGAAGGTGGTTACTTCTTGTTGGTAAATTTTTCTAAAGTGAAAATACCAAGTGATTATAAATTCCCTGAAGAAATAAGCTCCAGAGCCAAAGATTTCAAGCTTGCCTATTGGTTGATCAGAGAATTTGGTGTTGTCTCAATTCCTCCTACTGAATTCTATATCCCAGAGCATGAAAGTGTAGTTGAAGATTGTTTGAGATTTGCCGTCTGTAAGGATGACGAGATGTTAGAAGCCGCAGTTGAGAAATTACAAGGCTTGAAAAAATACATCAACTAAACCTTTCTTGTTCCATAAAGAATACATATTTATACATTGACTTTATAGAATTCTTTTTAGTTGAACCATCATTCATTTTAAAATCTCTCAGGGCAGCCCTTGGCGGGTTCTAATGTTCTGTCATTCAAGTAGACTCCACCTGTGGAACTGAATTGACACCAAGAAAATTCTCCGTTTTGCACCAGTTGCAAGACTCTATACGCCTCCACACTACTATACGGTATCCCACTTTTAGGATCATAGTATTGAGATTCCTTCCCTGTGATGAGACATTTTTTCTTTATACCATTTGGTAGATAAATACCAATGGGCGCTGGAGTGGTAATCTTAACCTCCTTCACCTCTTCTTCATTTTCCTCTTCGTTATCCACAATCATAGCAGAAAGATCATCTCCAAATTTGGGCAAGTTATAAAACTCCTTGAACTGCTGTTTTTTCAAGTCTTTTACCGCCTTGAATAGATTTCTTTCAAGGTCTTCGTCTTCTGAAGTGGCTTTTATTCTCACCAAAGGTTCAACTTCAGTTGAACGACGCTGGGCTGGTAATAGAGATTGAGATCCAAGTAATATCTCCTTGATCGTGGCAATATCGGGCTCTTTTTCAAATTCCTCAAAAGTGACTAAGTTTTTAGCAACAAGTTCTTCTGGTCCCAAATAAATATCTGCTTCAACTTCAGGCTCGAGTTCCAGTTTCACCTCAGTCATTTCAAATGTTGTAGTATCCTGCTCTGGTTTTGTCGTTAGGTCTGCACTCTCTGTCAAAACAACAATATCGTTGTTCTCTGAGATTGACACAATTTGTTGTTCTGTTGCAAATGTCACTTGCTTTATCTCAGGTCTTTCGGACTTAATATCGGAATTAATCTCTTTAACAGTCTCTTGATCTGCGATGAAGTCTTCCTTAGAGTCATTCAAAAGGGCCTTGCCTTTCAATTTCTCCTCATTATATTCCTCATCATCTTCATCAATAATTTCATCTGTGACTAGGCCAGTTTCCATTTTCTGTATCATGGTATCATCATCGGAATTGCTTTTCATATCCACTTCAACATCTTCTTTTTCCCGTATCAGGTTATCGTCATCCGCGGTGACATCAGTGACTATGGCAATGTCTTCGTTCAGTATAGACATAACCTCATCATTAGAGGTGTGCACCAGGCCAACTTCCTCTTTCAAAATCGACGTACCATCAACTTGGGATTCAGCGACCTCATCCTTGACAGCTATTGCGGTTGGAGTTTTGATGCTTTCCATCACCGCTGAGACTGAGGTATCTTCTTCATTCTTGACATCCAGAGAAAAAGGGACGTTTTTTTCCGTAGTTATAAAATGATCTGAATCAGTGGTGGTATTCCCAAGCTGCGAAATACTAGCATTTTCATTCTCTGACTGATCCTTTTCCAAAGAGGGGCTCTTTATCAGCACAGTTGCGTTTTCATTATCCATTTCCACTAATGATTTATGTCCATCTGTTTCCTGCACTGTAGAAGGTTCCTCCAGTGACGCCACCACTTCGTCATCTTCGGTTTTGGTGATTTCAGTTTGTCCCAGACCACTCTCAAGGGAGTCTTCACCCTCTTTTGTTGATGATGATATTGTTTGCTCGAGATTTGAGTCAGCGCTTGGAGATGATTCCAGTGCATCTTCTACCCGCTTGGCTTCAGCTTTCTTTGCGGCTATCTCTTCTTCTACGCTTCTTCTCTTTCTACCTCTCTTCTCTTTCTTTGACCCTCTCAACTGTTGAAGCCTTTTTTCTTCTTCGATCTCCTCCGTAGGGGTGACATAATGAGGATACGAAACAAATCTTACAATGTTTATCAACTTTTTTTTTCTTGATTGTTGTAACATCCGTTGACGCTCTTTCTTACTTAATTCTTGCTCTTTGAATCTGTTTAACGAAAGAATGTTGTGTTTTTCAGTTTCTATTGCTTCAGCCAACCGCTCTTCTTGTGTCATTTCGTATCTTTTAACCTTTTCCTTTGGCCGGTTCAATTTTCGTCTTTCCTCCAGTTGTTTCAATTTCTCCACAGTTGCCATTTTATTCTCCACCACTGCCTTTCTTGATGAGAATCTTCTGTTGTTGTCCAACAATGAAGACGCATCGATGATGTTTGACCTTTTACGAGATTTTTCAGAACTAGTTTTCACTTGCTTGATCTTGGGTACCTCGAGTTGCTTGGTCTTCTTCAGTTTGGCTCGTTTCTTTGCTCTCTCTGACAGTTGTAATTCCTTTTCGCCTTCTTCGACATCAGACTCATCTGAATCTTCATCAGAATCAGTGAACACATCATCCTCATTCACTTGAGAAACATCCTCGTCAGATTCGTCTACTCGCTTCCTTTTTTTGGAATTTGATGAGGTCTCTTCCTCTTCATCATCAACTTGGTTTACATCGTAGTCATGATCTTCCACTATTTCGCCACCATCGGATGATTCCTCTTCTGAATATTCCACATCATCTTCATCTTCCTGAAATAATAGATTAACATTTTCATCATCTTCTGTAGCAAAAGTCTGAGATAGTTCTTCCTGTTGTTGTTCCTCCAAATCCAATAACAGCTTCAATCTATTACCAGCATTGGAACGTTTCAGTCTAGTATTAATCAACAACTCTTCATCGTCAGCCATTGCAGGTTCTAAGATATTTCTGTTGATCTTTCTTTGAGCTTTGTATTATTGTTTAGACCCATGCTCTCTAATTTTTTTTTTTCTTGTTCCAATTTGTTCATTTTTCTAAGAACAGCTTCCAAAGAAATCACCTGAAAATCATTACAGCATGAGATCGATAGTCGCCAAGTGCCGCATCTCTCATCTTGGGAGGCGACTCTTGTCATCCTCGATCGTACATAGATCAGAAGCCAAACTCACAGCAATAAATCCTGATGAACTGAAACACTTCAACCAATTGGCCCAGTCATGGTGGGATATCAATGGCCCACAACGTATCTTACATAAAATGAACTTGTTGAGAATGGACTTTATTCAAGAAACGATTAAATCTAATATAAAGTTGAACGAAGGGATTGAGGATCCAGAGCAATTGATTTACATTCCTCCTTATGATCCGTCTTTGCTACCTCCGGAGATTGCAAGTCAAATTTTAAAGGAGCAAGACACGCTGATGAGGCAAAAATATACAAAATTCAAGCTTGATGTCTTGGATGTTGGATGCGGTGGTGGTATATTATCAGAGTCCTTAGCTAGGCTAAACATTGTTAAAAGCGTGACAGCAATTGATCTTTCTACTGATGTTTTGGCTATTGCTGAAGCTCATAAAAAATTAGATCCCATTACTGAAAGCAAAATCATGTACGAACTGAGGCCACTTGAAGATGTCCCAAAAACCAAACAGTTCGATATAGTGACTGTATTTGAAATGTTGGAACATGTGGATTATCCTGCTGAAGTATTGAAAGAGACCTTAAAACATGTCAAAGTTGGAGGGTGGTTGTTCTTGAGCACAATAAATAGAGACTTTGTGAGCTGGTTCACAACAATTTTCATGGGTGAACATGTGTTAAAAATTGTTCCAATTGGCACTCATAATTTGGAGAAATATATCAAGCATACTGAGGTGACCAATTGGTTTAAGGAAAACGGAGACCTGTTTGAGATCAAAAAAAGTAAAGGATGTGTTTATTTACCTGCATGCGGTTGGGTATTCACAGATAACCCAGATTGTGGTAATTATTTTATGGCTATTCAAAGGACCAAATAGAAATTTTAGGCATCATTAAACAATACAAACTTTTGCTGAGTTATTTTATCAAGAGATTACACGGCAACCTCTTTTTCTTCACCTGGTTCTCCAATGGCCTCGGTGTCATCGATAAAGTTGGGGATTTCACCTGAGCCAGCTTTCAAATAACTTGGCACCTCATCCATATTGTACTCATTTTCGTAATCGTCTCCCAAAGCTTCAAGCTCTGCATCCAATTCGCTTTCACTAATATCATCCGGAACATCATAATTTGCCAGCAAAGAACTTTGTAACTCGTTTGATCTTTCAACAAGATCGAGCATTTCGTCTTGCAATTCTTCAATTTTATCTATATCAATCTTCCCATAAGTCTTTTTCAATTCCTTGTTTGCTTGTTTCATGGCATCCACCGTTATCATCGTGTTTTTCAAATTATCTGTTGTCATCTGGGCCTGACTCATGTTCCATGCCTGACTCTCCAACTGATCCTTCTGTGCCTCCACCTGCTTCTTCTGCTTCAAAACCTTGACTGCCTTCTGTTTCAATGCCTGTTTTCCTGGACCATCTCTCATCTTGGATAATTTCAGTTGATAAGTCAGTAATTCAGAGTTTAATTTGGTGATTTTAACATCCAAGGTGGAGACTCTATCCTCAGTATTTTTCACAGCATCGTTAAGAGATGGTTTTGATTTTTGATTCTTTGTTCCAAATAGTCTATTCATCTTCTATCCAATATATTTGATCTTTGTTGATATGAATATATATACATCAATTAATGTGTGTGGCAATGAATCTCTGTTTTTTTTCAATTGATTTTGTTCTGTACTTCTCCGTCTCCGTCTCCGTCTCCGTCTCCTTTCATTATCTCCAAATATCCATCTCCATCTCCATCTCCATCTCCCCCAGTTAGTAATAAGCAGCGCACATAATTACTAAGGAATAGCAGAGAGAAACAAAAGAAAAGAAAAGCTGGTGATCGACTTTTTTCATCAATTTAATATAAAGAAATATCTTTTACTAATAAAGTCATCGATTATATTATAAATACTTATCAAACGGCTATTTTTTCTGATACATAACATTATCCTCAAAAGATAACTGATCAACCAATATCTCACATACCCAAACGCCCAATTAAAATAATGTCAGACACATTTGCACCAATAGAAGAAGCTATAAATGCTTTCAGTAAGTGAAAGTTCACTCACATTTTTATTAAAATAATGACGTATTGACTAACAACTTCAACCATAAAAATTTTAGAAAATGGAGAATTTTTGATAGTAATGGATGATGAGAGTCGTGAAAATGAAGGTGACTTGATCATAGCTGCGGAAAAGATAACCACGGAGAAAATGGCATTTTTGGTTCGTCACTCATCTGGTTACGTTTGTGTTCCACTTTTGCCAGACAGAGCCAAAGAGTTAAATTTGTCACTCATGGTTCCTGTCAATACCGATAGAAATGGAACCGCCTATACTGTCACTTGTGATTTCAGAGAAGGTACCACAACTGGAATATCTGCCCATGATAGAGCATTGACAACTTTGAAATTGTCAGAGCCAAATGTCAAACTGGATGATTTCATGTATCCAGGTCACATCTGTCCATTAATTGCCAAACCTGGACTTCTCAAAGAAAGAAGAGGTCACACAGAAGCCGCTGTTGAACTTTGTAAGTTAGCTGGTCTTCAACCCGTTGGTGCCATTGGTGAATTGGTAAAGGATGAGGATGGGTTGATGATGCGTTTGGATGATTGCGTCAAATTTGGTAAAGAACACAACATAAAAGTTGTAAACCTTGATCAAATTATTGGTTACATGGACAAAAATTAATGAACAGAGAAAACTTTGGTAGACCAATAACAATAAAGGAGATCTATATAGAATAAAAACGTGGTGATCATCTTTTTTAAACATATGTTTATATTCGCCAATGCCATAAAAATACAAGCGTAAAATGCTGCTGTTGAAACTTAGTATGAAAAATTCACGGATTCAATTTACCGTGAAACTCTTCATAATCATCGTCCAATGGCTCATTTGCTCCTACAAGTTTTTTTCCCTTGTTGTGCTTCTCTTTGCAATGTCTCCAATAAACCCTATAGCAATTTTCAGCCATGTTCAGATGACAAGGATTCTTCACCCTTATGAATTTCTCGGAACAATTCTTGAACGGACATATAAGACCTGTCTGATGAACCACTGTTTGTTTCTTCTTCGTTTTGAAAAGCCGCTCACCACCCCTCGTTAAAGGCATAAGTGAACCATTGGAAAAGATTCCGTGGAAAAGATTCAAATGGTGTAAGTATGTTGAATCGTTCATCTTTAAAAACTCCAATTTCGGACAATATGGACAGAGGCCCTCTGCTGATCGAGTGCTCAGGTTAAGGTCAAATCTGATGATATATGGCTCATATGGAGTGCTTCCAGCTTTCTTTGAGATTTCGTATGAATAGCTTCTTGATTTAATATGAAGATCGCTGATGCTAAAAATTCCATTGTGTTTTCTGAAAGTTGACAGCTCCGGAATTTTTATTGAATCTTTGTATTTCCATTTCCCAATCTCAGTTTCGTTGAGGCTTTTGACTTGTTGTTTGGTAGTGCAACGAGCTGATTTGGGCCTGATGCAACTCTTCAGAGAGAGGTCAACTTTTGTCAGTGATGATCGTTTGTTGGATTCTGCCGGGACAGTCTCTACTTCATCTTCGGCTTCATCTTTGGCTTCATATTCCGAAAGAATTTCAGTACTTGGAGTCTGTGAGTACCCCATCTCTGTCACCAGTAGCTTGGCAAAAGCCGGTTTTGTGATATCAGGAAATGCAGTCTTACTTGATCTGACATCAATCTGCAGTTTATGCCCTACTTTCACAAGATCAGAAGGGTTCACACACCCTTGCTCTCTTCTTTCTGAATAATTTGGCGTGTTCTTGCCAAATCTCAGCTTACATTTAGCCTCCATCTCGGCAGCGTGAATAAATTTATCTAATTCCTCAACATTGATTACATTGGTAGAATAATCAACGCTATTGAAAGGAGCTATCCCTTGCATCAATTGTTTGCTTGGTTTATCGAACAACTCGGCATAGCTCATCATTCTTGAGTTTTCGTAAATCATCTCATGGATTTTGTCGGAAACCATGAATTTAAATCGTTCGAGCTTCAGTCGCTGTGTATCTTTTCTTTGTTGAGAATTTTCAATAATATCGCTAGAAATATATTCAAGTAGATGTGTCATAAATAAAATCCTTGGAATTGTAATAATGTGAATTAAATCTAAACAGTGGTTTGAGGTGACTAAATCTGACATAGGGAACAGATTAAAAGTATTGTCATGCAGTAGTAAATAGTCTGTGGTTTTAAATTCGAGACAGAAAATGTAAGGGGATATTTAGTGCGGTGTGAAAAAGATGAAAGTATCAAAATCTTCAGATCCACCATAAATGGTTGGACAAAAAAAGAAAAGTCAAAAGATAACAAAGATATAAGATATATCACCGTATCATCTTATTAAAGGGCTGACAAACAAATTCAAACCTAGACCTACGAATTTGATTGAAAGTCATGTTCAAAAGGACTTGTAGGTGATGAACATCTGTGAAAGAGCAAAGGTAAGTCAAGAATAGGTTCATTATATTCTATGTATATCATACACTATAAATAGACGATCAGATTTTCTTCAAGATGGTAACAACATCTTCGTCTTCTAAAGGATGAGACAACCCCACATACTGTGGTTGATGCTTGACACTACTACCATAAACAATAGCATTTCTGAAATCAGCAACCAACGACTTGTGGATCTGATTACAAAAATCTTCGACGGTACATGCGTTGGATTTCAAAACAATTGGCTCATTGAAATCAGGTAACTTTCCCTTAGGCTTCGTGTAAACTCTCACCAAATTGAGTCGATCCCACATCAATTCTAACAATTCATCTAAATTCCACTCATTTCCCGATGAGATTGGAATAGCATTTGGAATTCTGTACAACAAATCCAATTCCTCGATCGAAAAGCTATCAATTTTGTTCAAAACATAAATGGCTGGAATGTATCTTCTATTTTGTGCCTCTAATGTGTCAATCAAGTCTTCAACAGTTGCATCACATCTAAATGATATGTCAGCAGAATTCATCCTATATTCACTCATGACGGCTCTAATCTCATCATTGTCCAAATGCGTCAAAGGCACGGTATTGGTAATGTTGACACCACCTCTCTCCTTCTTCTTCACCACGATATTTGGTGGTTCCTTATTAATCCTAATTCCAAAACCTTCTAATTCATGCTCTATAATCCTTTTGTGCTGTAAAGGTTTGTTGACATCTAGTACGATGAAGATCAAATTACAAGTTCTAGCAACAGCGATAACTTGTTTACCTCTACCTTTACCATCTTTGGCACCTTCAATAATACCTGGCAAGTCCAACATTTGAATTTTAGCACCCTTATACTTGATAACCCCCGGGACTGTTGTCAATGTGGTAAACTCATACGCCGCCACCTCTGAATGTGTACCAGTGATCTTTGATAACAATGTGGATTTTCCTACAGAAGGAAATCCAACAAATCCTACAGTAGCAACACCGGTTCTAGCAACATCAAAACCGACACCACCACCAGCGCCACCTGTTGTTGGAGCCAACAACTCTCTTCTCAACTTGGCTAATTTGGCTTTCAACTGACCCAAATGAAATGAAGTTGCCTTGTTCTTCTGGGTCTTGGACATCTCGTCCTCGATCAGCTTGATCTTCTCTACAGTGGTAGACATTCTCAACTAATATATATATGTCTTTGGTAGGTTCACAATCAAATTCAAGCCTGTCAATGCCTTTGAGATAGATTTTGAAAAATTCTGAAATATAGACAAAAAAAATTTTGAGAAGAGTAAATATTTTATCGGGTTTCTGAAAGATTATCAAAGAAAATGGCAGATATGCTTCAGCCAAAAAAATTTTCACTTTGTTAACGCGAGGTATCTTCTTAATTAAACAGACTACATTGCCAATTGAAATCATCAAGATGGCTAAAAAAGTAAAGAAGTCCAGTAAATGGGACGATGACGACTGGGAAAATGACATCCCGGCAGCTGGAGAAGATCAGGAATCCCCACCAACAGAAGATTCAACACCAGTACCTGAACCTAATGGTGCTGAGGAAGCAACTGAGGATGACTTTGATTTCATGTCCGCTATCAAGAAATCCAAGAACAAAAAGCTGCTGAAGGAGAAAGAAGACAAAGAGAAACCTAAGACAGGTCCTGTCATCAAATCTAAGAAGGAAAAAGAGAAAGAAAAGAAAGAACTGGAAAAGCAAAGAAAGAAGGAAATAGCTGAGAAGAAGAAAGCCGCTGCAGATGCAAGGAAAGCACTGGAAGATGCTGCCAAAGCAAAGAAGGCTGGATCTCAACCTGAAGCAGCAAAGGAGGAGGCGCCTGTAGAAGCTCCAGAGACTAAGGAAGAGGAGCCAGTGAAGGAAGAAAAGAAAACGACTGCCAAGAAGAAGAAGGGTGTTCCAAATGCAGCTATCGCAGCTTTGAAACGTCAAATGGAGTTGAATAAGCAGATGGAAGAACAGCTGCGTTTGGAAGAAGAAGAAGAAGAAAGAAGAGAGCAAGAAGAGGAAGCCAAAAGATTGGAAGAGGAGAAATTGAAAGAAGAAGCAAGGCTGGTAAAGAAAGAGAAAGAAAGAGCTAAAAAGGAACTGTTGAAGGCAGAAGGTAAATTCATGACCAAGAAACAAAAAGAGGAGAAGAAGCTTCAAGAAAAGAGAAGGCAACTGTTGTTAGCTAGCGGAAACCTTGTTGTGCCTGGATTACAAGAGGATGCACCAAAGCCCAAAAAGGTGGTTTATACCAACAAAAAGAAGAAAGGTAAGACTGATGGAACCACACCAGAGCCTTCGACCCCAGTTGCTGCTGTGTCTAAAGCTACATCAAAACCACAGGTACCTGAGGTTTCTACTGATGATATTGTAGAAGATTGGGAGAAGATGGCTTTGGAAGAAGAGCCAGTTGCCGAAGATTGGGAAGCCGCTTTGCTGGAAGAAGAAGCTCAAGAAGAAAAAGTTGCTCAAGATACCACAAATAGTGATGTTAAAGACAGCGCTGCTGTAGATGAAGAAGTTGCTCAAAAGAAGGCTGCTGAAGCTCTGGCTGCTGCCGCTGTCATTGCTGCTGCTGAACTGAAGGCTGCTGAAGAGGAAGAGAAGAAAAAACAAGTTTCAAAGAAATCTGCCAAGACTCAAGACGAAAGTAATCTTCGTTCTCCTATCTGTTGTATTTTGGGTCATGTCGATACCGGTAAGACTAAATTATTGGATAAAATTCGTCAAACAAACGTTCAGGGTGGAGAAGCGGGTGGTATCACCCAACAAATCGGTGCCACATATTTCCCAGTTGAAGCTATAAAGCAAAAGACTGCCGTTATGGCCGCATATGAGAAACAGACTTTTGATGTACCGGGTTTGTTGATCATTGATACCCCGGGGCACGAGTCCTTCACCAATTTAAGATCTAGAGGTTCCTCATTGTGTAACATTGCCGTTTTAGTTATAGATATTATGCATGGTTTGGAACAGCAAACCATTGAGTCTATTCGTTTGTTGCGTGAAAGAAAAGCACCATTTGTGGTTGCGTTGAACAAGATCGATCGTCTTTATGACTGGAAGGCAACACCAGATAACTCTTTTAGAGATTCGTTTGCCAAACAGGGTAGAGCAGTTCAATCTGAATTCCAAGATAGGTTGGAGAAGGTTAAATTGGAATTGGCTGAGCAAGGTCTTAACTCTGAATTGTATTTCCAAAACAGAAACTTATCTAAATACGTTTCGATTGTTCCTACCTCTGCCGTCACCGGTGAGGGTGTTCCAGATTTGATCTGGTTATTGTTGGAATTGACACAAAAGAGAATGAGCAAACAATTGATGTATCTTTCGAAAATTGAAGCCACCGTTTTGGAAGTCAAAGTTGTTGAAGGTTTGGGTACTACCATTGATGTCATTTTGTCAAACGGTATATTGCGAGAAGGTGACCGTATTGTAATTTGTGGTCTTAATGGTCCGATAGCAACCAATATAAGAGCATTATTGACACCTCAGCCGTTGAGAGAATTGCGTATTAAGTCTGATTATGTTCATCATAAAGAAGTGAAAGCTGCTCTTGGTGTTAAGATTGCGGCGAACGATTTGGAGAAGGCAGTTGCCGGCTCCAGATTGTTAGTCGTCGGAGAGGACGACGATGAGGATGAAATGTGTGACGAAGTCATGGATGACTTGACTGGTTTGTTAGATTCTGTTGACAAATCTGGTCGTGGTGTCACTGTGCAAGCCTCGACTTTAGGTTCTTTGGAAGCTTTATTAGATTTTTTGAAGAGCATGAAAATTCCAGTGATGTCAATAGGATTGGGACCAGTTTTCAAAAGAGATGTTATGAAAGCTACTACAATGTTAGACAAGGCAAAGGAGTATGCTGTGATGTTATGTTTTGATGTCAAGATCGATAAAGATGCTGAACAGTACGCTGAAGAACAAGGTATAAAGATTTTCAGTGCTGATATTATATATCATTTGTTCGATGCCTTCACTGCTTATCAGCAGAAATTATTGGAACAACGTCGTGTTGATTTCTTGGAATATGCGATCTTCCCTTGTGTTTTGAAAACCATTCAAATCATCAACAAGCGTAATCCAATGATCATTGGTGTTGATGTTGTTGAAGGTACCGTACGTATCGGCACTCCTATCTGTGCTGTCAAAGTTGACCCTGTTACAAAAGAGAGAAATATCTTGCTTTTAGGAAGAGTTTCATCTCTTGAGGTTAACCACAAATCTGAACAACAAGTCAAAAAAGGACAAACAGCTCAAGGTGTTGCTATGAGACTCGAAAACCCAAGTGCTGCACAACCAGTTTGGGGTAGACATCTTGACGAAAACGACACTTTGTATTCATTGATCACCAGAAGGTCTATTGACACCTTGAAGGACCCTGCTTTCAGAGACACTGTTGCCAGAGATGACTGGTTACTTATTAAAAATTTGAAGCCAGTATTCGACATCAAATAGATTCCCAACGTATGATTAACTATGTAATTGTTTCATGATTTGTACCAGTTTTTAAAATTGTAAAATTGAATTTATTTTACTGTATGTTGATTGATATTTTTAATTGCTAAAAACGATCAAATGCTACTTTTGACAGCCTATATATATAAATTCTATGATACAGAATAGCAGAATCCCCCAAACAGCCAAAAATTCCCAATGCTTTCAAAGTTGTAATTAGATACTAAGGCATTTTTGCCAACAAATCAAAACTTCCGGTACCAACATTTGATAACTTACCGGTAACAAGTCTGGCAGATGGGGAATCCAAATCCTCTCTCTCGTTCTCCAAAACAGCCTTTGTCAAAAACAGACATGTTGTCTCATAAGACATTTTCATGAAAGCTGAAGTAGATGAATCGATACCTTGTCTGTTGAAAGCTAAATAGGTACCCTCTCTTGTCATCATGTCACCAATCAAATCCAAATGTCTAGACGAAACATCAATGGCATAGGTACTGAAAACGTTGTTAATCTCGTTAACAATCGTATTTCTGGCGGCCTCCACACCATATGTATGTAATACTGCAGCGATATCGTTAGATGTAACACCGTTGACATCAATGAAATCTTCTTGCTCCCAAATGGCTTGAAAGTTGACTCCTTCTGTAACTAAAACACGTTTACCTTTCACTGGTTCTGGATGAACACATCTGCCAATGTGGGGAATTTCTCTGACAACAACCTTATGACATAAATCTTCCACAATGTTTACCATCAACAACTTCTGGGTCTCGGATGGTAAGTCCATTTGAAATTCAGACCAAGCTCCGTGATCGTCATCGAAATCAAATTTGGAAATCAAGTTATGTTGTGTGATGACCTCCAGTTGTCTATCTCTAGCTGACTTCGACATTTTTTTGTCTTTAGAGGAGTCATTAGTCTCCATTTCCACATCAGAGTCTGAATCATCAGTGATCGAGTCATTATCTTCTTTATCACTGTCTTCTTCTTCGTCAGATGTTGCTTCAGCAGCCTTCATGGTCTCTAATTCATCCTCATCAGGATCATCATATGAGACCAATTGTTTAACATGGTCACGCTCTCTGTCTTCATCAGCATCGTCATCTTCTTCATCACCCAAGTCATTCTTAGCTTTCTTGGCGATTTCCGCCAATTCACTTTGCTGCTTTGGAACTGCAGCTCCCACCGCTGGTAAGGACTCGTGGTTTGGTTTCTTTTGTTTTTTGATCTCCTTTCCAACAATCAATTCTAAATGATGTAAAAATTTAGTTGTGACACATTGCTCTAGTTCTGCTTTGGAAACGTCATATTCTAACTCATACTCTGACTTGTCGAAAAGCAGCAATTTGATAACATATGACCTGCACGAGTCACCTGCACCAGTTGCTGCACCAATTGTTTCCGTGACAGTAACATTGTCAATAAACTCGGAAAGTGTGACCTTCTTTATAGCCTTACAGAAAGTATCAGCTTGTTCGTCGTTGACATCGTCCAAAATAGGCAAAGTCATCTGAGGCGTTTTTATCGAAGCTGAAGCAGTCATAATAATTTCTCTCATACGTGGAATACCTAAGGTAACATTTGCGGCACCGTGACCAGCAAAATGGAAAGTATTCAAAGTCATCTGTGTTGATGGTTCACCAATAGACTGAGAAGCGATAATACCAACGGCTTCCCCAGGGTTGATTAATGATCTCATATACTTCAATTGCATCAAAGCTCGGAACTTTTTATCAGTTAAACCACCTCTTGCTTTCTCTTCTTTTGTTGAAGCGAAATGTTGAGGGTTCTTTTCAATGAATTCATCCAATTTTTTTGTGAACTCCTCTGATACCGATCCCAAGTACTTAGCAGGACTGTAAACAGATAACACAGGATCGTATTTGACATCTTCGTTATAATGAGCAACTGGCCCAATCTTTTTCTGATGTTTTTTATACTTTTTGCTGTAACGCAATGCAGTTTCTGTGTCAAGATGATCAATCAAATCACCTGGATTGTACTTATGAATTAAAGCTTCATAATTTTCAGCACAGAAATCAAATTGATACATATGTGATTCCTTCGTGACATCAACTGCATCACCACCATACAAGAATTGAACCAAGGTACCATCGGCGTCTCTAACAGAATTGTCATATGAGACATGGACACCCTCAAATTGTTTGGTTAAACATCTTTGCAAGTAACCAGATCTCGAGGTTTTGACAGCAGTATCAATTAAACCCTCTCTACCTGCCATACAATGAAAGTAGTACTCTTGTGGCCTTATACCGGAATAGAAACGTCCCTTGATATAACCACCAGCTTTAGCATCAGTCTCGTATGGTTTAAAGGAAGGCAACGTTTTACCAGAAACCATCACTGGGACTCTACGACCTTCCAAAGCTTGTTGACCTAAAAGACACATAATTTGTGAAACGTTGACATTGGAACCTTTAGCCCCAGAAAGAGCCATAGCTTGCATTGAGTTATATGGAAACCTTTTCATTGTTCCTTCTGGAACACACGTTGACACGACCTCAGATGTAATGGAGTTTACCTTGGACTGAGTAACAGCATCCAAGATTCCTGACTTATTATCATCTCTCAAAATTTCTTCCAATCTTTTCAAGAATTCTTCGTCGGAGACTGGTGTATCTACTGGAAGATTGGTGACCTCAGCGGCAGCTTGACGACCACTATCAACAGACTTTTTAAGAATGTCGCGTCTCCATTGATTCCCTTCATCTGTCAATCTCAAATCATCCATACCACATGTGAACCCAGTCAGTGTAATGTAATTGGTAAATAAACGTCCCAAGACACTCATCGCTTTACCGGCTATAGTTGGGCCATAAACCTCGTGCAAAGAATGAACAATACCAAATTTGGAAGCACCATATTGTGACTTGTCCAAAATACCTGAGATTAATTCACCATCTCTGAAGATGACTTCATTCTCAGTCGAGCCTTTTCCCCAGTATTCTGACTTGATTTTGTTTTTTGAGACTAAATTGATACCTGGCATTGAGTCTGGTTTGATGTTCAACAAAACGGTTGTGATAACTTGCTTACCAGTCCACAAAGGCTCTGGTTTGAAAATTGTTGGTTCCACTGTGAGAATTTTAGTCCTTGAAGTATGTCCATCTTCAGGACGAATACATCCGTATATGAGCTGATGATATCTTTCTCTGGTGAAAAATGTGTCTTTGCTAGTCAACCACACACCAGCACTGATATGATCCTGGATCAAACCTCTCAAAGGAGCACCAGAGGTAGGTGTCAAATATTGAGAATCGGTGTTTGCTAAATTAAGAGCTTCCGCTTTCGCATTCTCATTCTGTGGAAAATGCATATTCATTTCATCCCCATCAAAATCTGCGTTATAAGCACCTGTGTTGGCATAGTGTAATCTCAATGTTTTCTCACCAGGTAAAACTCTCACCTTGTGACCCATCATAGATGCCTTATGTAATGTTGGTTGTCTATTCATGATAACGACATCATTGTTTTTGACATGACGATAAACTCTCTTGTTTATTACAGAGGCACCGCTTGATGAAGGTGTAAGTAATTGGTTAGCAATAGCAGTTCTCTGTTCTATTGTCATTCCAATTAATGAAACCAAAGTTCCATCCTCATTTTGAACTTGAATTGCACCAGGCCATTTTTCCGGACCGTTGATTACTGCGCTTCTTAGTTCAGCAACATTGTATGGTGTTACAGGTTCAGGATAAGTTAATTTTTTGGCAAACACAGGAGGAACACCAATCTCATTAGTTTCAATCATAGGATCGGGTGAAATGACAGACCTGGCAGCGTAATTGACTCTCTTTCCCATCATGTGCTTTCTGAACAAACCTTCCTTCTTCTCCAATGCTTGTTTGATACCTGGTGTTGCGATTCTTGATGAGACTTGTTGCTGGGCTTTTGTAGAATCTATAAAAGCGTTGACATCATTTTGAATTGTGACAAAAGCATTCATGAGTCTGTTGAAAAGTATCTTTCTTTCCAGTACCGGGACTTTGTCTTTTTGTGATGAGGAAATCTGCTCATTGAGGTCTCTGATCAATAATGATGTGGTCAAAACCCTGGACAATAACGAGTTCTGGGAATTCTCATGAATTTCCTCACCCAACTTTGATGGTAATCTGAATCTAGTTGGTGGAACAACAAGAGCTTGGACAAAAAACATATCTGAACTTACATCATTTTTGACATTTGGTCTAGAATTGAGTAAATAATGAAGGACGGAGTGTTCATTTTTGAAAACAGCTCTCAATGTATTTCTCACTTCAGTTGACAAGACATATTTGGATCCAGTTTGTTGCTTGACATTGGAAACACCTTCTTCACCGTCGTTCTTTAACATGTCCTTTCTATTCAAACCCTTGACTCTGTTATTCGTCAATTGTTTGTCTTTCAAAGCATTCTCGAAAATTTTGGAGAAGCCATCCTTTCTGTACGTTGGGGAAAACATACCACAATTGTCACATTTTGGTCTACTCAATAATCTTTTATAGTACAGGTGTATCAAATGCTTTCTTTCCTCACCAACAGTGGCAGTATGGTTACCTTTCTCTGATACTTCACCAGTGCTCAATGCTTTGGCAATTGCTGTATCTACAAACAGCTCACGGCGCTGTCTAAGCTCCGCATCGGTGTTAGCATTAACTTGCTTTTGCAGGCCTTCTTCTTCAGCTTCGTCATCGTCAATGTCTGCTCCTGCAAGATGAAAATCATCCAACTTAGCAGCTTCTAAAATCAAACCGTACTGTAACAACCTCAATTTACATTCGGTTTTGTGGGATTCCAAATCTTTCAACTTGAAGTGATGACAGTATAAACATGATGCTCTTAAAAAAAGGTATAACTGGTTGAAAAACAATGGATTGTACACTGGTACGGGTAACTCTATATGTCCTTGGTGACCGGGACAAGATCTATCATCCAAACCACATGTTGAACAAAGGTTTCTCAAAAATGCCCCTAAAGACAAATCATATAAACCACCACTAATGGGATGACCTAAGTTGTCAAACACAGTAGGGTTAGTGATCTGCTTTGCAGAAAGTTTTCTAACCTCATCCGTTGATAACACTCCGAAGTCCACAGACTGGATTTCTGAACCAACTGGTTTTGTAATGTCCATGGTATAGTGACTTCGAGTGAATAGAGAGAACTAACGACTTGAGATCTAGCACTAGAAAGTGAAAAATTTTAAAAGCTCAAAAAAAAAAAAAAAAAAAAAATTAAAAATTTAAATTTTTCATATTTGACTTCCAATTACGGTAGCTTCTGCTTCTGATTGGAGACATTGATCCTTACATTTATAGAAGTGATCCCAGATTTCTTGTGGAACACTGGTACTTTTCATCCAAGTCTCAAACTTTGGATTCAAAATCGCCATTTTCGACAGCCTCAGACTGCTCCGGGATTGTGAAAAGTCCAAACCACATCCATAAACAATATCATCTAGTCGAAGCTCAGTATAAAACAACTCCCCTCTAACTATTGTATGATCATAAATTTTCAGCGTATACTTCTGAGAAACTGCCCTCACTATTGTCATCATATTTGCCCTCAAGGTGGGTATTATTGGGCTCAGTCCGCCAGCCAAATCAGTCGTCTCAAATATTTGGTCTTTCTCGGCCGAGGAAAGATCATTGAAGTACGGTAACCTTGTACTGGATTCGAAAATAGTAATCAGTTTCTCTCTTACCAAGTCTTGATCTTTATCATAACTCTCAAGTATTTTGAACAAATCAGAGTTCTTCTGTTGTTCAAGAGTTTGAAACACTTTCAAATTGTTGTTCAAGTGTGTAGAGAGTTGGATTCGCCAACTTCTGGACAACTTTAGTATATTGAAACAATCAAAAAGCTGAGATATATCAGAGTAGAATACTCCCACCACACTATCAACTAATAATCCGCCTTTTTTGGGGTTGTTCATAGATGCTAGCAGAGCAAATGTTCTCCTGTCATCACCGGATAGATAAAGGTTTCTTATCGCATCCTTAAGGTTTTTGCTCCTTTCAAGTTCGGGTTCTTCCAAAGATGTCGGTAAATTGATCAAACATCTCTTTATCAACCTAGGAAAGTTCAATGTTACCAGTTTGTGAGCCGATGTGGTTATTTCATTATAAGACCGGTTATGCAGATCTATATGCATATCGTACAAGTTGAATTTCTTCAATGATTCTTTAGCTTGAGCTCTCCACATCTTTATGTCTCGGTTGGCTTCACGTAGGCCCCACGTCGATAGGATATAAAACTCGGTTACTTTTTTTTTGTGATTTGTTTTTTTTCAAATTGTGGAAGGGCCATCTCCAGAAGTTGACACCATAATCAAGATAATGGATAGCCAGCTAGAGCTGTTGTACCATCAGCTTCAAAGCCTGTCTACTGTCTCTCACCTTGAAAAGATTATCCAGAGCGTGGAGGCTGAACTAAACCGGACTCAGAAACAAGTTGAAACTTTTATCAATAACTCAGCTTCACAATTAAACTCAGATCTAAACTCAGTTGAGTTGAAAAGGTTGAACCTATCTTCAGTTTTGAATGATAATTCCAAACCATTGGTGACCAAGATAAGCAATGCAAATGATTTAAGTTATAGTATCACGAGGCGTATTAGATTGTTGGATCTGGAAAAGGATAAAATAAATCAATCATTTGAGTACATTCAAAACATCATCTTTTTGAAAAATGAGATCTTGAACTGTCATCTGTTTCTCGAAAGCAAAAGCTGGAAACAGCTGTCTCAGTGTATAAACCATATATTGAATCGTCTTCCCGAAAAGTTGTTGGATGACGATGAGTTCGTTTCGTTTGTTGTGCCAACAAGCGATTTGCCTGAATTGCCAAAAATCACCATATCTAATTGGGTAGAGGAATTGTCCGCATTTTTCCAGCAGGAATTTGAAAAGGCCTCAATCCTGAAAGACGTCACGAAATTAACAGAATACTTTCTTTTGTTTCCTCTTTTGATGAAAAATAATGTTGGTTTGAATTGCTATTCAAAGTTTATTGTCAATCTTGTTAATGAGCAGTCAAGTAACCTTTTGACCAATATTTCTAAGGAATCAAAGATGAAGACTGGGTTTCACTCTTTGACACTTTTGAAAGTTTTCGAAATTATATCCACGATCATAAATCAGCATTCGAAGTTAATTGTGGAAAACTATGGTTCAAGATCTATGCTAGAAATAATGAGCCGAATTCAAAAAGAATGTGATATACAATGTGGATTGATCTTTGATACATTTTGGGACTTGAAAGATCTTTCTGCAATTTTGAGGAAAGTCTCTAAATACGACTACCCCATTTTGAGGCGATTGATGTTGGATTTCGAGGATGAGGAGCCTAATCGATACACCGAAGAAATTTCAATCATTGAAGTCAATGACATATGCTATGAGTTGTCATCTATATTGAAGAACTGGAAGATGTACTGCAACTTTTTGAAGATCAAATGGGACGGTTATAGTGGGTTGTCTCATAACAATGACATACCGAAACCTGTCGTTGAGTCGTCCTTCATTTTAAAAATCGATGGGAAAGGTACTCCAACTTTTGATAAGTTGAGCACTTTCCAACTTCGAAGGTCGATAGAGAAATCCTATGATCTAGAAGAACTTCCAGACTTGTCAAATTACCTCCTCTTAAAAGAGGACACGAGTCCTGCTGTGACTTCTGTCATAGAGGATGTTATCCTTGTTTTAAATAATGTTTTAAGTCGTACGTTGGAGACTGGTGACGAAGTCATAATCAAAAACATGATGACAAATGCAAGGCGTATCATGGAAGTGGATCTTATTCAACTCTTGAATAAGAGGTTAACAATCAATCAACCAAGGGTAAACACTGTGTTATCGTTCCCTAGTGCTTCCAACGTCAGAAATTCAAATGAGTTCAGTAGAGACCTGTCGATTTCTCCGCGTGTTGGTACTCCAAGTAACAATTATGGTAGCATTTTCATGAGAGGTGCAACATCTGCACTCAATAATGCCATCAATTTCAACAAGGATGATGACTTAAGAAAACTTGAGACTTTCATCATTTATTTGAACTCGATTGAAACTTTGAAGGGTTATTTGAAGAAGTTGATCGAGAACCTAGATAGCAAGTTGGTATCGGATAAGTTATTCATGCAGTACGATGAAGGTGGAACTAATCCATATCAAAACTCAATCACAAAAAGACTTTCCAATATATTGAATTCATTTGAGGCAGGCTTAGATCAGAAGTGCGGTTCGATAATAGACGAAAATATCAATTTACTTTATCAAAGAGTCATAAGTACGAAATTGAACAAACTTGTGAATGAGTTGTTTGGCAAAACAGAAGACTTTGTTTTCTCGCTTTCAACCACAAATGAAGATCTACTTCGGTTTATTAACCAGTTTAGGTCGCTATATCAACCATATCAAAAGACCTTAATGCCTCAACTATTTTTGAAGCTACTGACGCTTGCTACTTCGAGGTTATCGGGCTTTTTAGAGCGTAAAATATTGTCTTTAAGATTCACTGACACGGGTGCCTTGTCTTTGGAGAAAAACATGGGGTATATTATTGGCGAGGTCTCTAAGATTGACTACAAATTGAGAGAAAAGTTTCTTAGAGTGACTCAAATCATCATGGTTTTGGGTTTGGATGACGACGAAGAGGATCAACTATTCAACAATGATGAAGATGAGGAAAAACTTGGAATCAAATGGGTTTTAACTCCTAATGAAAGACAAAGAGCAAGAAGTTTACGGGTCGATCTTGATAAATAGATATACATATATTTTTGTATCAGATAAATTGCTATCAATAAACTTAATTTCATTATACACGAAATCCTCTTCCTTTCACTCACTCATCACCACATCTCTCTTCTCTTCGGTGTTCCTCGCTTCATTATTAGCTTCCGGCTCCTCATCATCTATGCTAGATACACCTGTCTCTATCGCATCAAATTTATTCGTATTTATGCTCGCATCATTCCCCTTGTCAGCATCACCGGTATTTTCTTCCTCATCTTCATTTTTTTCATTATCATCATACTTGTTTCCGAATAGTTCGTCATCACTTTTAAACTTCAATCTATCTGTAATTATTCCAAGTTTAGGATGTGTAAACTCACAATCAGGCCCATCTGGGCAAAATCCATACAAATAATTCGCGCATATCGTTTTTCTTACATGCCTCTTGGTACAGTTTGGGCCATCTTTGCAAAACCCCTTATTATAGTTGTCGCACTCGGGTATTTTGGACTTGGGATCAATATGCAAATAAAGACAATCTGGGGATTGAGTACAAAAACCATTTTTGGTGAAGAACAAACACTCGGGCATCTTCCTCAAGTTATATTCATGCAAGAACTCACAGTTCAAATTCTTCTTACACAAGCCTCGCAACCAGTGCTTGCACACTATTTTATTGGAAAAGTTTGGATGTATGCTTTGTTTAGGGCGATCTGGATTCAACCCAAATTGATACTCTCTGTCAAGAAAATCTTCAAATTGAAATCTTGAGTGTTGCTGTGGTTCAACCACAAGCAGATGCTGTTGTTGAAATATTGGAGGTCTCGGTAACATCCTTTTGTGTTATGTTATAGTCAATGATGATAAAGACTTTCAATTATGGATTGATATTATTAATGTGTGAATTTACGATTATTTTTTGTTTTATATCGACTTTTGATATAATTTACACGAATACTGATTTGAATAAATTAGCTCAATTGAAATATATATTGAGATATACTTAAATTATTCGGCACCAAACTGACTAAAGCACTCACATTCCCCACAAGGCTCATAGAAAACCTAAGGGGAATCAATCCCAAATTATTTCGCTTGAGGGAAGAAGCGGTGCAGTAGAAGTGCTTGTGACAAGATGTGTATTGGTGACCGTATCAGTTCCTGTGTCTTGTATGTAGACGGTATAATCTGGGTTGCAAGTGTTGAGATAAAAAATTGAAGAGACTGTGTCACCTTCTGTAACAATGGATGTTGAAAGTGCTGGTGGACATGATACTGAGGTGAAAGTTGAGTATAACGTAGTTTCAAATGTAACAACTGTAGTATAAAGAGAATAAGATGTTGTAGCTCCTAAAGCAGTGCCAACGGCTAAAATAAATGTAAAGATTGTTGAAATGGTCATATTTGATATAAGTCTTGAGATGTTGGTTTAAATGTGTTTTACCTTTTAATGGGGATATCTTTATCCATTTATATAAAGCTTTGAAAATTATTAATATCACATCTTCAACTCTCAAGATCCCCAACACCAATAATTCCTGACAATTTGCGATCTCAAACATAATTTTCCAATCTTCAATGCAGTAACTAATTAGACTATGTCAAGGCATTTTAGAAGCCTCAAAATAAGACAATAATTTCCCGGAATAGACGAGTTCTCCCTTCTCAAGCGAGAAGCCCCAAATCCCTGAAGCAAATGTTTTCAATTTTTCACATGGAATATCGCCCAATTTGGATGCTAGAATGGTATTCCAGTGGTCAATGATGAGTCTCGTTTTCTCATGTAACAATTTATCTCGAGGGGAAATCTATTGTTCTGACTCAATTAGGAAATATGACTCTAATTGTTGTGCATGAAAAAAACTGCTATCAAATTATTTTTGATAGCACCTTTTCATTGTTATCTCATTGACGGTAAGAGTTTTGAGGCAATCTATTAGACCACGAGAGCGCTGAATATATTAGATGTCGCTGTTAGAAATCATTATGTGACAAACCAGGTTTCATGGTGTCACAGGAGACAGTTTCGCAAATGTTTCAGTTTACATCACCGTTCAGGATTGAGGAAGAAACTTCTAAGTCACTTATAACTGCTTCCATCCCTGATTATAACGGCAAAACATGAAAATTAGTACAAACGTATGCGATTAATTTTCAATTAATTAACTATGATTGCATTGTTGGGTTTGATGCTAATACATTCAGTTCTTGGATTTGGATTCAGTTTGCCAGCAGCCACTTTTCTCCAGAGAAGGGCATTCACCTCAAAATACATAGCAAGCACGGAATCGCAAGAGACACCAAGTTTTGAAAGGCTTGCCAACAACGATCCATTCGTATCCTCCGTCTGCAACTCTTGTTCAACTGCAATTTTGATTTCCACCTTTGAGTCAACTGAATTAAGGACAATGACCTCTACGACTTCCTATGCTTACACACTGGCGACAATTGAGATTACATCAAACACTTGCAATTCTTGTTCAACTTCTTACTCGACAAGCTCGCACATTTCAACTGTGGCATCGACGTTGATAACTAGCTCTCCACACACATATTCATCGACCACCGTTGCTACAACTTCACAAATTTGCAATACTTGTTCAACATCTTACTCGACAAGTTCACACATCTCAACTGTGTTGTTGACGTTGATAACTAGCTCTCCACACACATATTCATCGACCACCGTTGCTACAACTTCACAAATTTGTAATACTTGTTCAACATCTTACTCGTCAAGTTCACACATTTCAACTGTGCCATCGACGTTGGTAACTAGCTCTCCACACACATATTCATCGACCACCGTTGCTAAAACTTCACAAATTTGCAATACTTGTTTGAAGTCATATTCGACAAGCTCGCACATTTCAACTGTCTCATCGACGTTGATAACTAGCTCTCCACACACATATTCATCGACCACCGTTGCTAAAACTTCACAAATTTGCAATACTTGTTTGAAGTCATATTCGACAAGCTCGCACATCTCAACTGTGTTGTCGACGTTGATAACTAGCTCTCCACACACATATTCATCAACCACCGTTGCTACAACTTCACAAATTTGCAATACTTGTTCAACATCTTACTCGTCAAGTTCACACATTTCAACTGTGCCATCGACGTTGATAACTAGCTCTCCACACACATATTCATCGACCACCGTTGCTACAACTTCACAAATTTGCAATACTTGTTCAACATCTTACTCGTCAAGTTCACACATTTCAACTGTGCCATCGACGTTGGTAACTAGCTCTCCACACACATATTCATCGACCACCGTTGCTAAAACTTCACAAATTTGCAATACGTGTTCAACATCTTACTCGTCAAGTTCACACATTTCCACCGTGTCGTCGACGCTGGTAAAAATTTATTTACCGACGACCTCATTCACTTCGATCGAAGCAATTGCCACCTGTGAAACTTGCACCATATCATCATCGAATTTGTCGCTTGATTCATTCATTCCATCAACTCAAATGACACAAAAATTACACTCCAGTTCATTTTCAGTTTTACCTAGTTCTTCATCAAGCGCCCCTACATGGCTGAGTTCGTTTGATTTTTCATTCTCAACCGAGAATAATAATAGCAAATTGAGTTCAAGTTGTACCTCCTGGTCTCTAGGTAAATCAGAAGGACATTCTTCATCGCTGACATCTTCACAATCATACCATTCAAGTTTGACTAATGAGTCATCCTTGAGCAGTGACTTTACCGCGGTATCATTTCAGACTAGTAACATGTTATCAAACTCTGAATTCACTTCAAGTACGAGAACATCACTCGTCACATCAGAAAGCTCTGTCGTTTATTCCACAATGACTGGGTCTACCGTGAGATCAAAGAGTTCGATTGGGATGCCTTCCATCAGCCAAACTGACACGAATCCATCCTATATGAAATCAACACTGAGTTTCATTGTCACGCCAAGGAATACCTTGACCATATCGAGCACTGCAATGGGTTCATCTTCTTTTCCATCAACACATGGCACCACTAGAAAGAGTTCCACAGTCAGCTTCACTGAAATTAGCGGGTCTCGTCACGATAAAAAATCAACTTCATGCGATGTCTTTTTGGCCACAGTATCGAGCTCTGAGTTCGACACGAGCACTTCAACCTGCTCACCTTCATCTCAGGCCTTCGACTTCCCATCGACGAAGTCAGAAGGTATTTTATATACATCGGATTTTGAAGTCACCAAGATAGTCCAATATATATCCAAAACTCATTCACAAGAAGTGCTATCTGCTTCAATAAGCACAATACAAGTGGGGTATACATCTTCTGCCACAAATGCTCTTCCTTTGTTATGCTCGTCTTGCAATTATATCACTACTGAAGTACTAACGTACTCAGATGAGTCATTTTCATCAGAGGAAAGACCCCTTCAATCCAGATCTATCTCTTATACATCGTCAATAACACTGACTAGCACCGATCAAAATATGTCAATGTTCACTTACTACTCAAATAGTTCCTCGTGTTCCATTACAAAAAGTTATAAACCGGACATATCAACGTTGACCACCAAGGTACCCGAGGTTTCTTCTGTTTACTCTGTTAGTACTTACCAAGGTCAAAGTCCAATTGTGAGTGTTCCGATGTTGTCTTTCTTTTTGTCTCTCATTTTATATTTATTTCAATTATAATTTTGGCTGGGTTTACAATAAATAGAATTTAATTTATAATCATGAATCTATAAAGATGCTAGTTTAGACTTTCTTCTCTCCTTCCGCTCCTTTTTGTCTCTTTCAATCAATTCTTGTCTGTCGCTTTCTTCAGGTGGCATCCCCATCTTAGCTCCTCTCCTCCTTGCTCCTTCCCTCGACCAAAACTCATTCCTATACATCTCCCAGTTTTCTCTTATATTTGTACTAAAGATTCTCGGGTTTAAAACTAGCTTGACCTCAGTTGCCCCTACTCTAGGCTGAGCTCTGTTCTCCATTGCAGATATCAATTGTTGGGCTTTCAAGCCTAATCTAATTTTCAGAAGTGGGCCTGCCCAATTTAGCATCATCTGAAGAAACACAGCAACCAAGTGCAGAAAGTACCGAATAGCATCAATGAGCTTTTCACTCATGGGTGTTTTAACTTTGGTCAATCTCACATTCAACTGTCGTAAACCTTTGTTAGCAGACGACAAAAACTTTCTTGGTAGCACAATTGTACGATGGTATTCTCCTGAGATATAGTATAAGAATAAGGTGACAATGGTGATGAGGGAGACAAATTGATGCATCACACGAAGATACCCATTGGGTGGGACCGGCTTGAAGAATAAATGGTAAAATGAGAGAGCCAAAAGAAGTGAAAGAATAGTCAAAAATAGCATATATTTGTGCCTCAATGATTTTTGAGAGTATACTTGTTGTCGGAGAGACTCCTCTAATATCAATAAGTTTTTAAAACTATTAGCCGCTGGTGGCAACTCATCCCTGTTTTTGGAAGGTCTTCTCTTCCCTCTACTTCGGCTTCTAGAGCTGTGTTGATAGGATAGGTCCCTTTTACTCTTCGGTGTCTTTGGGGACTGTGAAAATGATCTCACAGATGCATCACTCTCCAATCGATTTCTTCTAAAGGGAGATCGTATGGAAAACTCTGAACTGCTGTATGATGCTACATCTGAATCTGATGAAACTGCAAAGTCGTCGTCTCTAGAGCTGAGAGGAGTCAAGTGAGGTAATTTGGAATCACTAAATGTTGGAGATGGATGTAAATAAGGTGAGTTCAATGGACTCAGCTCTGGAGAATTCCTGGGCGACAGCGCTTGCGATTCGGCATCCATTACTGTAGCACTGAATGATAATGTTAAAAAACAAAGGTTTTTTCTATGGTTTGTCCAAAGCCTTTATGTCTTGTCGTGGTTGAATACCAACAAGCAGCTTTTTCTGTGATATTTTTAGTGGTGTTTTTATCATTTGAAAAAAGATGTTATATGATACACTTTACAAACAATTCTTCGTAGCTACTAAAACCGACAGCAGAGCTTCGCAAACAACTATGACACGCACGTATAAGAGTAGTCCTAGAAAGCCTTTTTGATAGTCACTTAATAGCTGGTTACAGTACCTCGCACCGGCAGCTTTGTGCAAATTATCGCCAGCCAGCCAGCCCCGGATATCCATATCCCACTTATCAGAAAAAAATTGAAGGACGCGCCTCCAAATCTCTCATATCGAGACCTGACATAATCAATTAGTACTAATCACACCAGTTGTACAATCATGAAAACTATAAAAGAAGAGTCTGTGGATTCCACTAATGAGCTGAGATCAGTGACAGCGGTGGAATATCTCGAGAATCAGATGGCTTTGTAAGTATCGATGAATAGAGAATTAGCTCCAACTCAATACTGACTGGAAAATATCACCATGCAGAGAAAGAGAGGCTCGTGAGTTGATGCCTTATGACCCCAACGTTTGCACATATACTATGGGACTGCTACGTCAGAATGTTTATGCGTGCTTGACCTGTTTCAACGAAGACGCAAAAATGCTGGGTATATGTTACTCCTGCTCTATCCAATGTCACTCCAATCATGAATTAGTTGAGTTGTTCAGCAAAAGAGACTTCACCTGCGATTGTGGTACTACAAGAATGAAACACAATGGGGCTTGCAAATTAAGGCTCACTCCAGCCAATTCTTCTTCATCAAGAAGGGCCTCTTTTTCTTCAACAACGTCCTCAGATCGTGAGAAGGCCCCAGCAGAGGACGTCCCCTCCTCATCAAACAAGTACAATCAAAATTTCAAAGGGGTGTTTTGTTCCTGTTCCAAACCGTATAATCCTTTAGTAGAAACCGGGAACATGTTTCAATGTCACTTTGGTGAGGTATGTGGAGAAGATTGGTATCATGATGAGTGTATCATGGGGTTCAAACCCGGTTTCATGGGCGATCGTAAAAGCGAGTATATAAAAAGTAATGAAAAAAGTGTGAATCTATTGGAGTCTTTGCCAGAACCAGGAGTGGATGCTGCAGATATGGCGCAAGAGGCTGACAGGGAATTTGATGACGATATAATCCCTATACCGGGTTTTCCTGGACTTGATGATTTCGACTGCTTCATTTGTTGGAAATGTATCGAGAAGTATAAATGTGCTTTCGCAGAGCTTCCGGAGGATATAACACTACCCAAGATGTATCACATAGAAGAGGTATCGATGATCGCCAGAAAAATGATGTTGGAAGTGGGCACAGATAAGGATAACAATTCTAAGCGAAGAAAAGTTGATTATCTCTACTCTGTGTTTTTAAAAGATGGTTTTCGAATGAAATTAAGAAATATAGCTCAAGATGAAACTACTGAGCTCAAGAAGTTGTCTAGCGTGTTGAAAATGTATCCTTATTTATACAAAGATGATCCCATTTACGATCCAGATGAAGATTCCGACCTCAACGACGACAATTCTTCAATATACGATTTAGGATCCAAAATTTTGAACCAGTTGCCCAGAGAAAAGGCAATTGAGAGTGTGAAGGCCTACAATGATATCAAGTCTAGATTGACTGAGTTTTTGAAACCTTTTGCAGATAATGGGAAAGTTGTCACGGAAACTGAGGTAAGAGATTTCTTCCAGCAAGTGAAGGAGGAAAATGGTCTTTGAACATATGTATAGCTATATACATAGACCAACATGAACTAATCAAATCAAACTGTCTCATCAATCATCAAAGCCTTGATATTAACATATGAATCAATACCGTACTTCGAACCTTCTCTTCCGAAACCAGATTCGCCCACACCACCAAATGGTAATGGGGCATCTGATATCAAGCCAGTATTTACTCCAATCATGCCAACGTGTAACTTCTGTGCAACTCTCATGATACGAGAGTGATCCTTCGAGAAGAAGTAACCCGCTAATCCAACCCTGGTATCATTCGCCTGTTCGATCACTTCCTTTTCAGATGAAAACCTGAAAAGAGGAGCAACAGGCCCAAAGGTCTCTTCTTTCGATATCAACATCTTGTCTGTGACGTCTCCCAAAACTGTCAAATCATGAAAGAATGGGCCAATAGAAGGTTGGTGATGGCCACCAATCAACACTTTTGCACCCAATTTTTTTGCATCCTTGATATGTTCTTGGACCTTAGACAATTGCTTTTCGTGAATAACAGGGCCATGCGTGGCTGTTGAATCGAAGCCATCCCCTAACTTAGTAGTCTTCTTGATTGTGTCAACTAATTTATGGCTGAATTCCTCATAAATTGACTCATGCAAGTAAACTCTGTTAGCACATACACAGGTTTGTCCCGATTGTCTGAATTTACAAGACATTAGTTGCTGAACTGCGTGATCCACATCAGCGTCTTCAAAGACTATAAATGGGGCATTTCCTCCCAATTCCATTGAAAGTTTCTTCAACGAATCTGATGATTGCTTCATCAAAATTTTCCCAACGTTGGTCGACCCCGTAAATGATATCTTCAGCACTGATGGGGATTCGCAAAACAATTTTCCAAAAGCTGCAGTTTTCTCATGAGATGTGGGTAACAAGTTCAACACACCCTTCGGTAATCCAGCTTCAGCTGCAATGTAACTTAAAGCCAAAGCTGATAGTGGAGTTTCTGCAGCAGGTTTGATGACAGAAGTACAACCAGCTGCGATTGCGGCACCAAGCTTCCTTGTTATCATGGAAGATGGAAAATTCCAAGGAGTCAAAATACCAACAACACCAACAGGCTCTTTTAATGTATAAATTCTCTTTCCAGGTGTACTGGCAGATATGACATCCCCATAAATTCTTGTTGCTTCTTCGCTGAACCATTGGAAGAAGCTCGCGGCGTACGCAATCTCACCCATCGAGTCGGCTAAAGGCTTACCATTCTCGAGAGTTATGATTTTGGCCAAGTCTTCTTGATTTTCCATCATCAATTCGTACATGTTCCGCAAGATCCTGCCTCTCTCCTTAGGAACTGATTCTGAGAACAGATCAAAAGCAGTCTTCAGCTTATCAATGGCTATCTTAGCATCAGATAAATCCAAATTTGTGACACCGGTGAAAACATTTCCCGTTGATGGGTTAATAACATCAAATTTTTTATCTCTAGCTATCCACTCTCCATTGATGTATGCATCAGTAATGAAGAGGTTTTGATTTTTCAAATCAATTGGAGCCGAAACAGAGGAGTAACTTCTGCATCTCAATTGCATTTTAAATTGTCTGCTGCTTAAGTTCAATCTTCTTGACAACATTTCGAAGCCTTTAACTGATTTATGATAGTTTAAACATTGTTAAATTGCCTTAAGCAGTCTTATATAAATTTGCGCTACCGAAAGGAGGGGAGAGAAAGCTTCGGCTCCTCTTCTCAAACTGCCGCTGCGAAGGGCAACATATTAACACATATAAAGACCACTCACTCACTTGCTTGTTATCATGATAATGTAAGAGAGCCCAGAAGGAAACCTCTAGCTTTTATTTGCTTGATGACCAAGCCTGATGAGACTTTCCGTAGATCTCTATACTTACGATTCATTTAAACGTACACAGGTAATTACTCAGTGAGGGAAAAAAACATTCATGAAACGCAAAAAGCTTTGAAAAAGGCGAAAAAGAGTCAAGCACACCATCACATTACTGGACTGACACAGCTTCACCCACTCAATCACAACATCTTTGGTAGCACCACCGCTTATATTTAAATGTCAGATAACTCTACTCCTACGCTAAACTACCATGAGGTGGAGCTAAGAGAACAAGATAGGTGGCTCCCCATAGCTAATGTGCTGAGACTAATGAAAAATACGTTACCATCCACTGCAAAAGTCTCGAAAGATGCAAAGGAATGTATGCAAGAATGTGTGAGCGAATTCATATCATTTGTCACATCTGAGGCATCTGACAAATGTCTCATTGATAAGAGGAAGACAATCAATGGTGAGGACATCTTGCAATCAATGCACTGTTTAGGATTCGAAAATTACGCAGAGGTGTTGAAAATTTATCTCGCTAAATATAGAGAACAACAGGCATTGAAACAGGAACGCGGGGAGGTGAATAGTCGCAAAAAGTCTAACAGCAAAAAGAAGACCGAACTTCAAAATATGGTGGAAATTCAAGGCGATCCTAGTCCTGTCTTGAATGAAGCAGAGGTCACTGACAATGGTAATGATCAATTTATATCAGATTACATAAACGATGACGGGACAAATAATGATAATGGTAATGTACAGCTACTGCTCAGTGAAGATGAGCTCCGTGATAAAAATGGAAATTATGCCACCGGTATTCAAGAAAATGACACAAAGGATAAGTCAAGTACGAACAGCGGCGAGATTGTGGCGGAAGAGATAAATATAAAACGAGAAAATGAGTTCAACAGTGTGGGATATTTGCAGCCCACATCAGGCAATGACAGCGTATTGTACCAGTATGAAAGTGGGTTCTAGTTTATTTATTATATGTATCATAATGTATTTATTTGGGAATGAATGCAATTTAGTAGCACATTGAATAGGCAAACAGAGAGAGAGAGACTGAGACCGAAGACATAACAGCACTGAGAACATAAAATTGGTTTGAGTAAGAAGTTACATCTGGCTGTTCACCAATCTAAGTAAACTTCAAGCAGGGCGCCTGCAAGCTGAGTACCATTCTTACACCATATTACTGTTATGGTTGGTCAATAGGACGGGTGTTAATGGTGGGGAACAGAATTGTGGGGAATTTTTGGCTGGATAGAGAGATCCCCTAAGGACTTTGTTCGTTGGGTACGACACAAAATGATTTATTTGTAATCAAATCCATGGAAAATGAGTCATGATAAGCAGATAGGAAGCTCCATGAAAATGGAAGTTATTTATCGAACCCTGTTTGTTAAAAAAAGAGGGCAATGGGTGACACATGTGTTCTTAGTCTTGAGGAACTAAAGTATACAGGATGGCAAGCCAGAAAAAATGTCAGAAAGCTAACTGGCTCCTTTTCAAAACTAACCGGACATCTCTTAGACTGCATCAACCGATCTCATGTTATAAATACACATCATATAAGTCGTGTATTTTAAGCTTAACTTTGCTTTAATAAGCTCCTAAAAATTCGAACATTTTTTGATTTCTCTATAAGTCGCCACTAACTCACTACAACTGTTGATATCACAAAGTCAGTTACCTTCGGCTGAAAACGCTAGAAATTCAAAATGTATTGTTCAAGAGGCTACCTGACTTCTTCAATGGGACTAGCGAGGAAATTTGAGTTTCAGGTGAAGCGTTATGCCTCTACCTTATCAAGTTTTCAGACTGAGATCATTATGAAAAAGTCTCTCGAGGGAGAGACCAGGAATTTACTCAAACTGTTGAAAGCTGGTAATCCTCATGTTAGAGCATTGGATGACAGCATCGTCTTGGCGCCAATGAATCAAACCTTGATTACAAGACTGAATGTTCCAAATAATTTTCTCACCCAAAATTTGTCAGCAAAGAATAATTTTGTACAAGCCAAGTCAGATAAGGAATCAGAAGATACCACAACAGAAGATGTCCCAAAAAATGAAACGATTGTTGAAAATGAAACTGAAAAAAAGCAGGAGGATGAAGTGCCAACGCTGCCTGAAAATGACTCTAAAATCGTTTCCGGGAAGGGAGCAGGTCTGTCGTCTGCAGAAAGCTCTGCTGGTGCTGGTTCATCTACTCCACCTGCTGATGGTGGCGATAATGGGGAGGCTCCTCCGAAATCCCCTAAACGCTCAAAGTCAGAGGTGGCTTATGAGTTGCCTGAAGTGTATCCGCAAATTTTGGCATTACCATTATCAGGGCGTCCGTTATTCCCAGGCTTCTACAAATGCGTCGTCATCACGGATATAAATGTAATGAAGGCCATCAAAGAATCCATGAACAAGAATCAGCCCTATATTGGGTGTTTTCTTTTCAAAGATGGAGAGCTGGAAGGTGACATCATCAAGTCGAAGGATGAAGTTTATGAGACCGGTGTTTTGGCCCAAGTCACATCTACTGTCTTCTCTAGAGATGTTGAAACTGGGAATGAAATCTTAACAACAGTTTTTTATGTGCATAAAAGAATAAAGATTGACGAATTAATTCCCCCACAGGAGGCCAAGAGTTACCAGGGTGATCTGAAGGAAGCTGATGGTTCTACTCCTGAGAAAGCTCTCAAAAAGAAGGAAATAATAAGAGGAATCACTGGGGAAAGAGAAGGTGATGCTCCTCGTAAAAAGAACCAAGAAATTGACGAAGATTTGGATGAGAAGGTTTTAGAGCTGGAGGTTATAACGAAAGAAGACGTTGATGCTTTTATCGATGAGGAAGATGATAATCCAACCGCTTATTTGAAAAAATATCCAGTCACATTGGTGAATGTTTCTAATGTTGAGGACTTACCTTATGACAAAAAATCCCCGATGATAAATGCATTAACGGCTGCGATTCTTCAAGTCTTCAAAGATATATCGGGAATGAATAAAGTTTTCAGTGATCAAATGGCAACATTCTCATCCTCTTTACAAAAAGATGTTTTCCAGAGTCCTGAGAAGTTGGCTGATTTTGCTGCCTCGTTGTCGGCTGCTGAAGTAACTGACTTACAAGAAATTTTGGAGTGTTTAGACATTGAGAAGAGATTGGAATTAGCTCTCGTTGTCTTGCACAAAGAACTCACAAACAAGAAGTTGCAGAAGGACATTGATAAAGACTTAGAGGAGAGGATGTCGAAAAGACACAGAGAATATCATCTTAATGAGCAATTGAAGTCAATAAAAAAGGAGCTTGGTATTGATGATGGAAGGGACAAATTGATCGCAAAGTATAATGAGAGAGTCAAAAGCTTGAAAATGCCAGAAGAAGTGAAGAAAGTTTATGATGATGAAATAAACAAACTTTCGTCATTGGAGCCTTTAATGTCAGAGTTTACAGTTACAAGAAATTATCTTGATTGGATTACTCAAGTACCATGGGGTGTGGAAACTAAAGACGAATATAGCATCAAAAAGGCTGTAACGGTATTGGATGATGACCATTATGGTTTGAAAGATGTCAAGGATCGAATTTTGGAGTTCATTGCCGTTGGTAAGTTGTTGGATAAAATCAACGGTAAGATCATTTGTTTTGTTGGGCCACCCGGTGTTGGTAAAACTTCTATCGGGAAATCAATTGCTCGTGCTTTGAATAGAAAGTTTTACAGGTTTTCTGTAGGTGGTTTGAGTGATGTTTCTGAAATCAAAGGTCATCGAAGAACATACGTTGGTGCTATTCCTGGTAGAGTAGTTCAAGCATTAAAGAAAACTGAGACAGAAAATCCTTTGATTTTGATAGATGAGATCGACAAAATATCACACAGTCATAGTGTTAATGGAGGGGATCCTGCCGCTGCATTGTTGGAGTTATTAGATCCTGAACAGAATAATGCTTTCATGGATAATTACATGGACGTTCCTATTGACTTGTCAAAAGTTTTATTCGTCTGTACCGCTAATACCTTAAGCACGATTCCTGGTCCTTTGCTAGACAGAATGGAAGTTATCGAGATTTCTGGTTATATTGCTGATGAGAAAGTCAAAATTGCTGAAAGGTATTTGGCTCCCGCTGCAAAGAAGGCATCCGGTTTAGAGAATGTCAATGTCAATCTTACCGCAGATGCCATAGACTCTTTGATTAAAAATTATTGCAGAGAAAGCGGTGTCAGAAATTTGAAAAAGCAGATCGAAAAAATTTACAGAAAAGCTGCATTAAATGTTGTGAGAGAATTGGGTGATGAGGAGGTGGATGAATTGAAAGAAGAGGAAATTGAAAAGGAAAAGGAACTGATTCCAGAAGAGACTCAAGAAACCGAAACTAAAGAGGCTGAGGTTGACAAGACTGAGAAAGCAGAGGAACTGAAGGAAGAAGAAAAAATTCCACAGATAGTGGTTCCTGATTCTTACAAAATCGAGATAACTGCTGAAAATTTGAAGGATTATGTCGGACCTCCAATCTTCACAGCTGATCGTCTCTACGAGACTACACCCCCAGGTGTTGTCATGGGTCTTGCGTGGACTTCCATGGGTGGTTCAGCTTTGTACATTGAGTCGGTGTTAGAGCAAGCCATCAATAAAGATTCTACACCAAAAGTTGAGATAACAGGACAATTGGGCGATGTCATGAAAGAAAGTTCCAGAATTGCTTACTCATTTTCCAAAATGTATTTAGCAAAACACTTCACAGACAACAGATTTTTCGAAAGAGCTAAAATTCATTTACATTGCCCAGAAGGTGCTACACCAAAAGATGGTCCATCGGCTGGTGTTGCCATGACGTCTTCGTTCTTATCATTGGCCCTAGATACGCCTTTGGATCCTGCAGTTGCCATGACTGGTGAGTTAACGGTGACAGGAAAAGTGCTAAGGATTGGTGGATTGAAAGAGAAGACGATCGCTGCCAAGAGATCAGGTGTCAATACGATTATCTTTCCTAAGGATAACATGGCTGACTGGTTAGAACTACCTGAGAATGTTAGAGAGGGTCTCACCCCAGTTGCCGCTGATTGGTATGATGATGCCTTCAAGGTGTTATTTCCTGGCGTCACTCAAGAATATGGTAACAACGTTTGGAAAGCTCAATTTGATAAAATTGAGGAGGAGAAAAAACTGGAAAACGAGACACATAAGTGATGGAAGGAAGAGGTTGTTTTGAGCTGTATATTGTTTTGTTAAGACTTGAAACAATGTCGTTTTTATTTTGTATATAATAAGTCATAATTTTCATAAACTACAAGTACAAATTGATGGTTTTAGCTGTTTATTAGGCAATATAAAGGTGTCACAGAAAAATATAGCAAACTGTATTCATAAGAATGGTCAACATCGACGACACCTTAGCCACCCACCATACATGCTGAACAATAAAAGGGCACACGCTGTAATGATACTCCCATTCCCGGTCACCAAAATGACCAGTCAACAAACCTACGTTGCCCCCAAATTCTCCCATCACTGAACGCACCACGATTTCTTTGATATAATGTTCGGAATCAATATTTTTTGAGGCGACCCATTCAGATCCATGTTTGTTATAAACACTTTCACATCCCTCGTGATCATGACCAGTTAAAATCACACCAGACTTTCCATTTTTGAAAATGCTGTTCAATATCTTCTGTGTTGGGCCTGCTTGAATGTGATTTTCTGATTTGATCTTTCCCCACATATAATCCATTTTCGAAGTTGTGTTGTCGAAGTACTCTACCAAAGGTTCATCCACACATAGGCCCCTCTTTTTATAGAAAGGTACGTGAGTCAAGAGGACTGTGGACCCATTGAAAGGCCTACTATCTAAGTGCTCAATGAAAGACCAAGTGTATTCCATAAATCTTGGCTCCACAAAAGGACCATCAATTTGCAATGAGTTCAAAACAACAATTCGCCAAGGATGATCAGTCTTCATATCATACTCAATATAGTAGTTGTCTTTTCCCATAATTTTGAAAAAACGAGCCATATGTTGATAAGTCACATCTCCGTTACCGATATCATGATTACCAGATACGTTGATGAATAATGGTTCATCTTTTATATTTGCTGAAGTCCAGTCATACACATCTTCGTAGCCAAAATCAAATTCTTTTTTATCTAGTGTTTCTTGAAACCACTCCATAAATTGGTTCCAATCACACTCATCATTTTCATCGATGAAATCGAGGATATCACTAACATGCTCTTTGGGTCTCGAAAATAGACGTTGAATGTACCTTCTTGATCTGTTGAAAAATTCTCTATCTAAAATCCACTGTGAGGAGAACAAGTCACCCATGACTGAAACATGTGATGGGCTCAATCTCATTCTCATTGTATTGTAAATGTGACCAATATAATAATCGTTTCCATATGTATCAAGTCGTGTAATGTATGGTGTTGATGGCCATGTTCCTTTAATTTGAGGATCTCCTACCAGAAGAAGTCTGAGGTCTTTTGGACCACCATTCTCTTCTGTTATTGATGCATCTAGACTAGCCGTCTTCAATATGTACTGATCAAGTAAATCACCAAAATAGGGAATGTTCAATATCTGAAGATAGTATGGTGAAAGAGATTCTTCGATGGAAGACTTGTTGGGAAGATACCACGAGCACTTTTCCGCGTTCAAACTTGGGTATGTGAATATGTATAAGTTTAATACAATCGAAACAATCGTGAGTCCATAAGTAATTCGAGCAAAAGCTTGCATCTTCGTCACCATTTTGGACAGTAGTACTCTAAAGGATTTTTCATGTTTATTTGACAACTTTCTATTTTTTCGCGAGTCAATCAATACACTTTTTCTATAATATACAAGTTACACTTTAACCAAAGACCACCGTTCAACGATAGCCATAGGAACCTCCATGGACACTATAGCCCCCATGCGACGAGACGGCTGTGCGACCTGACTGTCTTCCTTTAGCAGCCCTGTTGATCATGATCTGTTTGAAGCCATTACATAAACTGGTCATGTCTGGATAGATCTCGCCTGAAAGCTCATAGCCCTGAGGTAAGGCACGAACATGCCAGGTTGTTATAGGTGCTTGTGGTCCAGTCTTGAACAACAAATAAAACCAGCCAGGATGTTTTCTGTTATAGCAGAACGTGTAACTACTTCTGGCTTGTGCCAGAGAGTATTTTTGAAGCCAGTCCTTGACGTCATCCAATGGGGCCTTTCTGAACTTATCATGAGTGGTCATTTGCAGAATGGTTTCTGTCAACCCTTCGATATATCTACTGATAACCTCATCCAAATCGTCAAATCTCTCTTTTTCAATGGTGAAAAAAGATGTATTATCCTGCTTCATATGTTGGATCAAAACAATGTGTTCGTATAGTTGATCAGCAATCTTCAACGTAATGGCATAATGGTCTTCACCCAACGAAGAAGGCCTTATGACGCATTCGCCAACGAGCCTTGGGGCAAGATAATCTTCTGCTTGACGAGAGTTAAAATCGTGGAATAATGGATGCAGCAAACGCTTGGAAGATCTCTTTTCGGCGTGCTCCTTTGCCTGTTCGATCGCCCTGTCATTTGCTTCTGCTGTAAAATTCCATAGGCCATCTATTTTCTCATACTTCGATTCGTTAATGTAATTTTCTATGTCTCTTCTTAGCAAAGATGCCTCAGCCTTGAAATTTTCGTAATCGACATGCAACATACAAGCTTGCACTGTTTGTCCAGGAGCATAGCTCACATTAGAATCATAATCTTTCAAAAACTCCTCATCGATTTTACACTCGACGTTGAATTGAGTGTTTCCGATCACGAACCTGTCACGAACGATCTTTAATGTTATTGGCAAAATACTGTTTTCGTGGAATGTTTCTCTTGACTCCCCGGTTAACATGTGAAAGACATCGAAGATGCTCAAACGATGGAAAGACCTTCTCAATTCCTCGTAATTTTGTTGCAATTCTTCTTTAATCAGCTGTAATGTAGATCTCTTTTTGACTTTGAATCGTTCCTCTAATTCATTTCCGTAGTCTTCTAAAACTAAATCATTCAATTTCTCAACACCTTCATTGTACAACTGGTTGATCACACTTCCACGATCATCTGGATCAATATCTTCCTCATCTAACTCCAACGTGTCGGCAGCCATTTTAATTGCTAAATCATAATCTTGGGGATGAATTCTGGTGGCATCCAAAGGATCTGCATCACTGCTATTGTTGTATGGAATCTTCAAAAATGATGCACAATTAACAAAAACATATCTTGCTGTGATTTGTTGCGTTATCAAATCTGCTCTTGTCACCAAAGTGGAGCCTTTACTTTGAATGTTCTGGATCATCCCGCTAGCCTTACGAGGACCTAATCCTGCGACATAAGGCAACAGCTTAGCTAAGTAGTCATCTCTGATAGCTTCGTTTATATCAACACCAACTTGGTTCACCATATCGACAATAGCACTTTCTAAGGCTTCATAAAATTTTTCCTTCGATAGAAGTGATTGATGTTTATGAATTGCCAACGAAGTCAAGTCTGAGTTCAACGCGATGTATTCCATTAAAGGTTGTTGAACATACCTGCCAATGGCGATGGTGAATCTTCCCAATTGAGACTTATCAGGAAATTCAAGTTTTGCCCTCTCAGAATTTTCAAAAAGTCTTGGTGTCTCGTTATTTACCCATAGCAACTCTAAGAGCGGTGGCTGGTTGCCTTCTGTACCATAATCCAAATCAGGTTCCTCATTGACAGTGAGGGCAGATTGCTTGATAATGTTGTCCACAATGTCATATAAAGTTAATTTGGTATTTACATTGTAACCAGAGATGGCTATGACATCCGGTTTGGTTTGTATGACGTGTTTTGTAAAAGCAGCAACGAACTCATCATCTTTTACTTGTTCATCAAACTTGACAGTTCCTTCCACCTCTCCTTCGGTATTCACTACAGTGGCAATAACAGCATCCTGACGGTTACCATAACCGTTACTAATCGCCAACACTCTTGGGATCGTTCCTTTTCCATACCCAGCTGGTTTGTAAGGTGCTTGATCCAATTTCTTGGTGAATCTCTTTCTTGTCTCGTAAAACAACTTATTTTCGGAGTCACGGCGAATTTCTTCGATGACATTCAAGGAGACGAGGGGTCCGACCTTTTTCAAAGCGATATTCAATGCTTCAAGCCTCAAGTTATTCCATGACTCTGCAATTTCAGATGAATAATCAGATTTCAAATACTTCTCGAATATATGATTACCAAACGAGCTTATGTCAAAGTTTACCTTGATTATGATATATCCCAAGGATTCAGCCTCCAACATCCTCAAAAACAAATCAGGCCTTTCAACAAAAGTGGAAGTTGGGTGATTTACAAGATACTTGAAATCACCGTACGGCCCGTTCTCGTCTACCTTGACCTTACCTTTTTCTGTCAATATAACATCTACTTTGGAATAACGTTCATAATTTAATCTGACCTCCTTGCGAAATCTTGGATTGGTGAAAATCTCTTCGGCATAGAAGTTCTTCACACCTTCCAATGCTTGTTCCAGGTTGGCGAAAAGTACATTCTCCCCAACGTAGGGCAAAACTTCTTTTTCTGGCTCGGTGGATGGATCACTAGTCGTGTAGGTTCTTGATTTTGCAATAATATTCTCTGCAAACTCTGAAGCTTTTATACCTATCAAAGTGACAACCTGATATACTGGATCATTTCTGATTTTCTCATAGATAGCATACTTGGAATGCTTCTTTTTAGAGAAACCTGTACCCAAAGACAACGAAGCATCTTTCAACTCTTTCGAATAAACAAAGTTAAGATAATCGCTTAGATCTTGCAATTCAACCATCGATTTCACCTGATCGATCTCCTCGTTGTATAACCCATCATACTTTTCAAGTGTGTTAAAAGAGTTTTTGATAGAGATCTTGGTATCATTCAAATGGTGATAGTCAATATCCAATTGGACAATTCTCCATAGATCATCCTCATACAACAACTTCTGAACCTTCAACACATTATCATAGTCACTGTAAGTATGCAATAAGTAGTCACGGCGGTGATTCCAGATAAATGGTACTTCATAGTTTTCTTTTGAGATGAATTCTAGCACCGTCCTTACAGACTTCTTGAATTCGGTTTGGAATTCAATTGCGCTATTCAACAATTTGGTTCTAAAGCGAACCATTTGCTGGAACACCCACTCCACTTCCTCCTCAAACTCCTCATCATCCAAATCATACTTCTCGATACCCTCACGTAGAACTTGATATCTTTCAGGGATATCAGTAGTCCTTATTTTATTATCTGCCTCGGTTAACATACGATCCTTCAACTCGGATTGTTCAAATACATCAGCTAACTCTGTTGGTTTCAATGTCTGTTCCTCTTGAATCTCAGCACCTTCATCTTCTTCCTCAAGAGCCCACTCATAATCTCTTCCATCACCGAAAATGTCATCCAATTCAGCCAAATTTTCTCTTTCCCCCTCTGTCATGTGTAACGCCGGCAGTGGATGTATTTGTCTCTCTCTTTGCCTAGGCTCATCGTCTGAAAACTCATCCTCTTCAATGAAATCATCAAATTCATCGTTGGCCTTTGTTGGTTCCAGGCCATCTTCGTCTTCGTCTTCGACATCGGAGAACATATCTGTCAATCCTCTGCCAGCTCTATCGTCTTCTATTTGATCATCATCAGCATTTTCTGCACGCTTGAGACGCTTAAAGCTAGAAGAATTTGATTTGTGTCTTGGAGCAGCACCAGAATTCTCAAGAAGTAAGTCTAAATCATCCTCATCCAACACGTCAACATCTTCTTCTGGATGAAGCTCACGAACTCTCTTTTTCTTTTTGTGACGTCTCTTTTTACTAGTCTCGGTTATTCCATCTGCACCATCATCTTCCTCATCATCCACAATGAAGCCTTCTCTGACTTCTTGCATTGCTTCTTCGTCATCGTCGTCATCATCCTCCTCTGATGAGTCTGCAATTTTATTCGTGTGATCTTCTTGATTATTCACAGAGTCGTCAGGATTATCTGAGAAATTGTCTTGAATCTCTCGTTCATCTTCTGCAGGGAAGGAAGACATAATACAGATCTTTGTTACAACTTCAATGCTAGTGTCGAATGCCTTGTCCAAATTTTTCAAATCAGCCAGCCCTTTACCGATAACAGACCACTTATAAATTTTGTAATGTAAAAGATCTCAAATAAGTGATTTTTACAAAGAGAATTTGCAAACAAACTGATCTTTAAGAAGCAAGAGTCAATTCAAAACCTCGAAATCAGATGAGCTAGGAAATGACAAGATCAATATAATCGCCAACTGTTTATGTTTAAAATGTAGTCTTTCCTCCAATTTTTTTTTCTTTCTACAAAAAAATTCATTTGGTGGAGGCCGGGTAAATCATATAATTATCAATTTGAAGTATACAAACATCTTATAATAAATGACCGTCTATCCATATAGGCAGGGAACCACAAGTGTGGGTTCATATTTGTCTTTGCTCTACTCAATAACACTGAATAGATAATCTTCAAAATTTGGATTCAATTCAGTTGACTGCCATATGAGTCCAGATTAAATGGTTTGATCAATTTTTTATAAAGCACTTCCTCTTTCGAAAGAATCTTTAAGCTCTTTTGTATACTTTCCATAGTGACGATCCAATTTCTCGTTGAACTGTTTGTTTTTATCATTGATGAAACTGCTTGTATTATCGGTTTTCCTTCTTTTATCCATTTTTTGTAATTTTCTCCGACTCAGCTCCTTGTAGTCCTTTACCACTTTGCGGGCCTTCTCCTTGGGCACGCTATCCAGGAAGTCCATACCAATTTGCACATCTTTCGATTGCTTGTCATACAGCTGCTGATCGATGTGCATCTTGGATGATTGTTTCACGAAGGCCAGCTCAGCTAATTGTTCAAAGTTTTGAAACCCTTCTTGCTTCAGTTGCATCTTTTCCTCCCATCTCTCTATCTCTTCTATCGAATAATGAAGATCTTCTAGTCTTTTGGACTTCCCCACAAGCTTTTGAGGTTTCTGGGCCTGTCTATCTTCGGAGTCATGCTTCAGCTTCTCAAGTTCATCGAGAAGTTTCAGCTTTTCAGACTTGGCAAGCTCCCTTTTGTTGAGAAGCATCTGCTTTTGCTTCATCAGCTTCAACTGTTTGAACTTCAGATACCTTTCCTCTTCACTCATTTTATCTGTCAAATATGAGATTCACTGTATGTTGTTATCAATGTCGATAAGTCAAATCATATAAATCAAATTAACCAGATAAAAAAATCGAAAAAATAAAATAATGTTTAACAGGATCTAAAAAATCGCCAATTGTGCAGGATGAATGTTGATAGCTTATTTAGCAAGCGGAAGTTGGATAATGAAACTGCACAGATGGGACTCTCTACGAAGAGAGCGAACACGCTGCAAGAACCAGAATTAAAAATTTTGGAGATGCTTCAAAGTGGCGGTGATGACCTGAATCAGAAAGAAGAGATCTACGATACAAAGTGGTTGCAAAGGACACTTATTCGATTGAAAAAGTCCATCATGGAAAATAATAGATTGAGAAATTCTTACAAAAACGATCCTAGAAAATTTCTCGACTCTGAATTTGATTTGAATGAGTCTATCAAGGTGCTTTCGAGTTTGAGTTTCATTGAAGACAGCTCCTTGATCGCCGATTTCTGTCTGCATGATACGACGTTGTCTTTAGTATCTTTGATGAAGACACACCCAAATATTGATGTTTCCAATCAAATAGTGAAAGTTTTGAATGAACTTTTGGAGAGCAATGATGAAGATGAAGTCGACGAAAACGTTCAGCAGAGCATTTCCTCATTATTTGTGAGAACAAAATTCACATTTATATTATCTGATCATATCATTAAGCTTGATGAAATGATTTCCAATCTCTCAGTGAAAGAGACCTTGAGATTAGAATTTGCTGAACACCTATCGGTCGCTTTGGATCTTTTGATAAGGTTGGCAGATTTGTCAGAGGTTAACAAGTTTTTAGTCGACGACAAAAAGTTGAATAAGTTTGTACTCTTAAAACTCCAGATCAATTCAATTAATGACATTGATTATCTCCTACAGTCATACAGTGAGTATTTAAGCTCCTTGATAACAACTACAGCGAATTTCAAAATTTCAAGATTGACAAAATTAATGGAGTCATACAATTTGATTGAGCTATTTTTGATCAATATTTCTGTTTTTATACAGACGAAAAAGGGAGCTGAAATGGAGCAAGAAGAGTATATCGAGAACATAGTAGATTGCTTGTGTTTGTTATTAAGTCTTTCTTCGTTGGCCAAAAGGCAGTTCATTGAAAATGAAGGGTTAGAATTGTTATTTCTTGTCTTTACAAAGAATAGCGAGAATATCTGGGCCATCTCGAAAAGCTTGCAAATACTTTCATACACCATAAACACCAACGATGAAATATCTCACTCAACAGCTTCATCTATAATAGCCAAGGGCGGTTTAAAATACATCTTTAAGCACCTAAATCAGCGACATGGTAAGTTTGTTGTTAGTCTAATTGCTTCCTTTTTCAGATTGCTTGATTTGGAATCTAGTGAAAGGATTAGACTCATAAATAAGTTGTTGGACAAAGATGCTCATAATTTCAAAAAGCTACTCAAACTACGCAAAAGCTATCTGGCGAGAATTGACTTAGAGGAAGACCAGCTTGTGCTGATTGAATTGGGCCTTGATGTGCTACAGACAATCGATATTATTATAGCTTGGTGTTTAATCGAGGATCACGTGAACAATGAGTTTGCCAAACTGATATCATCGGATAGCAAGACTAAGGTGGAGGAAGCATTGAGCGAACAAATTCGAGAATTGAAAGATGTTCTTGTAGAACCTGTAAGTAAAAGTGTGACATTGTCAGACTACACACAAAAGAATGCTCGGGAAAAATTGGAGTTGTTACAAGTATTGGAATCACGGTTGTCAAAAGAAGGTTCTCCGCCAAAAGTAGTCAAATGATGGTTCTATTTTTGTTTTTCAGGTCATAGAAACGAAGAAAATTTAGATTTTACGCATGCACTGGGAAAAAAAAGATCAGGTGGTTGTGTTATCAAATCAAAATATTATATAAGATGTACATGACCTGTCAAATTATTTTGGCAACAATGCCCATTATTAAGTAGTAACTATTCAAGTGAGAATGACAATGTCTGGCAATCATTCAAATACCATTGATGGAGAGAACAAGCTGATCGTGAAGATCTTGGAAGACATGATTGCATATATTGAATGCAACGCTGCCCAAATAAAATCCCCGAAGGATGGGATTAAGCACATCAACATGTATAACAAGGAGCACCACCCGTTGGACAGTGACAAAGTTGTTTTTAATCCAGAACATGATACATTGATTGGTCACGAAATCCTGGCGACGTACGATGCTATCAATATCGATCACATGTTCTCCACAGTTGTACAACTATGCGATGGATCAAATGAAAACTTACTAGAACATTTATGGTCAGCCATTTTATTGGTAGACCACATAATCGACATGATGAGTGACGATATCCTGATGAAGTATTTGTCGATCAAAGACTTCCATTATTTTGTTTTTGTGAATTCTAATAGCTCGGACCAGGTGGAAATCATGAAACTATTGGAAAAAATATTAAAGTTAATCAAGTATGAGAAGACGATTCATATCATAAAGTTATCTACACCTGGGAATTTATATGACACGTTGAGCGATCTAAGACTGAATGACAAGTTGGACAAAATCGATTTATTATTGTTGTTGGATGGCAACGATGAAATCAATTTGGCTAACTTGAAGGTGATCGAGACTTTAGGGTTGGTTCAACCATTGAGCTTCATTATCTCGACTATACAGGATCTGGTTTATTCGAGTTATGTCGAGTGTACTCCATGGGAAAAGAATCGCTTGATGCATAGAGCTATCAAAAATGAATATCCAGGCAGATGGAATTTGGTGTATAAAACCAAATGCATCAAGAGTGCTGACAGTAAAGCGCTTGATATTGAGATGACAAGATGTGTTGAATACTTGGATGGATAAATTTTTGTCTCAGTCGTGAATACCTGACAACTTCGGGAACGCGTGCGTGTATAGGGTAGGTATATGACTGCTTATGCTTTTCTGAACCTTGCAATGTAGAAAGAAATTGATTTTAATCAATGTGAGAAAGAAATTGATTTTAATCAATGTGATGGTAAATTTTATAATGAACTACGGTCTCCATCCAGATAATCCTTAAACACCCAGCATCTTCTGTTTGAACTGAACATTTGGAATGTTCTTTTGGACGAGCTGTGTTAATCGGTCGTTTAGCTAAGTGGAGAAAAATACGCAGAAGTGAAATGAGATACGGGGTAAAATGTGGCAGCCCCCGATTTTGAGTGGTTTTTTTTCTTGTTTTGCTGATGATGATAAGCCGACGAAGTATTGTTCTATCTTCTCTGAATCAGCGTCCAACCAAGCCCACTCATCAACCAATATGGCGAAAACGAATAGTAACGATATCCCTAGCATAATCCACGCTATCAGCGGATCTAGCGGTGGTATCCTCTCAATGTTATTGACGTATCCATTGATCACGATATCTACACTCGCACAGACAGAGAAGCAAAACAAGCTGTCAAAATCATCGATGACATCTACATTGCAAAAGATATACAAGACTCAAGGTTACAAGGGCTTATATTCGGGATTGGAAAGCGCTTTAGTAGGTATCGGGATAACCAATTTTGTCTATTACTATTTTTATGAGTTCACCAAGAAGTTGGTGTTGAAAAACAGAAAAATAAATTTGAGTACACTCCAATCGATGCTCATCGGATGCATAGCGGGCTGTATCACAGTGATATCAACTAATCCAATCTGGGTTGCTAACACGCGACTGACGGTGTTGTCCAAGGAGCACAAGAACTTGAACACTTTGCAAATTATCTTGACTATTTTGCGGGAAAAGAATGGGTTAAAACAATTGTTCAACGGTGTTGCCCCTGCCCTCGTTTTGGTTTCCAATCCAATCATTCAGTACTCAGTTTTTGAACAGTTGAAGAACCGCATAGTAGCAAAGAGTGGTGACATGAGCGCTAATGACGCTTTTTGTCTCGGTGCAGTCGGCAAGTTGCTGGCTACGGGCTTGACTTATCCTTATATTACATTAAAGCTGAGGATGCATTTGCATAAGGATGATGACAGTAAGTCAATGGTGCAATTGATCAATGAAATTTTTTTGAATGAAGGTATTGGCGGATTTTACAATGGCATTTCGGTCAAATTGACCCAGTCTATATTAACTGCTGCTTTCTTATTCTATTTCAAGGAGAAATTAGTCGGAATCAATTATAAGTTGTATAAGGCGTTTTTAAAAGAAGCCAAGTCAATTAGAAGAGAATAGGAAAACACTTTGCTTCAAAGATGTTTTTATATTTCGGTTGAAACGTCACATGGTACTTGAGTTCTTTTCAACAAGAGATTGTCCCTATTTTTCAATATATTATCGTATGAAATAAAATCTACTCATTTCCGTCGACCTGTTCCGGAGGGTTTTCTCTTGCAAACAATAATATCGAGAAGTAATTTCTTAGGCTATGGAGTCTTCCAGAAAGATAAGTTTCGTGTCAACGTGATTGGGAAAAATTGTGGGTGTGAGACTTTCCTCTTATAATTCTTTTCGATAAGAAAAAACGTTGAATTGTAATGAAATCTACTAAAATATTGACCACTATGAGTGATAAAATATTCAGCATAAAAAATGCCTCATATCCAACCATTGTTTACAACTCCAAGCCTTTAGTCAAAAGCCTGGTTTCACCCATATTGGTCTTCGTACCAGGAAACCCAGGTCTTGTTGGGTATTACGTTGACTACTTGTCTCTGGTTCAAAAGAAACTTCCAACTTTCGAGATTCTTGCAATTTCACATGCAGGTTTTACTTACGATGATTCTGAGAACACCAACGAAGTTTTGGGCTTACAAGTGCAGGCTGATCACAAGCGCGAGATTCTCATGAAGTTCGTCACTGAGCCTCGAGACGTTTACATATTAGGCCATTCCGTTGGTTGTTACATCATTCAAAGAATGGTGCTGAAGATGATCGATGATCAGGACCCAATATTGACCCAGATTAAAAAGTTTGGATTCATCACTCCGACTATAAGCGAGATTGGGCTTTCGAAAAATGGTGTTGTGCTTTCGAATTGTTTCCGCTATATACCCAATTTTCATGTACTAGTGAGCAAATTAGCATATGTGACAAAAATGATTCCACACTCCATATTGACCAAGATTTTGAAGTGGAGATTGGGAACTTGCTCCAAATACGCTGTAATTGAGTCTCAGCGGTTGGTTCAATCTCAAAATTTGATTTTAAAGTCTTTGGGATTGGCTAAAGAGGAGATGCTTGTGATTGGTACGGATCACACCTTGAACGAGACATTTTTCAAAGGATTGAAGGAGTATTCGATCAAGTTGTGGGGTTTTTTTTGTCACACAGATTACTGGATCCATAGCGATACTAGAAAGAGTTTGATTGATAAATATTCCAACGAAACTACAAGGTTTGAGATTCATGACGATATGAGCATTGTACATAGCTTTTGCATTAGTTCTAGTGAGAAATTTGCTGGAATAACAGAAAGGGGAATTGACTTTTGATCATGAAAATGAAAATATTCCCTATCTACATATTCAGTTTGACAAACTATATTCCAAAGTCGCCATAAGCTGAAAAAGTTGAGTTTTCCTTTATCTAAACTCTATTGAATCTTGTCTTGGTGTATTCCTGTATTTCCAAAACAAGCGGATCCAAGTCCTTGTGATATGTATCATATTTTTTGAGTACTTTTAATGCAATTTTGAAATGTCCTAAATTTAAAGACCAAACCACGTTGTCACCATGGTAAGACTTGATAATGCCCACGATGGAGACTGCATGCTGCTTGATCAAAGCTTTGATGTTCTTTCTTGTTGTCAAAAACTCTCTATCAACCTCGTTCAACACACCCGCAGCCTTACTAGCCTCTTCTTCTATTGGAGAAAATAATCCACTTCGCCCGATCAAAGATGAGTAAAGTAGCAAGCAACTTAAATGGTAGTTCAAATTGATAATTACTGATTCTGTGTTCTTGAATCTGATTTGAGGGAACTCGGATCTCTCGAGATCATTTGTATATATAACCCGTCTCAAGGAACTGGGGATGTATTTTCCGTAAATATCATTCATCTTTTTCAATTCAACCCATCGCTGAATCAACAAGTTAGCCCGGTATTCTTCAAAAGAGATGACATAAGGCTGGTTGCAATAATCATTCACCAATTGCAAATTATAAGCACTTTTTCTCAACCACCATAATTCATCTTTTTGTCTGAAAAATTCGTCGCCTACTCTTTTAAAATCAATATCGAAATAGTTAGAAATATAATCGGATATCTTCTCATCAAAATCCAAGTTCATGGAAAGTGACAAAACAGTGGTGTTAGGATTCTGTAAAGGCCATCGACTTGGTATATCCCACTTCAACAGTTCTTGTAGATCATTATTCGTGATGACCCAAAATGCTGACTCCAAGAATTCATTATGCTCTAAAGAGTTAAGCTTACCCAAGTCAATCTGGTTCGAGTCCGAGGTCTTTGTTTTCCTCCTTTTATAGCTTGTATCAATGTTCAAAATTTCCTGTAATATGATTCTTGATCCAGTATGATGATTAAAACTGTTTTGCAGATCGCCTGCAAAATCTTCGTAATGATTTAACAATATAGAAGAAATCAAACATCTCGGAAGTATACGATCATTTTGTAGAATTTGCATTCCTAAAAGTTTTAATGCAGAGTTGTAGTATTTCAATGCAAACTTCAGATCAAACTTCTTGGGGCTGTCTCGATGCAAGTATAAAGCACCACAACTCAACATACAGTTGAACATCATCGAGCATTCCTCACATAAAGCTATTTGAGGTAAGTACTGCGAAAAGAAAGAAACATTGCAATAAACATCGAGCCACGGTGCAGTATTGTTCAAGAAGTTAGTCACCAACAAGCTATCCAATGGATCACAGATAAACGGTTCACTACCATTTGTCTTTTTAGCGCAACAGTCCACTTCTAGTTGATAACAAAGCCGAGCAAAACTGGCATCTGATGAATCTTGAGTCCTAATCTTCAATTCTTTCATCAAAGAATTCAAATATGGCTCGCCATATATTTGATTCTTCATTGATCTCAGGTCGTTATCGCTGTCATCTGAAGAAGAGTTATTCTTTTTTAAATTTTCTTCGCTGCGAGCATCACTCGATATGATTGGGTTACGCGGCACTACCTCCGGGCCGGGCACATAAGACGGAGGAGGAGCATTGGGAAAATTTGTCAACGGCATCATCTGGCTTGGATTCAAAAGGCCGCCTCGAGGATCTGTTAACTGATATCCTTCTTGATAAGCTGTGTATTGAGATTGCTGGTAATTTGTTTGAGAAGCAGGTGTTACCATTTGTTGTTGATGAATTGGTAGATATGTCGGTATGTGTTGTATGTGTGGTTGCAGTGATGATAATGGTACAATGCCTGCAGAATAATAATTAGGTGTCAAATTATGAGGTGGTTGTGGATGATTGAAGCCTGGATTGCTTGTGGTGTGTTGAAGATGTGGGTACGGATTTTGAGATGAAGGCGGTGGTGGTAGTAACGATACTGGTGAAGCTGTTGCTGGAAGGTGTAGTGTCAGCTCTCCAGGAACATTCGTCGAGGAAAAAGCACGACTTGGATGTATCAAATCATTGTTCAAACTTCTCATATTATGCTGCAGTCTTTGTGGATTGTTGGAAATGGAGGAATTTGAATTTGTCGGATTATAGATATTTGATGAATAATTACCAAAAGAGATGGAACGATAAGTGGGATAATAAGGAAAAGGCGAAGAATTGGTTTGCATATATGACAAGGGTGCTGATTGAGGATAATTCCTTAATTGGGTAGGGGGAAGAATACTGGTACCATATCTCGTAGGAAAACTCTGGTGTGGAAAATATCTGGGAGGTGTTTGATTGGGGGTTTGTTGATATCTTGAATTCTGGTGAACTTGTCTCAGCTGCTGATTGTAAAGCCTTGCGTCATAACTCTCGATTTTTCTCTTCTCTTCTGTCGTCTCATTAGAATCATTTCCAATTGTAGCATTGATATTGCTTTCATTATTAATATTATTGTTATTGTTTGCTCCTGACATTATAGCAGAATGCTCACTCGGTTTCTCATCAAAATCTGCACAAACAAAAAAAAGTAGTTCAATTATACAGACGATCACTATTTTTAGTGTTCCTGGTGATGGAAAACCCAATTCTTAATTTCGAGCGCTTTGAAAAATAATTCAATGAAAGCAACAGGGGAAACTCTAAGCCTTTAGATTAAAGTATTTTTAAACAAAGCTAGGAAACCTCACTGTGACGTTAAAAGAGAGCTCGTAACTAGGATTTGACAGAGCACCATTTACTGTTTTCTCTTCATCGGCTACTGAATGTCTGTAGTTGAAAGGTGTAATTCCAATCAAATGGTTTATGATGTTTAAAAAATATCAAGCCCTCTTGATACTTTTCAAAAAGAAAAAAAAAAAAAAAAAAAAAAAAAGTAAAAATCCGAAAAAATGCAAAAAAGGACAACACAAAAGCGGTAAAGGCAGAAAAAGAAAAAGAAAGGGAAAAAGAAAACAAAAAGGGCGTGCCGTCAAGAAGAAAAGAAAAACATGAAAGAAAAAGAAACAGGTCAAATAATTGTCCCACATATCAATGATGTAAGCGATTGTGTAATCTCTTGATTTTTATTCCATATCAAGGTGTTTGTGTACAAGCAACTGAGAGTTCTATTTATATATATATACACACTAACAACAACAACTCTCCCCCTTTTGTTCTGCAACACTCAGCACAACATGATCCCAAAGTCTAATAGAAAGCAAAAGTTTAGGTTTGCCCATGCGACTTCACATAGATTTCCTCCATGCAAGAGGAGCTACTATTAGTGATCTATAGTAATCAATTCAAGAACCAAACTTAGAATCATGAAACTTGTACCAACCTTCAATACGCAATCATGCTAAGTTGAATTATTGCAGTCCAGTAGTGCACTTCACTTCTCAATTGTTATATTTATGAATTGTAATAGTGAACGTACAAAAGTTATCTACCCAGATTAAAAAGCTTATCACTGAAACCATGACAAACCGCCAAAAGTGTTTTGAATATTATCATATATTATAAAATTTGCCTAAAAATCAAAATTAGAGAAGCAAATTAAGACTGGAACTTCTAGCTAATACTCAAAGTTTGGAATAATATTTATGAAAGACTGTTTTTTTTTTCATCAATAGTTTAATCTGTAGACGGTGGTTGCAAGAAAATTAGGAGATGAGAAATCAAAGAAATTAGAGATGTGTTTCAAAGCAGTGGGACTATTTATTTGTATAAGACACACAACGAATGAGTCAAACGTTGTGCATCCAACATATGCAGATATGTGCCGCTATAGTTTGCCCCCTGCATCTTAAGGTTTCTAAACTTGTAAGTCCGTGACTGCCTCAGGGCACAAACGTAATTAGCGGTGGTTTTATATACAATTGCTCTTCTGTGATCTCCACTTTTTTGGGTTTCAAATCTTTATTGACAAGATTGTTATTTCCTCCGCATATTCCAAAGCTCTTGGCTGTGTTAACACTATCAATCAATAGGTGTTGCTATCTTCATTTAAACAAAAATAATTGTTATGGTAATAAACAAAAAAATAAAGTCACTAAAACAGACGTGTGTTTGAGGTCAGATTTTTTCAAAAAGAGGACAAAAATTTTTCTCATATGTCGATTTCTATTTCACTAGTAATCGATTCACATTAGAACTGCATTGACTCTCCATACATACATTTAAGTTCATGGAGACGTTTACATCTCACAGGTGGAAGGTGGAGAGTATCTTCATGGGATTACACTCAAGCCACCTATGATATCATCTGTTGAGTTGCAGCGGGCTTGTCAATTGTCTTTAATTCATCTCTACATTTCTTTTCATGAGATTTGAAGTCGAAAACTATTTCTCAAAAGTGTGATGTGATATCTTCCACTTCTCATAGGGCATACATATATATATGTATTCAAAAGAGAAATTCCAGATTTTACGAAAAACCAAATCTGCACTGCAAACCTCGAACGGGCACACAAATTGATTATTTTAATCGAACCCATCGATAACTTTTTTGTGAGTAGAAAAAAAAAAAAAATTCGTTTATATGTACAAGCCTGACTAACTCTTGATCCGAGATGATGCACAGACACACAAACACCAATTAGCTTCACTGTTATTATTACTACACCATCATACCTTTATTTAAAAGAAGATTAATTCTGTATCACTCTGTCATGGTAGTACATGGAAACTCATAAGCTGAAATAGATAATAAAAAATCAATACCTTACCGGTGCAGGTTTTATATGAATATTCGAAGTTTACTTCGAAAAATGCAGATGTCGGAAGCCACCCCACCAAAAAAACAAAAAAACTTTGTTGCCGTTATCTTTTCTCGTGTTACGCAACAGGCATCTTAATTTCCATTAAGTGATTCAATCGTATTTTGATGCTTTTTAATCGACCATCATCATCTAATATTTGCAATTGTCATGTACATAATCATTACAATTGGATCATTGAAGAAGTCCCACCGCTGTCACGCATGAGGTAGATGAAAACGGCTATCACATGAGATGTACAGCTCAGTCAGTTGCCCTCAAAATCGAGAAACACCTTCTATTATTTCTTTATAATACAATCAAAACTCTCAAGTCCGACTCGACATGGGTTACTAAATATACAGGCTGCATATATGAACTTGTCGCTTATATTGCACAATAAATCGAGTGGATAGATACAAATATGGCAATTTACTCAACAAATCCGCGTGAGATTTAAGCAAAAAAAAAAAAAAAGATAAAAGAACTCTAGTTGTAAGCTGTATTGTTTTGTCCCAACCCTACACCCATATATCCGTACGTTTGTGCAGCTCCAATTGTGTGCCCCTTCCTGTTTTTGGGACAAGTCCTGCTTTTGCAGTGACGTTAGCCATTTAATAGCGATTATAATTTCATATTTGGTATGTGCTCGTCAAATTGATCCGGATGTATTCGTTTTCCTCCCGCTATACCAAATTCTGGTATACCTATTGGTGCTGACTTGTCAAAGATGTCAATGAAAAGTGGCAACTCGGTTCCTAACCACAAAGCCCTCTCGGTGTGATCTTTGATGTCGTCGCCCGTTTGAGGATGGATCAAAACACTCAAGTTTCCGTGGTTCAATTGAAACCAGCTCAATAATTTCACAAAAATTTCTGGTCGACAAACATCAATCTCCCAGAACTGTGTTGGATGTGGGCCAATCACCTTCTCATTTGGTAATTTTTTGACTATAATTGAACCAGTCTTTCCCTCATCCTCAAATTCTGCCAATACCTTGGCTTGTAATTTGTCAGATTCATCTTTTGATGCTCGATTATGCGCAAAGTAATAGATGTGAAAATCATAATATTTTACAGGGTAAGTGAAAGATAGCCCTGAATACAGTGTTTTGGTAGCAACCGAAGGGTCCTCTTTCGAGAGATGTGTCAAATACTCCATTTGATTTATTGTGAAAATTTTAACTCTTTTAGCTCAATTGATTCACCAAGGCGGGGGCGATAGGTTTTTATTTATGTAAATTTTTCGTTAGCAGCTTGCGTTGCCTCACCACGTCATCTCTGCCACAGTTTTCAAATGCGCAACATCTATACATACATTGATAATGGCGTGGTATTGAAGAACTCAATCATTCAATGGTTTACACACGCTCACGAGCCCCGATCATACTTGACTCAACTGCCTAGATAAAATTCCACACCTTATGGCTCTAGAAGTGTGGATTCCAATCGTTGAGTCAATATTGTGTCAGTCGGATTCAAAGATAAGGGAAATGCCTTGAATGGCATTACTGTATAATATCACATCAACTTGATGATTCTTTCTTCGTTTCACCGCTTTTTGCTTGATCTCTTTTCAATATTTTCACTTTCGGTGTTGGTTTTGATGTCTCCTTTTTAATTGTCTTTTTATTGTCCAGTGAGAGTTTTTTGGAACCCCGCAGCTTCAGTACCGGTGTGGTCTTATTGGAGGCAGCTGGAGATTCTTGTTTTGGTGTAGTTTCTCTCGAAGATTCTTGTTTTGGTGTGGTTTCTCTCGAAGATTCTTTAGACTTATCCAGTTTCTTTCTCGGTCTTCTTTTTTTGGAATCAAGTTGCAGATTTGTCGCGCTCTCTTTTCGATTGTTTTTCACCTCTATCACTTTCTGTTTCTTATTTTTTGTGGCGCTTTTAGTCGAAGGTTCAACTACAGTCTTTTCATTTTTCATTTTCTTCTTTTTATCTCTCTCTCCTGCCGATGGGTTGCTTGATTTCGAGCGACGTTCCTTTCTTTTCGTTTCCTTCACCCTTTGCTTGCTTGGTACCTTTAAAAAGCTCTCGGGTCTTTTTAGTGTCTTCTCCTCGGCATCTTCAATATTATACCACTTCATGAACAGAATGTATACCGGATCAGATTCAAGAGATGCCGACTTTGGTTTTTGAGGTTGATTTTTCAGCGGGAAATCCATCTTATCATACAAAGCAACTTCTCCACTGGCTGTATACACCTCGTCTTCTCGTACACCCTTAGAATTGTGAAACGTCTTGTCGTTTATAAACTTCAAGAAGGAGATTAAAAGCCCTTCATCTTTGAACAAGATATATGCTCTGGAAAAATCTGGAAGTTGAAAAGGTATACTTGAATAGCACCCCTTGACATAATACATATCATCCACAGTCTCCTTGTTCACATGGGATCTTATTTGTTCGAAAAAATCGTTCTCCTCTAGATCAGGCAGAAGCATTCTGACAACCGCTTTCAAAGCTTTTCTTTGGTTTCGCAGTGAGTTTGATGAAGAGCCAGAGCTTTGAGTGCTTTGCTGAGCTTGAGACTTCTTCGAGTCGGGCTTTTTTAGCAAGATGCGGGCTCCTTTTCCTGGAGAGCTCCCAGAAAGACCGGTTGGCTGGGGCCTCCTTTGTGATGCTATGTTCATTTTGACTGGTCGTCTTTTATTGATAATACTGTCAAAACTTTTTATAACAATTTTCAGTTTTTTTTTGGTTTTTTTTGCATTTTTTTCTTTTTAGATCTGTATATGTACTTATTATCCATACAAGTAGATCATCAAAATAAACTGTAGCTCGATGTCAGATTTGAATCAGCTAGTTTTCATCAAAATCAAATCCTCTTTGAGATTGCCCTCGAAGGATTGTCAACAAAATATGAGCGACCTATTATCTATAAGGTGCATAGAAAACCCTTCCACCGCCAATCTTCAACGAATTCTTCAAAATTATAGCGACGATGACAAACTAATGAATATAGTGGACTCACTGAATCTTCCGTTTGGTAATGCTTTGAAAAACTTTGTTGTCAACTATTTGGTCATGATAAGAGACTTCAATCCTTGGTCGGTCTTACAGTCAATTGACTTGATGTTAAACTATTACAGGCATCTTACAAGGTGCTTCGAAAGCAAGGATTTGATCAACATTTTGGAAAAGACTATGGTTGATTCAACGGAGATCTTGATACCGACAATAGCGAAATTAGATACCAAATTTTCTTTAGTGAATAGCGAGTACAGAAAATTTTCAAGATTGGAATACTTTACCGAATTATTATTGTCAATTTTCAACAGGATCATCATTTCAAAGAGTTTAATCAATGAGAACCTTATTTCATACCTAGCTGTCAAAATCATGAGGATATATTTCTTGCTAGATAAACCTCGGTTATGCAACAATATTTTGACCAACATTAATAATTTGGGATTACAATTTAATACTATCTCGGCTTCTAACAAGGTCAAGTACAATTTTTTGGTGGGGAAGTTTTATTTTCAACAAGAAAATTTTATGCTGTCATTTAAACATTTTGAAACGTGTTTATCGTTATTAAATTTTTCTGTTACACCTGTTCCGAACTTGCTAGTCATTCTACGATTTTTGATACCCAACGGTTTATTAATTGGCAAGATGCCAAATTTAAATAACTATATGCAGTTGATAAGAGTTGCTCAGACAAAACGCAATCAATTTGATCCCACTCACTTTGAAATAATTCAATTTTATCAGCCGCTAGTGCAGGCCATAAAGCATGGTAACTTGAATGGTGTTAGTTCTTACCTTTATCAATACGAAGCGTTTTTGAAATCCAGAAATTTGTTGATCATTTTGCTACAAAAATCGAGAGTAATCACTTTGAGAAACTTGATCCACAAAATATACGTACAAAAAGGTAATTTTGCGAAAAACACCCTTGATTTTGAGTCTATTCGATTAGGATTAGGTTTTTCCATCGGCAATGAAAAATTCCCCAAAGCTTACAAACTATTACCGGATACTAATGAGATCGACGACCTGATGGTTGAAAATTTTTTGATAATCTTGATTGATCAACAGCTAATAAAGGCCAACATTTTTTCGAGATTGAAGCTTGTTAGATTTAGTAAATCGAACAACTTCCCCAAAGTTGCTGAGATATATAACACTCGGTTTTGACGATAATGACTCAATGAATTTGACAATGTTTGTATAGGTAGGCTGCTGGTTTCTCCATTTGACATATAAAAACTTTTAAAGATTACAAGCTATGCTGTTTTCAAGTCAAGCCTGTTACATCCTCTAGAATGTGTATCAAATGCTAAGTTGATGGTAGTGCTCTCTTCATTATCCATCCAAAAAAATCCCTTTTTTGGTCATGTAAGTAAATAAATGTCCGAAGTTCAAGTTCACGAGGAACTTCGCAAAGAAATCATTTACTTGGCTAGATTCTGTCACATCGATAGTTCATCGAAGATGAAATGCTACGACGACTTAGGTAAATGCATGGTCAAAAAGGCAACACAACTATGCTCATGAATGGATTTTTCGGCCAGAGCGCTGCGTTAAAAAAATTACCCCACAATCTTTGACGTAAGATATCTCTTCGAGGTTCATTGAGAATTTCAGAGCAAATACTAATTAATTGTATGAATGGTAAAATCGGAATTCTGATGACTTGATTTCTAGTTGATGAAAAAAAAAATACAAAAAAAAACATAATCTGCAGGGATCTCAATGATTTTACCTTCAATCTGATTCAACCTTGGAGAACAATTTGAGAAACTTGTTCAATTCAGACTTTGAATCAAACCCGTCTATTTTCTTGCTTGCGAGCTTAAGTAGCCTGATAGTCTATATTTTGAAAGCAAAAAAATATAAACGACCCTAGCTGGGGTCGAACCAGCGATCTTCCGATTAACAGTCGGATGCCTTAACCAACTTGGCCATAGAGTCTTTATACGAGGAAGAATCATGTTTTTCTAATCAAGCTTTTATAATATTCCCAATTAGGAAGGTAGGGGCTGTGCGAAGTTTTGATGGTTAGTAGAAGAACTGACATTTGTCAGATGGGAGGACATGAAAGGAAAATGTGATATTAAACCAAATATATTTTGTGCCACTGAAAAGTGGTCAATTGATAATTTTGGTGATCTCATTGAACTTATTCACCGAAATATACAATGCGACACTCTTTCCGGAACCAACACCACTGCTGTCCCGCCAAAGCCAAAAAGAGAACCCAGAGCCTTTGACCCTATCCATTTTTATCCATTTAAAAGTAGAAGACATTGATTTTGAACTCTTCCAGCTTTTTGGTTCATATTGATGGCCTATCACTGATTATTGACACTCTAACTCCCAATTTCCTTTTCTTCCCTTTCTATTATTTTTTTGCTAATTTCTTTCCTTCACTACATGAATTTTTTTACTTTAGGGAGACATATGGGAGATAGGTGTGACTTTTACAGCCAAAGCTGTTTGAAGTTTTTTTCCTTGATCTTAGTCGCCACATCTCGGCTGGAATCTTCTGCTCTTCGGGGCATTTGGTCAATCAGAAAAAATACAGAGCAGATTAGCATGGCCCCTGCATAAAGATGACACCCTTTACAAAGAAAGTAGTGTTACTATTTTGGATACTCATTATATATCCTTCTGAGTTATATGGTTATATATATGTGAGATAGCACTCAGCGGCACTTGTTTCCTCTTTACATTGACTTTATTCAAAGGAAATTATGATAATAGTTTTTTTATTTATATATAGTCAATAAAAGTCTGCTTGATAACGATAATATAAATCAACTGATCAGATACAATCTAACAGTATGATTCTGTCTTTTTTCCATTGCATGTAAGCACAGGCTAAATTCACAAAAGAACTTTGTAGCTTGACTGACCTAATTAGCACAACAATCTTGATTTTATGAGAAGAGTGTACAGGTTGATTGATAAGGACAAGATTCCACCGCCCCAGTTAATTTAGTCTGAAAATTGATTAAAAAAATATACAGATATCAAATCATATGTATCTTTATTTTCAATTGCGGCCATGAGCGACGACAATGCGGATTTTGATGAGGATGGTGGCAAAGATGATCTGAGAGGTGCATCAGAGGCGATTTCCGAGTCTTCAAGGCCATTATCTGATAGGCTTACTGACTTAGAACCCATCGAGCAGTTGTCCTCTATTGATCAGAGACAACAAGTATCTCTGAATCAAGAAACCCCGTCGAATCTCATTGACAAAGTGGAAATCACAGCTCAGGCCGAAGATCACAATGAAGATGCGACAGAACTTAGAACCGAAGACGTTCCCCAGCTGTCGAACAAAGAGGATGTAGTTGTAAAAGAAGACTTTTCACCCAAGATAACGCCAGGTCCGTACTCTTTATTGAGTTTGATTGGAAAAATACCTACGATAAACCAAGAGTTGGAGGATACAAATGGAGCTGTAGCAACGGCAATTGAGTCATGGGAGCTCAATATTTACGTTGGAACATCCAAAGGAGAGTTATTACATTTTTTCAAACTTGATGATGAGTATGGATATATGCTTATCTCAAGACAAAGAATAAGCAATAAGACAACGTCACCGGTTAAAAAGATTCTTATAATACCCAGTGTATCCAGAGCACTAATATTGTACAGTTCGACGGTGTCTTGCTTCATGATGCCAGAAATGTCACCTGCAAATATTGGTAAGGTAAAGGATGTTCAAGATATATCGTTGGACATCAGCGCCTATCAATTGGATGAGAAGCTATCAAATAGAATTGTTCCAACTTCATCGAAGAATGACGGTGTTACAGCGGTTTTCTTCACCAGCAAATCCTTGAGATTTGTTTTGATTACCTCGCATACAATGAAACTAATTCGTGATATGAATTACCCTAACATAAAATCGGGAATACGAGTCTCCAACCTCTCAATTGTTGGAACAGCAACTGAGTATGATATTCTAGACCTTGGGACTGGTAAAAAAACTGTTTTGTTTCCGTTATCATCTGAGTCAAGTTCATCAGTTGAACCACTCGTGGCACAGCTGAATCTGAACGAGTTTTTGTTGGCATGTGGATCCAAACACGAAGATCCTTCTATAGGAATGGTAGTCAACACAAAAGGGGATGTAAGTAGAGGAACCATATCATGGTCGAAATATCCTTCAAATCTTATATGCGACTATCCCCATATTATATCATCCTTTGGCAATGAACTTCAAGTTCATTCAATACAAGATCAGCAGCTTTTACAGACCTTCCACTTCCACAAGGTTGTGCAGGTAGCTAACGTTAGCCATTTGTTCCACATAAAGTTAGACGATATCGTTGATATCATACGGCTTACTCCGTTGGTGACGGAGACGGAGGATGCCGACGTCTCTGTGCGCATAGATAGTGAAAGAGAAACAGCCTTGAACTTCGCAAGCGTGACGTCTTCATCTGTGATTTACAGCTCCGATGAAGGAGTGAAGTTATTGCTACCCACACCTATGTTGAAAAGAGTATTGCATTTAATAGAAGGAACTCATCTTGAATCGATATACGATGATATCGAAGATGAAATTAATCTGATCGACAAAAACTCGGAGTACGGGTCTATACAATACAAATTCAGTAGGATAGTGTCATGCTTGACTTTGCTCAGACATTTCCAATTTGATAGAGCATTTGATTATTTTATCGACAATAAGCTTGACCCAAGAATTGCCATTTATTTGTTCTCCAAGGACTTGCATCTACTTTATGGGGACTTTTGGATGTATAACGGTTTGAAGGAGTTCTTTCAAGAGTCGAGGGAAAAAATCCAAGCTGTTTTGCTCAGGAAGAATCCCAATGATGATGATATGGTGTTGCAATTTGCCATGGACGAATTTTATAAAATGGTTATAAAAAACTACTTTCAAAACAAAAAGGCAGAACTTGAACCTTCATCCAGGCATGCTGTACAAGCAATCTATTTCTTGAATGAACTAGAAGAGATCACTTTTAACTCTATGAAGGAATTAGATGAGTTTGTCAAAAAAATAGATGTGAAGTTCAGCTCCCGACAAATAAAAAAGGAGTTGATCAAGCGTGGTTTGTACCTGGTATTGGCTGCATTCTATAATTCAAATGAAGAGCACGCGCTTGCGGTGGAGTTACTCATAAATTATGGGAATGGAGAGCTCTCAGATTCGAGGTTTTCACAAATTTTTAAATCTGATGCTGAACTTTACCTGTTTTTGGTGAAGTACATTGCAGACCATATAGCTGATGAAGACTTAGTTTGGAAGTATGGTCAATGGTTAATGGATAAGAGTCCTCGTCATGGATTTGATTTGTTCAAGTCCTCGAATATGAAGGCTGACATCAGTGAGTTAAAAGTGATCAGAGAGTTTGATTCGAGAAATCTTCACCATTTGACGACAGAATATCTTCAAGTCTTACTCCTTGATCGTAACGAGATTCAGTTCATTGGTGATTTGATATATCTGTTGGTGTGTTCCCTATGTGCCGAATTGAAAGATACTGATAACGCAAAAGTGTTGAAGGAAGGTGTCGAATTATACAAGAACATTGAGAGTCCCAAATTGACATTTGCAAAGTTCATAACCGTTGACTCTAAGAAGCATCCAGATGATGCAATTTTTCAGCTTCACAATCATCTCTTCAATTACATATTAGTAGCTTCAAATGAGACAGTTACCATCACAAGAGACCAAAATATCAACATCATCAAATATTGTCAAGAAAAGTTGAATGAATTCCCTGAGCAATTGCCATACATGATGTGTCTTATAAGCTTCAAACTCGGTGACTTCCAAAAGTGTGTTGACAGACTCTGTGCCTTAAGCGACTATAAAACAGCCGAATTTGTAGCGACCATGTTGACCATACCATACAATTTACCAAACAATAACGAAAAAATTGATAGATTCATGGACGTCCATAGATCAAAACTTAGTACCAAGGTCATCGAGGATATAGAAGATGAAGATGCCACACTAGCTGTGAAGTCGATTGCAAACCTGACTGAGGGCGATGGGGGTCTTGTTGAATCTTTGTTATTACAAATTTTTGAGAATTACTTACAATTGAATAATTTCAGGTTGATTGAGTCGTTTCTTGGCACTCATCACCTCTTTGATGTGTCATTACAAAATGTTGATGATTTGGACAAGGTGTTTGACAAATTCGAGTTGATCTTGACCAAATTGCCATCTAGCTTCCCGATTGCGTTGATCAACAGGTTTTTGATAACAACACTCGTCACGTTGAAAGATGCTGATCTAAACAAGATGAGACAAAAAAACTTGGAAAAAGCGAAAAATAAGCGGCTCAAAAGCTTGCTTGGTGATCTAAAACTATAGCACAACTTAGGGTATCAAGCGCATATTTAGTTATGTGTATGCAAATAGACGGGTACCCATTGGAGTTGAGTTAGTCGTAGTAGTCTTTCTATAAGTGGCCTTTGCCGATAAGCTGTACCAAGTAGTCTTGCCCTGCGCAACGTAACCACTGGCCAAGAAAGCAAAAAGTTTCGATCGCTATTTTACCAATTAGGAACCGGAAATCCTAAGCCGATAAGCAACAAACAAAAACAAAAACAAAAAAAAATGCTCGAGATAAGATAATGAATTCGAATCAGATGGCATGCGACAATGTCAATATTACTCATTTGAGCGGATATTTTTTGAGAAAATGGTATTGATAGCAAGACTATAAAAAGAGTGGCAGATCACCGAATTAACCTTTCTCTCATTCCTGATTATCATAGTCACCCAAAGCTTCTTATATCAATTCCTTGATATCATCAATCTTTAGTTAAAAGATTGTATCACACCACGCAAACAATATATTCATTATGACCGTCGAACACGAAGAATCATACGTATTCCAAAGCACCATTGACAAGAAATTGCCAATGGCTGTTTACGGCAAAGGTACCCATGTCACCTTTGAAGATCCAAACACTCATGAGAGAAAAGTCTTGTTGGATTCGTCAACTGGTGCAGCTGTTGGATCTCTTGGTCACGGTGATCAAGATATCATTGATGCAATGTGTCAAGCTGCTAAAGAATCAGTTTACTCGTTCCCTCTCACTGCTTGTAACTATGCTGCTGAAGATTTGGCTGAGTTTCTCTGTGCTCAATCACCAAAAGGTGCTTTCAGCTCAGCTTTGTTCACTTGTTCCGGTTCCGAATCCAACGAGAACGCCATGAAGATCATGAAACAATACCATTTAGAGAGAGGTGACACTAAGAGAAACAAGTTTATCTCTAGACAACAATCATACCACGGTTACACCATTGCTGCTTTGTCCATTGGTGACAATGCCAGAGCTGCTATCTTCCAAGACATCTTGTTGCCAAAGGAACTCACCCCAAAGACCCCACAATGTTATCCATACCGTTTGAAAAAAGAAGGTGAATCCGACGAGGAATACAAAGATAGATTGTTGAAAGAAGTTGAGGATGTATTCATTGCCAGCGACCCAAGTACTGTCGCTGGTTTCATCTGTGAAACTGTCGGTGGAACTACTTATGGTAACCCATTGCCTGTTCCAGGTTATCTTGATGGTGTTAGAGATATTTGTCACAAATACGGCGCATTATTCATGTTGGATGAAGTCATGTGTGGTACCGGTCGTTGTGGTACTTTACACGCTTGGGAACAGTTTTTGACATTGGCTGATGGTTCTGAAGGGTTCGTTGGTCCAGATCTTCAAACAATTGGTAAGACCTTGGGAGGTGGTTATGTCACCATTGCCGGTATCTTGGTCTCACCAAAGGTTAAGAAGACTTTCACTGCTGGTTCAGGAAAGATTATTGGTGCTCAAACCTACCACTCACACGCTTTCAATTGTAAAGTTGCTTTAGCTGTCCAACAAAAAATTGCTAGAGAAAGATTAATTCCAAACATTCTCGAGGTTGGTAACTACTTCGGTGCCAAATTAGCTGAATTGATTGAATCAACTAAAATAGTTGGTGACGTCAGAGGCAGAGGTGGTTTCTGGTCATTCGAAGTTGTCAAAGATCAAAAGACTAAGGAGCCATTCCCTGCAGAGTTTGACATTTGTCACAAGATTCAAGACAAGATCTTTGAATACGGTGCTACATCTATGGGTGGTAACGGTACTATTGATGGTGTCAACGGTGATCACGTTTTGTTTGCTCCATCCTTCATCTTCACCAAGGAAGACATGGATCAAGTTTTCGACGCTGTTAAGAGAGCTGTCACTGAAGTTGAACAAGAATACCTCAAATAAGTTAAATAGGTTTTATTATTTATTTGTTCGGGTGTTATTTAGTTTTACGGGTTGTATATGTTTTACTTTAATATAAAATTTCAATAGAGATATGAATGACTTCAACTGTATGATATTTTTAAAATTTTCATTATTGTCCGATATATAATCTCTTGGACTACATGTACATTCTCGATGAATAGTTATTTCGTTCATCGTTTAGGAAAAAAAAAATTCGAGTTTTTGCTTTCAACTAATTTGAAGAGATGGGCATCACAAATAACAAAACCAGTGAAGAATGGCGGGCTTTATCCTTCGAAGCGCCAATATGAAACCACCCACTTTGGTAAACACAAGGCTTCTTACACCATTGTCCTTCAAGTACGCTGCAGCGGGCTTACATCGAGTATTAGCTGTTGACTTTTGCAGGCGCATCCAAACTACATCCTCATCACGTTCGTCTAATGCGGCGCCTTTGCCCGTCATTTCACACAAGTTTACAGATGCAGAGCTCAAAATTGCCAAGGAGGAGAGGTTGAAAGGACTAGGACCTTATATTTCACAATTGCCTGATAAGATCATTCCGTATGCAGAGTTGATGAGACTCGAGAAACCGATTGGCAGTTGGTTGCTATACTCTCCTTGTACATGGGGTATAACGATGGCTGCGTATTCAATTTCAGCACCATTGTCTCAGACAGTATGGATGTTGGCTCTTTTCGGTGTCGGATCAGTGGTGATGAGAGGTGCTGGATGCACCATCAATGATATGTTGGACAGAAACCTCGACGATAAAGTCGCAAGGACAATAGAGAGACCACTCGCTAGTGGTAGAGTCACCACCAAGCAAGCATCCATATTTCTTGTAGGACAGTTGAGTGCCGGATTGCTGGTGTTGCTTTCATTACCATTAGATTGTTTCCTTTTGGGTGCAAGTAGTTTGGCGCTAGTTTTTACATATCCCTTGTTCAAGAGATTTACTTACTATCCTCAGCTGGTCTTAGCGGCATGTTTCAATTGGGGTGCCTTGTTAGGGTTCCCGCTGATGGGTGTTTGGAATTGGCCTGTGATGCTTCCTCTTTACTTTTCAAGTTATCTCTGGTGTATGACATATGACACGATATATGCCCACCAAGACAAAAAGTTCGATGTCAAAGCAGGAATTAAGTCCACCGCGTTGGCATGGGGTGATAATAGTAAGACTGTTTTCTATGGATTAACAACATTGCAAATGTCCAGTTTTGCATTGGCTGGATACTTGAATGCCATGGGGCCAGGTTATGCAATTGCTACCATTTACGGGGGTTGCAGAATATTCAGCATGATCAAAAACGTAAATCTCGATGATCCTCAAAGCTGTGGTTACTGGTTCAAAAACAATATCAAGACTGGCCATGTCTTCTTCTTGGGTATGTTTGTTGATTACTTGTTGAAAATATTTGGCTTCATTTAAAACGCAGTTGATCATTTCTTACGCTCGACGACCATTTACACAATACAAATAATGCAAATCCAATTCCAAAATAAAAGCAGGTATCTCCTCCTTGGTAAATGAAAATACAAAACGCCAATTCAATTGTTACAATTTGCCTCATTGTGAGTACCATGATACAAAACCACAAACACAAAATCAAAAAACAGAAACGCCTTATTTAACTCTCTTTAATGTCTCAAATAGTCCAAATCCCAAACTCCTTTAATAATCAAGACCCCAAGGTTGAAAAAACAGTGAATTAATTTAAAGTTAAATTGCTTGTAAGATATTCTAATTCCTCCTGCTCCAATCTCAACATCTCTTCCAATTCTTGTTCAAGCAGGTCCGTTGAGGATACTGCCGGTGATACGGAGCGCAGGAAAATGTCCTTTTCATTATGGTCATCTGTCATGTTGTCACAACAATCAGTAGGTGCAAAATCGTCAATCATGTCGAAATGTCTTGGTCTTGACTGATGATCGTATATGACATCGCTGAACCCTAAAATCGCGTCGATGGATTGCTCCAGAGCCACGAAATCATCTTCAGAAAGACTCATGTTTCTTGCAATCTCATTCATTATCCGTTCATTTTCTTCTTTCTTACGTTTATAGTCCAAGTATTCTCTACTATACTCCACCTTATCATTCTTGCGCTCTCTTATGTGGTTTCTAAAATTTCGTGTTCTGCTAGCTCTGGAGTTATGTGACAGTAAGGGGTGATATATTTGGTTGCTTCTTCGTGTCAGCTTATCCTCTAGATCGTCGATGATGCTACTATGTACGTCAAATTGTTGGTTACTTGGAAGGAATTTGGTTGGTGATTTAAAATCTCTTGTTCTCAAATGCTCGATTGTAGGAGATGGCTCAAATATGCCGCTTTCATCATCCACTTTCCTAATTGAAGGCCTAATACAACCATTGCCACCATCTAGTATTTTGTTACTATTGGGTGTTTGAAAGTTCATATTATGATGACTGTGACCCAACCGTCTTGGTCAATCGATTTTTAGCATTAAATTTTTTTGAGCTGCCAAAAAAGCATAGTAATATGTACACGATGTTTTGTTATGAATCTCACTCAACTATAGAATCACTCATATATTTCAATGTGTAAGTACTATATCATGAAGAACCGACTACAGCGTGATGTTGCTTTGAGCTACTGAACACATATAAGTGGCCTAGTTCAGACAACTTGTGAATAGGTGGTCAAAAATTGATAAGAAGAAGAGAGTGATGAGTCAGGTCTCAACCTAAAATTAATGAAAGCACTAATACATGGCAGCACACTGCAGTCAACTCTCAACTCTCGTTGATTTGTTGTAACTTGTGAAAAATTACAGCCTTTGTGCTATAAGGTGAGTCAGCACGGTACAACCTGTTTTTTCAGGGATGAGTGAGGGTTGGAGGAAGGGTGTGAGCTCGTCTTCATCTTCATCTTCAACGTATTGAAGCAATACACGGGAATATAAGCCTTACAAGATCTGTTTATTCATTCTGATTCCGATTGCAATCAATATTCCTTCTGCACACATAGACTTTAACTTATTTGTCGTCAGATAGGTGCTGATGACTTACTGAAGTGAGCAATTATGAGGAACGAGGAATAGTTCAGATCATACAAGAGATCGATTCAAGGCAACCGTAATTAGGTTATTGAAATTAAAGTCCATTTTCTGATAGTCCAGAGAGGTAATGAATACAGTGCAGTTGGTAGTAGTATTAATGTATCCTGCAATATCTTAGTATTAATCCAACAATTGGTTTAGCGTGAAACAAAAAAAATGTCAGTTAAAATTTTTTATATATATAAATTACCTTAGCTTCAACAAGTTACGTATCACCATGACATCTCTCATAATACCAGGCGATGACATCCCAACCGACATAGACTCACAGCTAGTGATAGGGCCTGGAATACAACAACAGGTGAAGACTGGGAAATTAATACCGACTCAGGCTGGATTATATACAGAGACACTGAAGAAGAATTCCCGTTACATATTTGTCGAGTCAAACTTCAAAAAGTATGTTCCACAACCAAATGATTTTGTCATTGGTACCATAGTTGGGTCATTCGGTGACTCATTCTCAGTGAATATTTCAAATTTCTCAAGTCCAGCAGTGCTATCTACTATGGCATTCCCCAACGCATCCAAGAAGAATAGACCCAATTTAAACAACGGTGATTTGGTATATGCTCGAGTATCAGCAGTGAATCCCAATATCGATACTGAACTAGAGTGTTTTGACGCCACTACTGGCAAGGATGGTGGATTTGGTTTGTTAAGCGGTGGTTACACTATTGATGTTGGATTAGGATTTGCAAGATGGTTGTTGATCAATAAAGATAATTCCTTGTTGGAGAAGTTGAGTGAGCACTGCAAGTTTGAAATAGCTATAGCGTTAAACGGAAGAATCTGGATTAAATCTGAAGACTTGAAAACTACATTGTGCTGCTCCAAGATAATAAAAAAGTGTCAGAATCTATCAATTTCGCAATTTGATGATGAAATAAAAAAAAACATCAAGGAGTTGAAGTTATAGCTGGCAATATAGAATATCAACAACAAACACAGATTACGATTGAAAAAAAAATTTAACAATTAGGCCCATCTTGCGTAAAGGACTTTAAGGTGATACTTTCCAATTCAATAGACATCAAATCTCTTCTTAAGGGAAGTGGCTGTCTAACTATCTTTTGTAGTGAATCGTTCCGTGAACTGTTTCTAATTAAGAAGCTAAAGAAACCACATCTTACTGTCATCATCAGCCTTTTCTTTCGCTACCGCGCCAAACAGCAAAAGGCGAGAAAAAAAAAGTTCACTGAAAAGAAGATTGATCTGATTACAAATGGTTTCGACCACATATATTCACTTACTTGGACAATCTCACAGCTGAGTAGCTCTCAAAATGCGTATCGAGTACATAAAAATGAGGTGGGGTACTGGTGACAACTACTCCTATCTTATCACCGATGACTCAACAAAGGATTCTTGGATTATCGATCCAGCGGAACCTGGGGAGTAAGTTGTTGTGCATCTCCAAGAAACATTTTATTGTGAACAATTCATTGAAGGCTAGAAAACTAACTCCATATAACGTTTGATTTAGTGTTTTACCTGTTTTGGAGAAACTTGATATCAACTTGAAAGCCATAGTCAACACCCATCACCACTATGACCACTCGGATGGCAACAAACAATTATCTTTAAAATACAAAGGTCTACCAATCATCGCAGGCAAGGATTCACCTTTGGTGTCATACACTCCGTCACACCAGGAACTTATTCAACTTGGCTCCAATATCGAGATTGAGGCCCTCCATACCCCTTGCCACACCCAGGACTCGATTTGCTACTTCGCAAGGGACATATCCACCAACGAGAAGCTGGTATTCACCGGAGACACCTTGTTCACTTCAGGGTGTGGTCGTTTCTTTGAAGGTGTGGGTAGGGAGATGGATGTTGCCTTGAATAAAACGTTGGCTTCATTGCCTGATGATACGTATGTTTATCCAGGGCACGAATATACAAAGTCGAACGTGACTTTTAGTTTGAAAGTAATGCCTAAAAACAAACTGTTGTTGCAGTTGAAGGATTTCGCTGATAAGAACGAAATTACCACTGGAAATTTCACCATACTGGATGAGAAGCTGTTCAATCCATTCATGAGATTGAATGATGAGGAGGTTTTTAAGTTTACCAAAGGTTTGACCAAGTCTAGTGAAGTAATGGATTATCTTAGGAGGGCCAAAAATAACTCTTGAAGTCGTGTTCTTTGACCATAACTTTTTGATGTTTCATTAATTATTTACCATATTTAAATTCATATTTATATCGATATTTCCACGACATCGTCTTTCACAAGCCTACAATTTCTCCGTGTAACAATCAGTGTGCGAAATTATCTCTATCTTTGAATCTAAGGAAGATGTAACTGACATCAATCAAATGCTGCTAATGCAGTTCAATTACTACATCAAAGCATCAATTTCTTCGTTACTGAACTTGAGAGGAGCTTGATTTCCTTCATTGTAAATAACTGTATTATTGACGCTGTCTTCATCTTCATTTCCTTCCCCATACTGACTTATCTTACTGAGGTGGTCGACGCTGGGCAACGGTTCTTCTTCATTGTCATCTTGGATATTAGGGAACTGGTTGTATGCATTCTCCAAGTTCATCATACTTGATATATCGTTGACGGAATATTCAGGCTCAAAAGGCACAGTTCCATTCGAAGCAGCAGCATTTTTTGACAATTCCGCTTCAGTTTCATCATCAATAGCAAATGAACTTGAGATCGAAGATGACTCCAACGACAGTAGGTCAATGTCACTCGAAGCGGCAAAGTAGTTGTCATTCAGATGTACGTTGACAACTGATTGACTGTTCTCGCTGTTGAAAACGTAGTCTTTCTCTCTACCGGCATTACTCAAACTGTAGTAATCGGAGTACATGTCATAATCTTGCGGTGCCACTGTCGCATCGTTAAAGTCAAAAGAATACTCTTTTGGTGCAATGGGCTCGCTTAGAGAAACATTTAAGTTTTTGACTGAATTTAGTGCGTTAAAGTAGGTGATCTCATCTTCCATCTTGACTGCTGGGACTCTTGTTACATCACTGTAATGATCCAACCTCTCATTCATTTTATTCAAGTTCCTGTCCCGCAGAAACTTGAAGTTTTTGTTCGATTCTTGAGTGGCATCCAAATTAAAATTATAAAACCCCTTGATCTCCGAGATATTACTCGTCTTTGAGTAGCTACTCAATGAATTGTCGAATATGGGGAAATCACCATCCTCCGCAGCGGCTTTCCCCATCAATTTTGGCGCCATCTCGTTCAAAAAAGATTTCAAAAGCAACGGATAATATACGTACTCATCTTCAACATTTTCGAAAAGCTGTGTTATCTGTAATTTGAGAACGTTAAACTCATCGATTTCAGTGAACGTCGATAAAGCAGGTTTCTTTGTTGGCCTCACAGTTTTGGGCTTGCATGAATTTTCAAAACCACGCAACTTGGAGTTGATTAATTGAGGTTTTCTGGTTTCAAATGGTGATGTTAAAAAATTCAAACTATTTCCAAGGTCGAATTCCTCATTTTGAATGTCTCCATTTTTCAGCAGAGTTTTGTTAGAGCCTGCTGGAACTGTGTCACTGACATACCTTAAAGTGGAGTTCATAGTGAATTCAAATGCACTTTGCAATGATGTGTATACTCGTGGAATATACATTTCGATGAAGTAATTCTCGTAGAAATTTGGATAAGGTTGGTATTTTCGTAAGATCAAGTCATTAGATAACTCAGTAGGATTGTTCTTTTGCAAATATTTGACAATAGACTTATTGAAATCAATCAAATGTGAATCAGTATACCAGTGAGTGTAACTAGGTTTGAACTTAAGATTAGAGCCCACAAAGTCATGATGCAAATAGTAATCGGTATTCAAATCCCATAACATTGGCAGACCTTTCTCCCAAACGTAATTTCCCAAAAACAAATTGATCGCTTCCTGTCTCTGTGCATCGACAAAACTATTCGAGTAAAACCTTTTGATGCTCTCGATCAAATCTCTCGAATGAGACGTCCATTGATTAATCTTCCTATAAGTCTCCATGGTGTTAACCAAATGAGAACCTCCATACTGCAAAGCAATAGTATCACCGTGATCATGAAACATCTCAGTCAAAATGTTCACCACATCACTATCGTACTCAAGGTACTTGTCATCTATCACACCTAACGCTTGCAATTGATAACCTAACGCACGCTTTCCAATGATAAACTGGGCCGCGTTTGTTCTATCCAAACAGTCAATACAATTTGTTCTACAGACACCTTGCTGAAGCTTTGTTTGCTTCAAATTGGGGCCATTGTGAAAAAATCCAGTTGTCTCCAAAGTTTCATCTGCATATCTCTCCAAGTACTCAATGACGTCTTGGCCCCTACTTTTGGAAGCCCGAGACATGTCCCAAGCAGTGTACTTGAGTTTATTCTTTTCATTTAAAAATTTGTTGAGATATGTCACACATTCTTCAAAGTTGGCTAAAAGCTTGGATTCTCTTGGGGTCTTTTCACGTTGTTTGATCAAATTAAGTATCAACACGGGGGAGCCGTACCTCTTAAATAAATTGTCGAAATGTAATGCAGCTGCAGAATAATAAGGGTCAACTACATTGATGGTGATTGGTGGTTTTGTCTGCAACTTGATATTTGAGCCAATTTCTTGGGACCAAGACAACGGGATGGACCCTCTATGCTGGATATATGACGTGTATCGAGGATTATTGTAAAACCCTCCTGCTGGGTCATGGAAGGAGGATGTCAACAGATCATGCACTATCTGCTCCGTTTCAACCTCATTGGCAACATTCCCTTGATCGTTAACTCCTCTTTTGAGGAATCTTGCTCCGGCAAAATGGTGTGATCGCCTCGCTATTATTGTGATGTATACTTTAGCATCGAAGACTGAAATTTTGGCTTGATCAATAAATCCATGTATGATGGGTTGAAACCAGTCATATATACGATCAAAAGAGGCGGCAAATATAGGCTCGAATAGGAAGGAGTTCCAAACAAACATCTCGTTGTAGTCGAAGTTAATTTTCTCGTGAGGTCCAATTGACTGTTTCTTGTTCTTTATGAAGTTTTTTTGGAGAGTGTTAGTCAAATCATAAGTGTAACTGTAGTAAAAGGTTTTGCTCAAGTCCAAGCTGGAAAAAGTCATCAAATACCTTGTCTCTTCGCTATTTCGATCCGGCTTCTTGTAGTTGTTACACACAGGAATCAATTCCGTATCATCGATATGGTACAAGTAATGACCACCTAATATTGACACCACGCTACGCTTTGTGATAACTGACAAATACCAATTTTGCGTAAACCTTATGAATCCCAATAATCCCAACAGAGTCAATTTCTTAGTCAATCCACCTTCGCTGCTTTCTTCTAATCCGCTCAACACTTTCATGATCTCGTTTCTTGTAAAAAATACATTGTCCTCTATGATCGAGAGTCCCTCATCATTTGGCTGAGTCAAGTCAATCTCCAAGACTCTGAACATGGTTTCTCTATTATTACTACCCACAATGTACATACGCTGACTAGTCACGTAGATAGTGTATTTGGATAGCATCAACTTACGTTGTTTGGGCTGGGGCTGTACATGTGGGATGTAAAAATCTTCTTGGTCATCCTCGTCATCAATTTGGGGCACAGCAAATACATGTTCATGAAGGGGTTCATCTTCTTTGCCTGGAAGTGTGTTAATTGGGGTTTTGTTATCATCTACGTGAATATGCAGATCCATCCTTATCTTGGTTTGCACTATCTGTTTTGGTGGATGTATGGTTCTATGTCAATTTGAAATTTGTCTATTAAAGGTGAATGATTATCATCAAAAGCTGAGCATATCCTGCCAGCAGTTGTGAAGAGAAATGGGACGTAAGTTGGCTTAAAATAATTGTTATCTCAGGTATTTTCTGTTTATTGAGCATCTCGGAGATGAACAAGCGAGTTCTCGTGCAAAATATCTCAAATATGTCACAAAGTTGAATTGGGTACAAATTGTAGATGTTTTAAAGCCTTTCATGTTCTACATGAACTTGCTCGAGTCTGGTGAAGAGCCACACTGAACGAGTCAATAGCATATGCAGCTTTGAGTTCTGCTGTCGAATCTCAAGAAGACCGGCTAAAGTCTTTTCTTCAGACTTCGTAAAGGATGCTAGTTATTGAAGTCTCACCTTTTAAATTCATCCCTGTTGCTTGATTGGCCTATGAGACTGACTCAATGTAATAGAAAGATGCTTTTTAATAACACTGGTCTAGTAGTGAATTTGTTGACCATTTTCAATTTCAAGTCAACTTCACTTGAAGATGCGACTTTCCAGAACTACCCGTTGCCGATTCATAGCCTTATTCTATTGATGCAGTTTCGTCATCTGTTGATATCATCATTCTATATCGGTTCGATGTGAAAAGGTTTGAGAGCATTTCCCACAATGTGGGCCGGAAGCTTCTCTGTAAACCACAACGTCATAAACAACATTCTCGTCATCATCAAAGAATAGTAGTGTACAAAAGTTACAATAATTTATCAGTGAGATGAGACCAATAATCATTTACAAAGATTTGAGAAAGCGAAGAAGATGCAAACGCTTTGGACATAGCTATTGGCGAAGATTTACGGTGATGTGTATTTCAGTTAATGCACGCACAAATCTTAAATACTAGTCTAATCGAGATTTTCGTCATACTGCTATTTGTATGCCCAAATAGCTTGAATAATAACTTTTATGAAGTTCCCGAGGTACGGCTGACAGATGTGATGTTACACTTGTTTAATCTTCGAAAGTAGATCATCAAGTCTCTCATCAAATGATGATAGCATCACAAGGTCACTATCAGATTATCATCAGTGCCAAAAAAACTTTGCTGTTTCTGGCTGTAGACAGTGGTTCAAAATCTGGTTGGGATATCAATATCACAAATTTCACTATTACGAGTTCATCATTGAAGCCAACGACGATGACTTAAATAAGTATGTCTCATTGTATCAAATGAGCTCGAATTAATTCAACCTTTGATATGTCTACAGAAATCTTCAACTTGGGATTTAAAATTCCTTCCGTGGCCGATAGACTAAAGATGCGCCAATCGTTTGTATCGGTATGAGCCATAAATAGTGAGGATAATTCCGGGGAATCCCATCGGTGAATATATGGTTTGATCTGTTCGTATATCTACATAAGTCTTATAGCATTTTCTTCCGTTCCCTTTTAAACTGATTGTCTGTTAACTCCTTTCTTGTAGCTATCAAGAAGGGCAGCATTGAAAATGACTTAGAAGAGAATAACAAGATGACAGGAAGAAAAGAGTGATGTGAACAGCTATCAAATAGTGAGGAATCGAATTATTGTTGTTTGTTTATACTGATTACCATGAAGCGGAATTAGCGTAGTGTAAGAAGAACCCCCTTACTACGATTATTGTCACGTGCATGTATATGAGTGTGTGTGTCAAAACAGCATGTGCTTTCTTCCTCTATTTCGTCATTTTGTTCGTGTAAGAAAATCCAACAAAAACACGGATTGCTTAAAGCCAAGCAAAGCCTTCTATTCTTTTCCATCAACACTTGTTTTAAGTGCTATTTAACATATCATTGATTTGCTGTTTGATTTCTCAATCAGATCGATTTTAATACAACAAAACTTGATTTCATCATTCACGTATCATTTGTGTTTAAGGATTATTGTTTGAACTCCTCAATCCAGTCTATTATTAACCATGCCACGCTCTGCCGTTAAACATCAGAGAGAGTCTTCAGAGGCAATTGCTTCAGACACCGAGTCAATTAACTCGTCAACTATTGTTGCAGAAAATCCTCCGAAACCATTGAGAAGGACTTCGTCCTTGTTTTCTTTATCATCTCAAGACCCATTACCAGAGCCAGATGAAGCTGAATACACTGCCTTCAGATCTGACGAGAGACACTTCTCGTTAATAAGGAATTTGCATATGGCTGATTTCATCACCTTGATGAATGGATTCAGTGGCTTTTATTCGATAATTTCATGTTTAAGATATATCGCCACCGATAATCGTCATTATATACAAAGGGCTCAATTTTTTGTTGTATTAGGCTTATTTTTTGATTTCTTTGATGGACGTGTTGCTCGTTTGAGAAACAAGGCCTCTTTAATTGGACAAGAGTTGGATTCCTTAGCTGATTTGATATCATTTGGTGTCTCACCATGTATTATCGGCTTCAGTATAGGCTTACAGACCACTTTTGATACCTTGTTATTATCATACATGGCTCTTTGTGCATTGACAAGGTTGGCAAGATTTAATGTCACTGTGGCCACACTACCAAAGGACGAGAAGGGAAAATCCAAATATTTTGAAGGACTTCCAGCTCCAACTTCATTAGGTTTGTTGCTGGTAATGTTTTTTTTTGTACAAAAAAACTGGATAGATGAGAATATCCTCGGTGGTGTTGTTTTGCAAAACACTTTCTTCGAGTTTCACCCATTCTCACTTTGCTTTTTTCTTCAAGGTTGTGGTATGATCAGTAAGAGCTTGCATATCCCAAAACCTTGAATAGCTGATTGACTGTTCTTTTTGAATCTACATATATAGTTGTAGCAAAGTATGAGACATAGAGATTAAGAGATTAACCACCTTCAATAGATGGAGTTCAGCTTTAGTAGATAAATTGTTCTGTAAGTAGGTGTTCTATCTCGAAGTTGATGATTTTTGCAGACAATTGTCAACCTGAGATGAGAACTAGCGATGACTTACATGCGCAATTTTTTTTTGTTGTGAGGCCCTCAAAAAAAAAAAAAAAATTTCCAGTTGAAAAATTGATAACGAGAACCTTTTTTATCACATATATACAGTGTAAGATGTCAGACGTTGAGGACCAGGCCAAATATCTGAAAAGAGAGAGAAAGGAAACAAAGAAGGAGAGAAAGGAGCAGAAGGAGCTGAGAAAAGAACTGAAGGAGCTGAATAAACAGTCCAAAACGGAGTCGAAGAAGAGATCAGCAGAGGAATTGGAAGAGATATCTATTAACTTAGCTGAGCCTGCACCGCTATCGAAGAAACAAAAACGTCTTTTGAGACAAGGAAAATTGACAGAAGAGCAGTTACTGAAGAAGAATACGGTTCCCAAGCTTCTGCTGACTTTAGATTCAGAAGGAAATGAAGTGGCCCAGCCTGAGAAAAAGGAGAAAAGCGAGTTTGGGGTTTGGATAGGTAATTTGTCATTCGACACTACCAAAGAGGATTTGAAGAGATTTTTAACTGCTAAGACCAGCGATTTGCCCGTCTTCACGGATTCTATGCTGGCTGAAGAGTTGGTGAAGATCGAAGAAGATGACATGACGAGGGTCAACTTGCCAAAGAACGAAAAAAAAATCAAAGGGTTTTCATACATTGACTTTAAGACGATCAACCACGTCAATAGTGCCATATCGTTAAGCGAGCAACATTTGAACGGGCGTAACTTGTTGATTAAAAACGCAAACTCATTTGACGGAAGGCCGAAAAAAGATCCAGTACTTTCTTTATCAAAGAACCCACCTTCGAGAATCCTCTTTGTTGGAAATTTGTCATTCGATACCACGAAAGAGCTTTTGGAAGAGCATTTTCAGAGTTGTGGTGAAATAATCAAAATCCGAATGGCCACTTTCGAGGATTCAGGTAAATGTAAAGGCTTTGCATTCATCGATTTCAAAGATGAAAAGGGTCCCATTGCGGCGTTGAGCAACAAGATTTACAAGAGATTGATCAATAGGCCATTACGGTTGGAATTTGGGGAGGACAGATCCAAGAGAAACCCAAATAGAAAACCACGCGAAGAAGAAAATGCAGATGGCATTGAGAGATCCGAGACCACTGCTGCTGATGTTGCTGATGAGGTAGCACCTGCTCAGCAATTCAGGAAGAGCAATGTTGCCCGTGAGAGAGTGCCATTAGAGAGTGAGCAACCAATCAGGCCGAGACAGCAGTACCAACACCAATCATCGAATGGTTATGGTAATAGTAACAGTAGCAATGATATGGCCAATAATCAGAGATTGAAGTCGTCAGTGCTGTTGGCGTCTGCTCAAAGAGAGAGTGCAGCTATTGTCAAGTCGACTGGTAAGAAGATCAAATTTTGAGATTTGCTATTAATTTCTTGATTGAATCAGTAGCTAACTATATGGATTAGCCATAATTGAAATCAGAATTTTTTGGCAAAAGGTTTTCGACCTCAAGAGGCAATAACTGCTTTTGTGTATTTATCTAATCTTCAAGTTCATGCCAAGCAAGGACCTTCGGTACGATGTGTCGAATAGTCTGTCAACGCCGCATGATATTGTGTTCTCTTTCAATAGACTTACTCCCCCACCAAAAGTTGGATAATCGCTCATATAAGGTATACCATAAAATTACAAAATATTCACAAAACATCAAACGTTATAAAACATAGCTCACTCTAATATGGGTTCGTCTTTTCTCTCCTTCTTTGGAACAATGATGTCGTCCTTCAAAGTATCCACCTTGGGCAATTTCTCCTTCGATCCACCAATGTTAATTTCATCCGTGAGTCCTCCAAGCCCTTTACTACCACCCTTCTCCAGCAAAACGCCCAGTTTCTTCGTCAAAGGCTTTGTTTCAGCCTCGACCTGCTTATCAACAGAATTTTTCTCCACGTCAGCTTCAAGCACCAGTTCCGAATATGAGCCTTCCTGTGTGTCTAAGTTCTTGTCCTGTTTCAATGAAGACGCATCTTTGGGTGTGGGCTTCTTCTTCCTGTTCAAGTATTCAGGCCCGGCGTCATCTGTTGACTCTTCCGCCACTGATGCTGCCACTACGGCTTTTCCTTCAACACCTTTTCTCAGTTTTGGCTTGTTCAGTATCTCAGTTTCATCATCGACCAGATCTACAGGTGCATCTTCTGGAACCTCATTTTTCCTTTCCTTCTGTGTTGGCACTTCCGTTGGTGTAGCTTTCGTCATTTTCTGAGAAGGTTGCTCTATATCAATCTCTCCTACGTCCACTGGTTGCTTCATTTTAGGCGTGTTCAATCCTGAAGATTTTTTTGAATGCACTGCAGAATCCTCGAAAGGCTTTTTGTTCGACTTTTGTTTCTTCCCTGAGGCATCAGTTGAGATAGAAATTTCATCTTTCTCAATGTTGAGATTGAGGTCTCCCTCGACCTCAGCGTCTTTGTTATTTGTGTTCTTCTTGTTGGTCAATTTCGTCGATGAAGATCTCATGTCGGGAACTCCATCAACTACATCTGGAATTTCATCAGCCACGCCCTTAAAGGTGGATTTTTGTTTAGGACTGACAACATCGTTCTTGTAACTTCTCAATTTATCAAGAATCTTCTCATCACTGATAGAGTTTTTCAATTCTACTTCTTCTTGTAATTGCGCTAACTTTTCAGCGCCAAATAACTCGTCTTCCATTTCATTTGAGACTTGCTTATTAACATTGTTGGTATTCAAGTTGACCAGATTATCAGTTTCCTCTTTTTTCTTGTTCAGAGCCAACGCATTAATCTCTTGTTGTTGGGCTAATACTTTCTCCTTAAGTTTTTTCTCATTGTCAATCTTAATGGATTCAGGATCGATCTTCGCTGGTTGCGGTTTCTGGATTGATTCTAACTTTTCCTTCTTGTTTATACTCTCTCTTTCCTCCTTCGCCAGCTTCTGCTTCAACAGAACAGCCGCCATGGCATCTTGCCTGATATCCTCCGTCGACTTTTGTGACTGTTCTTCAACTGGAGGCTCTATTTGATCTTCCTGTTTTATTTCAGGATGAGCGTTCTTTTCTGTCTCTCCAGAGGTCGTTGATTTCTCTGAAATCTCCTTGTCTCCAGGGCTGTTGTCTGACTTCGAAGAATCTTCAGCATCTTCACTTGATGCGGCTGAATCCTCCTTCTTATCATTGGTATCAGCCCCGGCATCTTTATCAGAAGACTTCGATTCATCAGTTGAGTCAGACGAGTCTTCGTTCGCTCTCATATCTTTCGTTTCTTCATTGTGCTCGTCTGAACTAGAATCCTGCTTATCTTCTCTATTCTCACTGTTGGAGTTATCTTCTTTGTGCTCGTCTTCTTCATTTTTCTGCGATGAGTCTTCCGGCTCATCAAACTTGATGATCTCGTTCTTCTTGAACTTGACAAATCTCATGCTCTTTGGATTGTTACCGCTCAGGTAAGGATTGATTGGGAAAGAGCCAAAAAGATCTTCACCCTTGTTGATTCCGTAGTTCATATAGTCGTCTGTCTTGATGAGATTCTTCTGTTTGTCGTACTCGTTCAACTTGAATTTCAAGTCAATCTCTGATTTTTTGTGAGAATATTTATTATAAATGAACTTTGCAGGATCGTTGGCATCATAGTTACGGACTTCCTCCTCCTTTTCAGTGATAAAATGCTCGTAATTGATCGTTTGATCATTTATATCTTGTAAGTATTCATCAACTTCATTCCAATCAACCTCAACTTTTCTGAACTTTGTTAAATCAGTGTTCTTGAAAACATTGAATTTCAAATTATCCCACTCTTTGGAAACATCATCAAATGCCAATTTCCATGTACGGTCATAAAATTTTTGTAACTTTTGTTTTTCAAATCTCATTTGCTCTTCTTTAGCCATCCATTCCATATGTTTCAAATCATCTGACGAAGGCTCATAGATGTGCCAGATAGTGTAGTGGGGTAACCCAACAACAGAATAACCCATGTATTTACACAACTTACCAAATGCCTCAGTCTCTGCGTGTTTTTGAAAACTGAAAGCTGGGAAATGGGCCCCACTTTTGAACACAGATGCCTTGACCAAGATTGAAACACCCCCTATCCCGTCCAACTCCATCTCCACCTCTGGGTCACCATTGGGGTCACGGAGGTAGGCCAAATGGGGTCTCCATGTAGCATATTCGGAATAACCTTCTACGATAACGGCATCTTCGTCCAATCTATCCAGCAATTCAATGCCTCCCTCACTTTCTTGCCACGAATTCAAGTCATATGGCTGCTCATAGTCCAACCAGTCAGGTAAGGGTCTCCAAACGTTAGGCACAATGACATCTTTGTTATGGTGCATCAAGTCCTCGATGATAGTTCCAGGGCAAGTCTCAACATCAATATCTCTCCAATAAACCCATGAGTGGTCGGGTCTTAGCGCCGTAGATAATAACCAGTTTCTTGCAATAGCCATCAATTTTCTTCTTGGCCCTTGCAGTGCAAAACCGTGTCTGTCACTAAAAGTTTGGCCAACAATTTGACCAAAATTTTTCTCATATATGTTAATTCTACCAAATCGATCATCAACATTTGGATCTGCCTGTATCTCTTTCAAGAATTTTTTCAAATCCTTTATGGTGGAATCTGTGGTGTCACTGATCAAAAAGGCCAAATCAATTAAGTTATGTGGATATGTCAAATTCTTCAAATGGCTAAAGAACATTGGCAAATGTTGTGAAGCATCTCTTAATGGGACACAATATAATATACGCTCCTCATGCTGCCATCCGTTGGCACTCTCTTTATAGTCATTTAGATCGTAGAACTCTATGTTGAGATTATCGTAGCTCCCTGAAGCACTTTCAAATGATGAAGGTAGATTTGGCCTGTATAAAATATCACCAACGTTAGATGAGCGTTGTCCGTATTTCTCCACTAATATCAAGAGGCCAAAGATAGTAATGATCATGAAGGGAAACGTTATGTACAAGCTCCACAAAAACTCCCGCACTGTCTGTCTTGCTGACCGCATCTGTTTGGGGAACAACTTAGGCGGTGTCTTTGAGTCGTCGTATACGATAGAAGCACCTGCCATATTCATGGATGTCGATATAACCGGTGGTGGTAATGGCGGCGGCGGTGGTGATACCGAGGAAGAGTCTTGAGAAAATGAGTAGATAGAATTGTTTGACCCTGAGGACTCACTCCTCGTTATGGGCAACACCGATTCCTTCATCTATCTCTTGAACAATCTATACTGTGGTGGTGGTGTTGCCTAAGTTGATTAGGACAGGTGATGTCGTATGTTTGTGAGTGACTCTGTGAGTGACTCTGTGAGTGACTCTGTGAGTGAGTCTGTGTGCGTATGTGTCGGATTGATATGAGAGCTAAGCTCTAGTCTCCTCGTGTGGGTTGACTTTCAATAAAGTTCGTGGAAGAGTGAATGATGATAAGATAGTCAGATTATCGATTAGAAGAAGAGATCTGTTTTTTTACACTTTGATCAATTTTTTTTTCTTTTTCCAGCTCCGTACCTGTTTTGCACCACCATATTTAGGTCCCCCCTCATATCTACTTTTACTTACCTATGGTCAGCAATTTCATAATATCTCGAAATTCAAATATGCATTTAAACCAGAATTCTTGACTCAACACGATTCCTTTGAAATATCTAGCTTCAAGAAGTTGTGTCCATCTTGTTGTATATGTACTCTTAAGGCACATTAAAGTACTCAGATGTAGTCAATAGAAATTCAAGTGGTGGTGAACGATAAGACTTTCATTATATCGCTGAAGCTCTATATAAACGTACACATACAAGGTCTGTTTTCCTCCTACCATTGGTTAATACTTTAGCTGTATCTGAAGGCTGTTGTGAGTTCAAATTTTAGGTAGATCTCCCGCGGAGCACTGGAACCAAAGTGATGAACGGACTGGTCCATGTTAGAGAGCATATCTTTTGGTTGAATCTAGCTCTGCTAATATGGCTAGCGATTGTGAGAACAATATTTATAATACACTATACATATTTATACATATATATAGATTCTAATTGAGGAGCAAGTAAAGCAGTACAAACGAATCCGATTAAAGATATTGAAGCGAACAAACAATTAACGAAGTCTTAAAATCGCATATTCAGTTAAAGTGTTATTGATATGAAATACACTTTGATATCAGCCTCTAGAGAGGCTACTTTCTCCACTACTCGAAATATCATCAATACTACTCAAGTCCAATAATGAGTTATCAAACGACTCATCATCGAACAAGCTGTCTCGTTGGTGAGTATTCGATATATGTTGTCCCGGTTGCTGTTGCAGCATGTTCAACGTATCATATATATCGACACTATTATTTCTATTGATGAAAGACTTTCTAGGTCTTGGAACGGGAGGTGGAGCCCGTGAAGCACGTCCCGATTTTGGCAGTGCAGGAGTCAACCCAACGTGATTGTACCTCGATGATTGTTTGTAGTGTCTCAACACTGATTCATCTTCTTGCTGATGTTGTGACTCTGGCAGATCTAGCTGCTCTTCCTCATAAACGACATCCATAAGACGTTCAGGGGGTGTAGACAGTGTGGCATTGTAATTCATGATGTCTGCTTGATCCGTTGGCGCTTGATAGCTGATTGGATGTTGTGGATTGATGGCGGTTATAGACGAAGGTAACTGTGCATTTCTATTTGAATCGTCTTGATGGAGAAGAATATTATGAGACAATCCGCCCAAGCCCAAGCTCTCTTCCGAAGACCTGCTTGGGGGAAGAGCTGGCCTTGTTGGTATCGGCGGAGGAGTCGCATTTGTAACAGCAGGTACTGCTAATATTCCATTTTGCATCATATTGTTCCTCATACTGTTCATCGTACCATTAGTTGTATTAAAGCGAGTTGGAATATCCCTAGTATAAATAGCATTACTTGCATAATTTGTAGGCCTCCTCTCTGTTAACTTTTCAGATGATGAGTCCTTTCTAGTAAATCTGTTGAAAAATGTGTCCGGTTTTTTCTCCCTCCCAAATGGATTTTCATCATCATGGCTCTCAAACGTCTTGCGTCTTTTGAAGAAAAACCAAAAAAACAAAACAGCCAGCAATAAACCAATCACACCTCCCACAACACCTCCAGCAATCTTCCCTGCGTTGGACTTGGCCGAAGCTACAGGTTTTGTGAGATGTGGTGATAACACTGACTGATAGTAGGACAAGTCGGTTGTTATGGGTTGTATTTGAAAGCTAACGGGGGATAACGTTGTCGATAAACTGGCAGAGGTTTGAGTATATGATAGTATTGTCAGCGTTGGAATTGTCCGTGTAAAAGTTGTCTCATCATCCGTTATTATGTAAGGCTGTGGATATGAGTAGGTTGTGAAAACAACAATCGGTGTATAAGAATCAACTGATGTCTCCACTGATACAATCGAATTGGAGTTTGACGACACAAGTGACGGTACATCCGAGCTAATCGTTGGTGCCAGGGAATGGGAAGAAAAGAAAGATGTTGGAGCTGACGAAGCGGAAGAATATAATGATGATGTCCAATGCGATGAAGTGGGTATTGTTGATGAGGAGTAGCTCTTTGAAAACTTGGGAAGCGATTGACTGTATTTGGATGATGAACTTTGTGGTAAAGAGGAAGCAGACGGTATTGATGAAAACGATGACGTTGCTGATGATGGATAAAACGGTATTGCAGATGACTTGCTGTATACTGCAGATGAAGATTGCGACGATGAAGAGACATATGAAGGGGAATATATCGATGAGTACAATGATGACGAAGAAGGATTCACTGACGACGAGGGATATAAATATGACGAGGCCGCTGAGGATGATGGAACATACGAAGAAGAAGCAGCCATCGGCGAAGACAGGGATAACGACACCGATGTCATTTCGCTTGATATGGACGATGGCACAGCTGACCTCGACACAATAGATATCTCACTTGATGTTGGCAACGTTGCCGGATTTGATGCTGTCATAGACATTGGTACACTTGTCAGCGTCGGCGATGATGATTGCAGTGACCCTTGTAAATTGAAGGTGGTGTTCTCCAAATTTTCTTCATCACTGCTGCTAGCAGGATCAGTTGTTGCAATCCCACTCGTTGGTGTGATTATGGGGACGGAAGAAAGTGACTGTGGTGTTGTGATTGTTGTAATTGGTAGTGGTGATGGTTCGCTTTGTAGCTCGAGAGATGTGGTAGCAGCAGCGGTGGTGGTATTGTTGTCGGTGGAGATGCCAAATAGAGGCAGAGTGTTCTGATCTCTCTTTTTGAGAAGTATGAAAAGGTGCTCCATGATGACGATCTTGATCCAACTTGATTGGAGATTTGAGCACTAACTTGTAAGAAATGTTTTCAGATGATAAATATGACACTATGACTTGAAGAAATAATATAAATACTGGGTTGTTGAGAAAGACAAATCAATTATGAGCAAAGTGATGTACTATTAAATGCAAATTAACTGATATAGATTAATGGATGATGGTATTATATAATGATATGGTTGATAGCGAAGGGCAGGGAAGGTGAAGGGTATATATCAACTTCTTGATAGTTGGATGCTGTAAGAAGCGGCAGATGTAATTTGAAATGAGGTAACTATTGTTGTTGATGTTGTTTTTGTTGTTGTTGATGTGTCTTACTTCTTTATTGTGTATGATAAATTTTTCCTTTTTCTTGTTTTTTTATTCAAATTTATTTTATTTTTAGCACGCACACACTTAGTTGAATGTAACTGCTATCTTATTTTGATGGTTTTCTGTTTTAGTTTCAGCGAAATCATCGAAAGTTCTAACTCATTATTTGATTGTCCCGTATTGGCTGAGTTACTTCATTCCAATGCAATTGAGAAATTCAATAAATCTTGACACACCATATTAGCAATAGCAGATCTCTCTATATACGAAACAATTTGGTAGTTATCTTGCTAACCATCAAAACATTCTTTTTATAGATCTAGACTGTTTGTTTATTGTTCCCAAAACGATTCACACAAAGGAAGAAGTCTAGATCTTTTTTTTGATTTTTTAAAAAGTGCACGACAAATCTATCAAACAAATTTATTTACACAAAGGTATACTATACTGGGGCATTAAACATCATTATATATATACATATATATATATATATTATTTTTTGGTGTTTTTCAATTAATCGACGGCTTCTTGCCATATCCATTTTCTCCACAATTCACCACTCTCCATGATGATGTTCTCGACATCCCGCAACTTGCTTTGTTGTACTTTCCTGTCCCAATCGTTATTATTATTATTATTATTATGGTTGTTGACAGCATTCACATCATCTGCCAAACTCATATCACAATTCCCATCAATACTGATTTTTTTGTCTTCTGTAATTCCATCCGTGTCATTTGCTTCTTCTTCACCCTTATCGTAAGTTGTGCTTATATTGTTGGTTTTATTGTTACCATTGTCATTAGAGTTAATTTCATCCTCAAACAAATTTTGGAATCCATCCAATTTAGTCGAAGATGCCTTATTCAAAAACTCTCTTATCTCACTCTGTTCCAACTCCAATAACGCGAATTCCTTTGACTTGATGAACGACAACGATATAAACACAATCTCTGTATGTGGGTTCAAACTAGAATATGGTATCTCATCTCTCAACTCCAGAATCTCATCTCGTATCTCATCATTGTCACCACCTGTTGGATTGTTATTCAATCTCGAAAGATTGGTATTTGACAATGACGATATTAATGTCTTCATCGATCCTTGCTTCTCTTTTAAACTATTCCGATCAGCATCATCATCCAACGGAGAGTTATGGTGATGATTTTCATGGTTTTCAAAAGTCAACGGATGCCAGAATATGTCCGGCCCCAACAATTGCAAAATGTTCTCATCGATCAACAAATCATTCAATTCATTCTTGTTGTTCAAATCCTCGACATTTCTCCAACCCAACAACATATCCCATATTCTACCACGATCGTATTTTGACCAAACTTTAGCTCCACACCACTTTAACCACCACACTACCCAGTCATCCTTGGCACTGGATGTGTTCAAAATGTCCTCATCTATGAAGAACTGTGCCAATTCAGGTAATAAACGACGTAAACAATACAAGAAAAATGATACCCGTTCTTCGGCAGTGCCACCTTTAATAGGTAAAGTTGTCAAAATCTTCTCCTTCAATGAGTCCTCTTCATCTTCCGGTACAGGACTTTGTTCCTTGTCATCACTGGCTGTACCATGCGATGACAACGAATCCTCGCTCGGCTTCGGTGAATGTAAAATGACTAGCACCATTCTTTCATATATCTCGGCAAACGACAAATTTTTAGTTCCACCATTGATAACACCACTTCCACCACTTGTAGATGAATTCTTTGCTGGCAGTTCTTGTGGGGTTGTGGAAGAGCTTGTCGTGAAAGTGGAAACCGATGAAGTCTCACTCATTGCATCACTTCTCTTGTTGTTAAAATGTGGGTCAACTGATAAAGTCGATGAAGGAGAGTAATTGCGAACTTTATAAAAAGGATCATTCGACGCTGAAGTTGAACTTGAATACTTCAAATAATCCCCTAATTCATCATCAACTTTTCGTAAGCATGAACCACCATTTTTATTTACAATTTCTCTTCCGCATAAAACATAATTGGAGTTGTCTTCGTTTGCCGCCAATGGTGGCACCCACTCGGCTAATCCTAGAGCAACCCAGCTTAATCCAGAGTTATAGCTGATCAAAGAGCCCCATTTTTTCAAAAATTTCAAGATTGAGTACTGCATCACTTTGATGATCTCATCTTCAATTTTCAGCAATTCCGGTGACTCACTAGATTTATGGCCATTACCTGCTGATTCTTTATGTCTTTCATTGACGTCGATATGATTGTGACTTCTTTTGAAATATCTTCTCAAGTCATGTCTAATCTTATCTTTCAAATCAGTCTCGTCTTCATCTAACTCCTCATCTTCATCTGGAGTAATATAAGGCTTCATCACAAATGGATGTGATTTCAACAATAAGGGCCAAATCTTGTGACGCAAATGAGGAGGCAACCCTCTTTGCCTGGCTATCAATGAGAGTCCAGTAATGTTTCTGGTCAGGGCATATCTTTCACAAAGCTCCACCAATTGTGGCTCATCGATGATTGATGGTTTTCCTTTAAATTTCTTCAGATTGGAAGTAAACTTGGCTGTAGGCGATGCAGCTGAAGATGATAATGAATTCCGTAGTGTTGAAGGTGCCTTGAGAGATGGAGAAGGCAATAATCCGTTTGTCACATTGGGTGAAACCAATCTTTCGGATTTACCATCCGTTTGCAGATCGGTGTGATCTCCAAGAGTCAATGGGTTCAACATTGAGCTGTCTCCCATAGTCAAAGTACGACCAAAAATTCAATTATGATCTAATACGAACTATGAATTCTGCAGCTATATATTGAAATGTTTTGTGATGTATCAATGAGAAGTGTTATAAATTCCACGTTCTGTAAAATTACCTGAAAAATCGCCACAGAATCAGAATTGTATTTCTTGTCTGTGAATGTTGATTGATTCAGCTCAATTAGTGAACAATAGACTTTGAAATCGAGCTCTGTGGATAAAGGGGTTCTTTCGGTGTAGGTCTGCTCAAAAATTCATGATGATATACTGTTAAAATGACTAATAAACACTCTTCTTGGTACTATGAATATGGGTGTGCAATAAACGTTATTGGTAGAGAGCTAAAAAAAAAAAGATCCGCTATCACCAAATTGATCGATATCGATTAATATCTTTCTAATAAGAAAAATTGAGCGTGACGTTATAGTTTGATAAATATCAATATCCCTAGAGATAGATATTCAATAGATGTAGCTTTCACAAGTGGTGTTGAATTACCTGAATTGCAAATACAGCACACGAACAAACCATCCTCATATGTCACAAGAAAATTTTTTTTGTCTACGTTGTGTGAGCTTATTGGTGCTAAGTCACACGACACGAATCAGGCGAAACATCAGTCATACTTGCTTGCCGCCCATACACTCGATCATCATATCGCTAGACCAGTAAGATAAGGCAAGATTCTTGACATGCCGTGTATATACTTTGAAGATGTTATCAAAGAAACAAACCTGCTCATTTCAATCATTATCACCCTACAGTAATGAGCATAATACGTGATTAAGAAAACCAAAGTTGCAGTTTCATAGCTTTAGTAAAAGATACAGGTCCACCATATGCCGACCAAATTGGATTTGTTCTATATAGACGCTGACTCCCAATAAACTGAATTTGATTAATGCCCAAATTCAAGGATTGCAGAACCTTAATCGATGTATCAATGATAGACTTTTTTAGCCTGTCCTGAAATTTGATGTTTGCACAAGCATCACCTTTGGAATGACGAATACCAGCGGAAGAGACGAACGTCACCTCCAGTGGTCAATAACGATAACCATTAGTTGATCAAAACCTCAATAATGACAAACTGTCTCTTATGGGAGAGAATTATAGTGAAACTACATCAATGATAATGATGATTGATATCAGAACAATTGTCTTATGCGCATCACTCGAATTCCTTTAGCTTGATAAGATCTAGCTATATGGAAAGTTTGTAAGGATTACACTATTAAATCCTGCAATCTAATATCACCAATTGTGACATCTTTGTATTTGTACAAAAAGTCCATTACAATCTCCTCATTTCTTTCACTATCCAACATTTCTTTTAAATCGCTAGCTTGAGAATAATAATCTTGTTTGATGAACTCTTCTATCAAATAACTCACCATTGTCCGATAAAAACTGATATCCTGTACAAAATCAAATTTTTTCAATATCTCCAAAACTCTGTTCTCGATCTCTTCCGAAAGAGCATACTCTACCAATTTTACTTTGTTTTCACGTAAAGTACGTCTTACTGCACTCTGAGGCACTCTTCTTCTCAAAGAAATGTCCTTCAACAGCAAGTACGGGTTCTTTGTTAACTCTTCAATGCATTCATCAATTTTTTTCTGTCTCTCCATCGGGTCAAAAGTTGTCTCTGTCATCACTCTGTTGAAATTTTCTTCATCGTACTTTACAAGATTACTTTTTAGTATCTTGATAGGAATCAGCTTTTTAGGTAATGTGTTGATCGTTGTAGGTTTCAATTCTTTGTTATCCTCATCGGTGTCTGGTAAATAGTTTCTATCAACTTTGGAATGATATTCTAATATACTGAATTGAGCCAGTGGTGGCGCCTTATATGGTGGTAGAATGGGAGCCGGGACTGATGTTGAGTTAGCTTTTTGCAGCTGTTGTTGTTGTTGCTGCAGCTGTTGTTGCAATTGTTGTTGCAGCTGTTGTTGTTGTTGCAGATAGTATTGAGCGTAAATTAAGTTTTGACTTGTAGTTGTGGCATTAGTCAATGTTGAATGTGATGGTGGTGACAGTGACGAAGAAATTGTATCATAGCTCTCTCTGAGTGTGGGCCTCCTTTCGTCTTTGTTAAAGCTCTTGTAGTTTATACGCAATTTTTTCATCCTTCCTCTCAAGGTACTCTCTGGTAATCCATGATTCCTGGCTACACCTCGCCTACTAGCATTTGGGTTTCTCTCTAGTTCCAGTATTGCGGCATTGATTCTGGTTTCTCTTTCCTCTGGAGTCAACTGGTCGGTAGGGTAGTCATAGTTCGTCATCTTGGTCTGGAATATTGTAACCAACTGATTTTTTCCACTCACTCAGATCACTCACTCACTCAATGTGTCTGACCCTCACTCAATCTCCAATTGTTTGTTTTTGTCAACGAGTTAGAAAAAAAAAAATTTTGATGGTCGTGTTCGTCGTCAGTTTTTGACTTCCTAAAATAGCAATAACTTTTGGGGATTAAGAGATTTTAACAACTGTCTTTATTATTACATATTGTATATGAGAATTTTATCCTTCGATTAAATTATGTTGAGACACAAATATATGCATACAACACTGGCTTATGGCGCCTTATCTAGTCAGTAACTCATTCGGTCCGAACCTTATCACTCAAAAGAAAAAAAACCTGATAAATGAGAACACTAAGAAGCCAAACCAAAAACCGATTAAATACCTTCATAAAATTTGATAATAATAAAAAAAGACCAGACCTAAAAATAAGAAATATATGAGCATCAACCAATCCCTCCCTAAAACCCTTAACCACACGACGATACTCAAGCCAGAAGAAAAGAAAAAAAAAATCAATTAGGGACATCAGTCACCAAGATAAACAAAAAATACCCCAAATCATTTCAATGTAAAAATCTATCCGCCCATTACAGTGATCTCCTCGAACAACAGTTTCTCAATAACAAACTTATTCATCTTGTATTTTTCTCTACGACTGTCGGCCCGAAGATACTTCCAACCAAGATATTCTCCACACTGCATACAATTCACGTCGCAGACATCGTAACGCCCTGTAAGCATCTGCTTCTTTTCCAGTATACCCAAAGTGAAATTGATCAACGATGACACAAGAAACAGATCGCCTGTCATTCCTGTAAAGTTGTTGCTGAGGATCAAATTAGATATACAAATGTGGTTATGACATTTTTTACAGGCAAACAATGTGTATGACTTTTCATTCTGGAAGTCCAATGAGGTTGGCGAAGAAGAAAAGGAGTTCTGAGTTGGAATCGATGGCAACGACACTTCCAGAGCAATCGGAGGTTCATCAAATTCATCATCCTCCGTATCTGTGTCATCTTCAAATATCGATTCACCGATCTTTTCACATTTGGTAAATGTAGGAACAAATTTGGTGACAATGTATCGATTGTTCAATGTTTGATAAATCTTCCTTTCAACAAAAGGACCATCTTCATCTTGCAAATCAAAATCAACCAAGGTTCTTGATGATGAAGACGAAGATCTATCAGTGCTTCTGATTTTGATGTTTGGCGTGGTAGCGACCGCAGAAGTCTTGAAACACTCAGGAAATAATAAACCCATGATGCTATCCCTGCCTGATTAAATGAAAGACATACAATCTCTAATGGGCTAACAAGTATATCTCAGTTGTGGCCTTCTCTTCTTTTCTTCAATTTGTCTTTGTGTATGGAGAAACCTGTGAGTCTGTGATTCGAAATGTTTCAGGTAAGTAAAACCCGAGCAACCCTTATCAAATCCCACTATCGATCACTGGGGCAGAAAAAGGCAAAGAATTAACTGGAGAATTTTGAATTGGATTTAGAGGAGTTAGTGGAAACTTCTCTTGTTTGCAAAGTGGTTAATTACAAAGATTTGTGACTCTTCAAATAAGAGTATTTAATCAGTATATATTATTTAAGTTTTATGTGCAACAGTGATGTGATTAATTAAATTGGGATGTCCTGCTAATTTATAGAATTTAATTAATTATTTTCTTTCGTATTGTTTCCCTTCCTGATATAAGAGGTAATTCTTAACAGATCATTTGAAATTCTCATACTTAACGCATAGATAGCTTGATCCCAATATATATAATTGACTCAATATCAGCTTCCATAGTTGGGCTTCTTGATTGGGGACGTAGTTAGCTCGTCACTCTACCTCTTTTTAAATAAAAAAATCTTATGTAATCGACTTGAATGATCATCATTGGTAATCGAATAGCTCCAGCAAAACGGATTTATATAGTTGCATCTTGCAGTAGATGAATAAGCGAAAACATCAACTTTTGCATTTACCACTTATACAAGAATCTCAAACAACTGCAGGCACTCGCAGATTGCTCGTCATTTGTCATAGAGTTCATAGCGAATTAACCTACAAAGTGCTTATCTGTTATACGGCGTGAGCCCTTCGGAACCGGACCAGATCAGCTTAGATATTGCATAGATATTTACTATTGAATCGGTCATTAATCTCCGTTGATAAGATTCTTGGTCTGACGTTGGTGAGTCCCGTAGAGAAGCATTACTGAAGTAGAGGTGTGGTAAGGCCGGGTAATGACACCGGAGTACACCTTGAGAACGAATGAATCAACAGGTGAAAACACAAAGAATACCCACCTTGACACATGAAACAAAGGCATTTAGTTGAGGTTGATTGATTGTTCATCAATGGAAAATAAAAACTTGGCCAATTGTTGTTGCTAATCATGTGGATTCATAATAATGGTGTAGTGCTCAGGTAGGCGACGCGGACATAGAATTCAACCATGCACACGTCATTAGGCGACTGTTGCTTTAACAAAGAATGGTTATGGATATACAATCCAGAAAGTTTAAGCACAGATCTTTGCCATGTTCTCTTTTTTTGCAGCACACTTCGACTGTCTGCGACCATCGTGAAAGTCTTTAGTGCATTCGCTCATTCCTATTAATTCTTATCCTAGCGCAAAAATATATTTTGGATGAAAAAAAAACATATTGAAAATTTTGAATACATCGCTGATTCCAAGATACTAAAGGTGTTGTTGAAGACTTGAGTGTTCAAAAAAATGTCTGCATCTAAGCTAGTCTTCTCGTACTTGAAGAAACCTCTGCTCCCGAGACATATCACGAGATTTACATCACAGATAGGGACCAGAAATTTTCACTATTCTATCATACTGGCAAATTCTAACTCGTTGTTCGGGTCCATAACCAAGGAAGATATATCAGTACCAAAACTGAATTCACCATCACAAATATCACCAAAATCGTCAGCACAACCACCAGCAACTTCAGAGAAGATTGAGCAAGATGCTGAAGAAACGGAGGAGGATGATACTATCAAATACATCGATCCAAAGGATGACAAGAGGCTTCAAGAATTTTTGCATCCAGATCCAATGATCGCGATTAATGAGTTGTTGACACCTTTGAAAAGGGATATATATTTGGCCAATGTCTCCAAGAATGGATTCTTCAAGAATTTAGATGAAGTCAAATTATCAAACGGTAAATCTTATACATTGAAGTTAACCCGGGAAGAGATCGAGGCCTTGGAGCCAAGTATTTACTTGAAATCATACCGTATCAAATCTTCTATGAAGAAGGCCACAGTAGTTTTGAGGTTATTGAGAGAGTTAGACCTTAAGACTGCAATCACACAGTGTCAATTCACAACCAAGAAGATTGCCAGAGAATGCTCGGATTTATTGAGGAGAGGTTTGAAAGATGCAGAACAGTTCGGTTACAACTCATCCAACTTGTATATATCACAGATTTGGACTGGTTCTGATGGATTTTGGGCAAAAAGATTAGAACCAAAGGGTAGGGGTAGACACGGTATCCTCACTCATCGTTACATCCATATTAGATGCATTTTAAAGACGGAGCAAACTTTGAAGAGGTTAGCGTGGGAAAAACAAGTCAAGCTGGATAAGTTGAAGGAGAAAAGACCTCTGATTAATCCTTTGGTCAGTAGCCCAATAAGGTCTAAAGTCCAAGGTTACTACAAATGGTGAAAACTTGTACATAGTTTGCTAAATTAATTATTTTACTATGAAGTGATATAGAAAAGAAATAGTTTTACCTCGCGTTCGTAAAAGGATCATCAACGATTAATGATGATGTTGTTATAAATGAGTAAATAAATTATTGAGTAAATATATGAGAAAATAAATTATTGAATAAATATATGAATAAATAGTTGATAGATTATGATCGACAACACAACCTCTCTGAATCCATATCAGTCATCATAGCCGGTCAAATTTTTGTCTCTAGGTCTAGCAGGCAAAGGGTAACCGTTCAATGGCAAAGGTTTATGATCATCGTACATGAACTTCCTTCTTATTGGCGTCATGATAAACACGAACAGGGGGCCCAACATACCAATTGCAAGGGAATAAAAGACGTGGGGTCTTGTGTGTGCATGATAACGCAACCACTGTGGGGAACTGTGTTAATATCAAAAGACATGACAGGTGGATTGTATTTCGATGATAAGACTTACTCTTATGGGTTGCTTATAGTAGACCGGATAATCACCTAGTGCTGACATTTGAAAATAGCTTTTTAAAATCGAGGATTAAAGACTTATAATTGGCGATTACAATTGTACATTATTTGAAATACTGTAAGTAATTTTTTTTTTGGCTTCTCAGAACTGGAGAACTTCAATCAAATGATATTTGTACTCAGTTAGATAACAACGCGAAAAGAGAATTAAACTATATGTATAACAAACTTCACCGATTAAATTTACATTTAACTTAACAAGGAACACAAATTATACCTTCTTCTTGTTCTTTCTTGCCTTAGTTTGTTCCTTCTTAGCACCAGTAGATTTTATCTCAGCTTCAGCTTCGACAATCTCCTCTTGTAACTCACCGACTTCAATCACAGCTTCTTCCCTTTCTTTTTCCTCTCTTTCAGCCTCTTCTTGATAAAATTTCTTTAACATTCTCTCATTTTCCCATTCGGCGTAGTACAATCCACCTTGCAAGACCAAAACACCGACAAGAACAAATACAATCATGGCCTGTGAAGCAGCAGTGACATTGATACCTGTTTTCTCATCAACTTCCCCCCACTCGTTATGCACAGCACTCAAAATTCCAGTTCTGACATTGGTCAAGTAAACAACTGTAGCAATCATGTACAGACCCAAAGTACCATATTCGAAATACTTGGCCTCTTCAGATGGCATAAAGATCTTGATGAAACAGCCAATAAATCCGAGGCCAATTATGGCATGAAAGGTGTTCAAGATTAAGTTTGGTGAATTGCCCCATAATTTGTAGTGCTCTAAAGAGGCCTTGAACAGTTCGTCAGTGGCAACTTTGTGAGAATACAATGTATTATAATCATATGGCCAATTGGCAAATATAACACCGAGAAAAAACGATGTGCTGGACACGATTAAGCCCGTGCCCAATGGCAACATGTCTTTATAAATTTTTTTGACGTTGATAGCCATGTTGTGATTAGATAGTGTTGGTTATGGTTGTTGTTATCTTTGGTTAGATAAGTTTTTTACTATCAGAAAGAATTTTTTTATTCATCGTGGGATCGATTCTGTTTTCAAGGGCTTTACTTATGCCAAGTTTGACGATTATGAAAATTTACAAATTCAGTCCGACAAAGTCTTAGTCTTCAAGATCTCATTTACAGCATGCGTATCATAAACGATTTTTGATTCGGGTAGATTTATGTCAAGACATCCATTTCCCCTCCGAACCTTTGCACAAGAAAGACTCTGGCGGATTTTACAAACAAATTTACAGTTGATTTTGTGAAAAAAGATAAAGTAAAACAGATTATATTTCAAAATATCATTTTAGCGTTGAAAAGAAAAAAAAGCGCTTAAGCAGTAGCTTCTTCAACTGGAGCAGCTTCCTCTTTGCTTGGCTTGTAGTCCTTGACATAAGCAGGTGGAATTTCATCTTCTTCCTTGGCTTCAATAACCTTGACGGAATCTGGTAATGATTTTGGACCAGTTCTTGAGGTTTCTGGGTCTCTCATAATTTTAACTTTAACACCCAAAACACCTTGTCTCATCAAGACGTGTCTTGTAGCAATATCGATGAAATCGTTGGCTGGTTGACCGGAGTGGATCATGAAACCGTCAGCGAATTTCATAGATTTAGCTCTAGCAGCTCTTAATTTACCAGAGACAACAACTTCAACACCCTTAGCACCAGATTCCATAACGTATCTGACAACTGAGTAAGCAGCTCTTCTGATAGCCAAACCGTTCAACAATTTGTATTTCAAAGACTCACATTGAGCAACAGCGGACAAACCTCTGTCTTGAACTCTTTCAGCGTACAAGACAACAGCACCTTGCTTGAACTTGAATCTCTTGTGGACCAATGAGGTCAACTCCTTGATTCTCTTACCGTTCTCACCCAAGACAGCGTTAGTGTGGGTGGCTCTGATGATAATTTCAGTCTTTGATGGAGTGATTCTAACTTCAACACCGGCGTAACCAGCTTCAGCTAATTCTCTGGTGAAGAATTCGTTCAATTCTGCGTAGAAGACACCATCAGCTACGAGCTTTCTCTTTTTGGAAATGTTAAGGGCAGACATTATTTTTGTTGATATTGTTGATCTGAGATATAAAGTAGAAGTTATTCTCGAAATGTATTTTCCAATTTAAAGTGAAAAATTTTATTATTTTTTGAATTGAGAAACACAATTTGCCCGATACACAAAATAAAGAAGAAAAGCATTGTTTGGCAGAAAATAAAAGTAGTGTAAAAAATATAAATATTGAGTATTATGTAAAAAAAAAGAAAAGGTAGGGTAACCTACAAAAGGTGTTAAGATAACGAAAGATAAGCTAACAGCGGGTGAATAAACTCTACCGAAGACGTTAACAGTTAGTTGTCTATAACAATAACGTACCTAAAGCAATGACTGCAGCACCCAAAGCACTTAAGCTTCCTTTACCCAAGCGATCACCGTGACCACTTAAAGTCTGAATTGGTGGTGTTGTCAGATTTCCTGGGGTACATCCACCAGAACATGATACGAGAACGGCAGTGGTGGTGGAGTCATCTGTAGTATAAACTGTTACCGCAGTTACAGCGGTTTGACAAATGAACACTGAGGCGAAAATTGATTTGAGCAACATATTTCGATTATTTGATTAGTTGTGTGGCAAGCGAGTGAATTGAAGTGGGATGGCTAGAATAAAAGTGTTGTTTCACAAAGACATTGGGAACTTTTGTGATTTTATACGGTCCTATACATCTGGGGAACTGTAGAAACGAAATAGCCTAAAACGCAAGTCAGAGGGGAATAGTTTTTGATAAACTATTCATTTGATAGAGCCGAAAATATGTATTGTTTGAAAGGGGACAAAATGGGGCATAATTCTTTTATACGTGGACTATACCAGTGGCTCGCATGACTATCGTTTACGATCTAATAATATGGCTTCAGAATCAATGCCTTGGTACAATTGTCCACCAGTGACTTCCCATGTGTAACTTTTGAGAAAAGTTTTGTCACGCAAGTGATAGATAAGATGTTCAACGAGCCATTAACCATGAATCTCATCACATGTATCACACTCTTATTCATTAACCTCTGACTTTGAAGAGCAATAACTTTACTTGAGATTTATGGTTGTACTATAGACTCGCCTTTTTGTGAAGCTATGTGGGCAAAAGCAATGCGGCTTCTCAAGTGGGATGAAGTGAACTCAGCAAATTGTGTTTATTTAATAAAAAACAGAAGAACATTTAACTTTGTAAGGGGAAGGGGGGGGGGTGGGGGTGGGGTGGACTGTCTTTGCATTCTAGATGTATTGAACTCTCAAAGAATATTCATTTGGTCACGGGCCCAATTTTGAGTCAGTTGAATGCTATTTGAATGGCTGTATCGAACGCCTTGAAATTTAAACTACTCAAACATTTTTTTATAAGCCTTGAAACAATTAAGGACAAAACTGTAAATTATTTGGTCTACTCTCAATGCAGAATAAGGCCCAAACAGAAACATATAATAATTCTTATCTTACGAAGTTGACATGATATGAAATTGATTGGAACAGTCAGTAAATTGACGTTAGACGCACTACAAACCAATCAATTGACTAATACCATGATATATTTACTGATTGAGCTCATTAAAACAATTTCAATTTCGTCTAATTTGTACAATCAAACTGCCACCGGTGTCTGATTGACGTAGAATGCATCTCGCAAACAAAAAGGTTTATATAAATTTTTTTTTTTCTAGAATGCTTTTCATCCAGTGATGCCCATCTTTCCGATTCACATAAACCCTTGCAATAACTGAATTTTCCAATCGAATGTAACCAGGGTATCACTATTGTATGAGTATTCACAAAAAAGTGATATTTGCTTTGAAAATTTGCGTCACCGGTCTTGAATCATTCACTGTCCAAGCAACTTTTCCTTAATGTACCAGCTGAACTATAACAAGCTTTTTACTTAGAACTTTTCTTCAAGAAACATTTTATAGAGTTGAAAGCACGCAGTTCGATACAAAACCGAACTGGGTCCTGACTAAGCATTTCTCAACGCTGTAAAAAATCTTCAGAGGTATCTGCAAATTTGGATGAGCCATTGACTCATACGGAAGCTTCCTTGATATTCGCGTGATATTCTCCAAATTATTCGCGAAATTTTCTATAGAAATTTAGGGGTTTCACCAAATGACAAGATGCCAATGATATCAGATTTCGCAATCAGCTAATGAAAATAAGCAAATTTCACTCTACAAGCATTCTTTCAACAATTATTGATGGAAAGGAAGTTTTCTGTTGGTTTTGAATGACAATCATCAGCATCGTTCTAAAAAAAATGTCTCACATGATTGGCTCAAAAATTTCACGTGGCTAGATGTTCAGTACCTGTACGTTGTATTTATGATATTTTATTCAGCTTTTGTGATCCACCGCTTTATCTTCACATTCTCGTGATGCGAATGGAATTTCGAGCTGAAAATTGGCCAACCCCGTATAGTTAATTAAATCCCTAAGGAGGTCTGATGGGATAATCGACCTTTCAGTGGTTGCTTTCTCATTTTCTACAGCAAGTTAGCTGAATCACTCTGTTGGATCAAGTCAATCATTGGAAGATATAATACCGGAATTGCAATGTATGGGGCACACGGCTAGCTTATTCTGTACTCTCTTCAAAATTTCTCTAACTTGGGTTGCTTTTCCTTTTGAAATCTTGCGAGTAAGACCAAGGGTTGGCCTTGTCCGTATTCTTGTTTCCTGGAAAAGAGTCCATCATTATAAAATTGAGGTGAATGATAGCTGCAGTTCATTGACGATACATACAACAAAAAGGCACGCAACTAATTAAATTGCAGTTTTGGGAAAATTCTTTTTTTTGTTCACGCTTCTTTCTCGATACATTCTCTTCGTCGATCACCTAAATCTTTGAACATTGCATCGCACAATATCAGTGAAAGCACAATTGCATTTTCACTCACCAGTGGTTCCTCTACTAAAGTTCCGAATTCGAGTCATAGCGTAAAAACATCATGTCAAATGCCAGGAGTATAAAGTGTGTCGTTGTCGGAGATGGGTAAGTAACGATTTTTCAATGATGTTGAATTACATATTGATCCAGTTGTGAAATCTGAAACTAACGCGATTCATATATTTTAGTGCTGTGGGTAAGACTTGCTTATTGATCAGTTATACCACCAATAGTTTCCCCCATGACTATATTCCAACTGTGTAAGTAATGATGGGATTTCCTTTCAATTGTTTTAAACTAAAATCAATGCGTGATAGATCACATACTGACAATATATAGCTTTGATAACTATTCGGCAAATTCGGTGGTTGATGATCAGGTAGTGAAGTTGGGGTTGTGGGACACCGCAGGGCAAGAAGAATATGACAGGTTGAGACCACTATCGTACCCACAAACAGAGATATTTATCGTGTGTTTCTCTTTAGTGGAGCCAACATCTTTTCAAAACGTTAAAAACAAATGGATTCCAGAAATTCGTCATCATACCAGCAACGAGATGCTGATACTACTTGTGGGAACGAAATTGGATCTTAGGGATGACCCTCATGTCTTGGACAACTTGTCAGCAATGGGTCAAAATCCTATAAGTGAATCTGAAGGGAGGGCGTTCGCCAAGGAGACAAACTGTTGTGGTTATTTAGAGTGTTCAGCACTGACAAGGGAAGGAGTCGAGAATGTGTTTGAAACAGCAATTAGAACAGTGTTGAGACCCCCACCACCAAACTCACTGAGGAAACTGGTGGATTCAAAGAGGGTGTCGTCAACGAGGATAGAACAAAACAGAACTGGTAACAACGCTTCAAGTGCTATCAACTCCAGCAATGGAAACAATAACAATAATAACAATAACACGGGCTCAAATGGGAACACGGAAATAAATACTTCACCGAAACGGAAAGTAAGAAAACTGAAAAAATGTGTCATTCTTTAAATTTTAGCTTTCTTTTATAAACGATAACAATGTCAGACCTTTAGATTGTTCTTTATAGTTGGGTATTTTTTGTTAGCAGCTGTACTGTTTCCTGTCTTTCATTGATTCTTCACTGTTATATCATCGTACAGACACGATACAATATTGATGCACATATTTTTTAATAAATATTTACTTCATAAATTATGATTTTTTATGCTCTCCTACTTGGGATATCCTTTTAAAATTAAAAAAGGCCTCTTGGCTCATTCAAAATTCATTGTTATCTACTATTATATAACCAAAGGCACTAAGGGTCACGATAGCGATGATACCTCAGGTGCCCATGAACTTGTTGAATACTTTATCATTTGAATTGAGAAGTTAGTGATAGATCATGTGGATGGTATAGTGTTATGATTTTATTGCAATGGCAGTTGCTGACCATTTTCATGCATTATTAACAATCAAAGTTCTCAATGTGAAAGCTACGATCAAACTCTTTACAAGTTGGTAGCCGGTTCGTTGACAATTACACTGTTACTGAGATTATTCTGAATTTAGTATTTTGGCATGACACTGGATCCAAACCTCGGTGGGTGTCAAGTTCTGTCCAAATTGGTCGATGGGTGGATTCATGTTCATTATGTTATCACTATTTGATCAATGCAGCTCGAGATGGATGCATTCCCGACACTCCACCACTTTCTGCCCCGGCAGCCGAATCACTGCGCTTCAGTTTGTCCAGCTTCTCGTTGTCATCCATCTTTCTCCTCCTCTCATCAGCCAATCTTTCATTCTTATCCTTCAATTTGGCCAACCGTGTCAGGGAATTACCACCACCGCCAACAGTCAACTCAACATTGATCTTTCTGTCTTTTAAGATAGAGTGATGCTGTTTCAAGGCAATGTCAATCTTCTTCTGAATGTCCTGGTGTATGTTGTAAAATTCCAAAAACGCTATACCTTTATCTTGTCTTATTCTGATTCTATCTGGATTGGAACTTTTAAAATGGGCCATCAACTCTTGCTGTGTTATGTCATACGGCAAATTCCCAACAAACAATATGAACCTTGGGCCTCCACCCAGTTGCTCTGCAAGTCCCTTACCCTTTTTACCCCTCCTTGTCTTCCTTTTCTTCGGCTGTTGTTTCTCTTCACTATCACCTGTTTTGATCTCAGTTTTCAGCGTGGTGACTTCATTTGACACCACTTCTTGTTCATCTGATTCTGTTTTCTTGGTTCTGTTACGAAAATCAAGAGCTTTCTTTTGTTTCTTAGTAAGCTTCACCGTACTCTCACTCATCTCTATGTGTATATTATATTACCCTATTATTTTACCTAAGTACTCTCTCCTCTTGCTTGAAGTTTTTTAGTTACTGATAAAAAAAAAATTTTATTCCTGTGTTTTTTTTTTTTTTTCCTTTTTTCTAGTGTTACAAGATGAGGGTTAGTTAGCGTCTCTGTAATCGATCAATTATTTTTACATTGCAACTATCATCATCGTAGAATCATATAAATAGAAAACAAAAAACACACAGCATGAGCATTACATCAAGATTCAAGCGCCTAACAAACCAACAGATAATCCTTTCAGCAATCTGGCATCAGTCAAAGCAGCGATGACGGCAGCACCAACACCAGAACCATCTTCAGCTGCAACCAACTTGATTGGGAAGTCCTTTGGTTTGATACCTTGTTCCTTCCAACCAAAGATGTCGGCCAACCCGTTTTCAGCTCTTTCGACAAAGTTTGGATATTTACCATAAACAGAACCATCACATGCAATATGAGCTTTCAATATACCAGTTTTCTTGGAGGCAGCAGCTATACCACAGATAGCCAATCTTGCTGCTCTGGTACCGATTAATTCAGCAACTTTTCTGATCAATTTTCTTTCCGCTTGATTGAAACTCAATTTCAATTTCTTTTCGAACAAATCTGAAGTATCTTGCAAGTTTTCATAAGGGTCTAACTCAATAATCGATAAAATCTCTGTATCTAAAATATATGGCTCATTTAACAATTTGATACCTTCAGAATCTTTTTTGTAACTTTCCAAGATCAAGCCTTGTCTGTACAAATCGACCAATATCAATCTCAAGACTTCACCAAGATAGTAACCTGCAATCATTTTTTCGAAAGCTTGTTGACCTGGTCTTGGACTTTGAGCATCTATCAATACATCATATTTGGTTCTTGGTAAAACCAAATGCTCGTTATCGAATGAACCATACTCACAATTGATCAGCATGACTGACTCTGGGGGAATGTCATCACTGATCTTACCTTGAAGTTTAGGAATGTTTTTGACGTAATCATAATAAGCACCATTACAACCAGTACCAAAAATACAACCCATAGTGGTCAAAGAATCAGTATAACGAGAGGCAACCAAAGTACCAACGGTGTCATTGATCAATGCCACAACCTTGATTGGCAATTTTTTCTTGTTGATATGTTCCATCAATAATGGAACAACATCGTGGCCTTCAACATTTGGAATATCGAAACCTTTTGTCCATCTTTGCAACACACCGGAATCAATTCTGTCCTGGCTGGCAGGATAAGAAAAGGTGAAACCTAAAGGCAACTTTAAATCCTTAGGAATTCCATCTGGATAACTTTCAATGATGAATTTTTCCAAACAGTCAGCAATGAATGCAAACAATTCGTCTCTATTTTGGGTGGTTCTTATATGGGATGGTAAATGATATTTTGATTGTTCGGTGTCGAATTTTCCTCCTCCTAACAATTTCACACCAACCACTCTTAAATTTGTTCCACCAAGATCGATGGCCAAGTATTCACCAGTCTCGTTACCTGTTGGATATTCCACAACCCACGCTGGTATCATTGGAATATTGCCACCTCCCACTGATAAACCTTTCTCCAATTCAGAGACGAAATGATCAGTAATGGAGTTTAACTTGGATGCAGGTACAGTAAGCATCTCTTCACATTTGGCAATCTCCGCAATCAATGTTCTTGGAACATCTGCCATCGACCCTTTTCTTGAAGGTGGTAGTTTTGGACCTAAATGAACCATTTTATATATATTTATCTATCTATATGTGATGTATCTATTCAATCAGTGACTTATATGTGTATAGCTGATACGTTTGTGTATTAACTTTTCAAGTTTGTTATATAGTTCTTTTCAAAATATCAAAGAGAAGGAAAGCCAGAACTTTTATATGGTAGACTCCCCAAGATTCAAACAAACAAAGAAATCTCCTGTTCTTCTTCATTCGTTCATTTCTTTCCTTTCGTCGACGTCTTTCAACTTCTCCAAAGAAAAACAAAAATATTCCCCAGAAGAGTTTCTTTTTCGAGTGTAATATGCCTGAATTGTCCCCCCGGATTAATCAATTTCCTCTGCAAAATGGCGGATTTTCTTGCTCAAACAAACAAAAAAATTACTGCACCAAAATCGTCAGACTTTGCTAGTCCAGTTAGTCAGTTGTCACACCACCCACCGCTCAAACAGGTCCTATAATCACCGCTTCACAAAACCCTTTGCACAATAAACAGTGAGATTGTCATTTAAACATTGGGTTTCGTCAATGATACTCTTTAAATGATGTAACTCCTATAAAGTTAACTAACTTACAAATATTGCCAACCTTGGCAGACAAACAGAGTAGATGTAACCAACTGCACGTCACGCAACGTATAATTTCTCCGGAAATTTTTCCCCCCAAACGCTATACTCAGTGCCCTCGAAATATACCTACATAGAGGGCATCAGCAACTTCTCCAACAATAGCCAAGGCATTAGTTGGTAGGTGTACTAACCTCCCCATGGGGTGGCATCAGATTGCTTAGCGCTAACTTGATACGTTGTTTCATGCATTCCACAACATAAAGACAAATTTGCGCTAGAAGGGTTCTGAGATGGTAGTAGTAGTGGTTGAATTACTTCCATCGGGAAATGGAAAAAGCTTGTGTTCTAATAAACATACTGGATTACTAGTAATATAACTCTATTGCACATCTACATACAGACACACTCGTACACACATAAGCTTCAAAGCACATACTTAGCAATATTCAAGCATATACCTGAAAATCGAAGATTGTGGCGAGTGAAACAAAAAAAAAAACATATGAAAAATGTAGGAAATAAAAATGAAATGGAGAACAAGCATACTGTCTCAAGTCATCCAGATACTGTTAAACAAATACATGTGTTGTATTCTTATGAACAAGAATACCGTTCCTTCTGATGGCTGTTTCTTATTATGAGTCACATTCAAAAGATCAGTGACGATATCACAAAGTTGATGCAATCACAAGTATTCATAAATGATGTCGTCGATGTGATCAAAGAGCTTTTGGAGAACAGTGTCGACTCTAATGCTAACAATATCACACTTCGTTTCCAATGTACCCCATTCTTTCAGGTTTGGTGTAAAGATGATGGAAACGGTATTGAACCTGATGACTTGCAATTTGTTGGAAACAGATCATACACCTCAAAATTCGATTCCGCCAATCTAAAATGCTTGAAACATCTAAAGACATTTGGTTTTAGAGGTGAGGCTTTACATTCGATTATTCAAGTGTGCTCCAAAGTCGAAGTTATCTCAAAAGCCAAAACTTATAACTCTGATTACAAAATCTTGTTCATAAATGGTAAGAAGAAAATAATGCAGCTGCAGCAACTTGAACAACTGAATAAACCCCTTTCTCCTCATGGTACTATAGTGGTTGCTTCCAACGTGTTCGGGGCTTTACCGGTTAGACTTAAGAATTTGGAGAAAATTCCGCAATCATCTATAATACACCAACTTAGAAGCGTTGTCTTTGCCATATCAGCTACCAATCCCAAGATAAAGATCAAAATTTACAAATCAGATGAAAACAATTCTGAGGCTTTGGTGGCTGACACCGGTGGTCGTGATAAGGTTTCCTTTGCTGAAACATTAAAAGCCGTTTACGGGATATCAATAAATGGTACTTGTGAAAGTTTTGAAGCCAATTATCAAGATTACAAGCTTGAAGGAATTGTCTCTTTGAAAACAGTTCATGACAAATCTTATCAATTCATATTTATCAACAAAAGAAAAGTAATCAACTCTGAATTGTTTAAATTCATCAACGATATATTCATTAGTTCCGGCTTTAATCAACAAGATGAATTTATGGTGCCGAACTTCTCCAAAAATGAGCTATCTCCCAAGAAAGGGAATTCTCCCATAAAGTCAGCCGGCGGCAGATCCTTTGCTAGATTTCCGGTCTTCGTTTTCAATATCACCTGCCCACAATCTCTTTCTGACTTGTTGCAAGACACTTCAAAATATATTTACGAGTCAAAGCATCTCAAAGTTTTGAAAATCTTGATCATGCGTCTTTTGAAGCGTTTTTTGAAGAATCATGGTTTCAAATTCAATTTTGATCCTCCGAGTAAGAATTCATTGAATAAGTTGAAGGTGACAGGTTTAAGAGAAAATAAAAAAAGACCGGCAATGAAGCTATTGGTCAATACAAAAAGTAAAATTTCCAATTTTTCAGACAACGAAGCTTCCGGGAGGGTCGCATGTTCAAATGATACACATCTGCATCATCAAAGCAACTTCAACTTGCTCAATTTCCAACAGCGAAGGTCTCACTCGTTACAGTCTGAGCTGAGGGGTGATTTGCTTGATGAAGAAAGTGATATAGAGAGGATTGATATGCTGGAGAAGAAATCTTCTTTTTTTGCAGGTGTTTCCCAAGTGCTGTTCACCAAAAACGATCTAAGGGATATATCTGTGATAGGTCAGGTCGACAAAAAGTTCATCTTGGTTCGTTTAAAGACTAGTAATGATGAGAAACTTTTGCTGATTATTGATCAGCATGCATGTGACGAACGAATTCGAGTAGAGTCCTTATTAAAGGAATTCATTGATGGATCTCTCCTCCATGTTGCAAAAGAAGACAAATCCGCATCCATTGCATTGGAGAAACGATTATGTTTTCAAGTCACAGACGCAGAGGTGGATTTGTTGAAGGAGTTCCACTCGTCTTTCTCGATCTGGGGTATAAAATATGTTTTGCTATCCAAAGGCGTCGAGGTGACACACCTACCAATGATGTTAATCACAAAGGCATTAAGAGAGCATTCATTTCTGAAAAATGTTATTCTTCAACATTGCTACGATCTTAAAAACAATTACAAACTCAAAGCAAATCAGATAATTTGTTGTGAGTGGTGGGTACTGATGCTGTACTTGCCAAGACTGATTATCGATCTGTTGAATTCAAGAGCCTGTCGGTCAGCAATTATGTTTGGAGATGAATTGAGTAAAGAGGAGTGCTGTGAATTTATCGGGAAGCTCAAGTATTGCAAATTACCCTTTCAATGTGCTCATGGAAGGCCATCTATAGTGCCTTTATCGAACCTAAATAGCGTTTAAAAATCATTTTCCTTTCTAATGAATTAAGCGTAGATGCTTGAAAAAAAAAAAAAATCACAGCTGATAAACAAACATGCAAAAAAAATCATACATCAGGAAAGCTGAACTCAACTTGCGAAGCAAAAATATATTCTCAGATGATACTATGAGCTATCATACACCTTCTAATGATCCTCCTCACTCGGGTAATGGTGCTTCGAGTTCAGAAGGTCGAGATCCAATGAAACCCAAAAGAAAGTACAGCAAGACAGGCTGCAGAGAATGCAAAAGGCGAAAAATGAAGGTAAGTGTGAAAGTATTTTAATTTGTGGAGACAATAGCGTAGTGAATCAACGCTATAATCCTTGATCTGGCAGCTCGAGCATATACTAATAAAGGATTTCGATTTTAGTGTGATGAAGGTAAACCTTCATGTTGGCATTGTCGCAGATTGGAGAAAGAGTGCATCTATGAACCTGTAAAGCATAAGAAATTTAAACCGCAGCCAGAGCTGGATGCAAACGTTTCACCAGATATCTACAAGAGTACATTGACATCCACAACAGATGTAACACTACCATATTTTTCCACAGCTCTTCACAACCTGAGAACACCAATAACACCACCCAGTTTTGCTCACCCATATGACAGCCCATTAGCACTTCCCAATATACTAAATCATCTTCCGGATTCATCTCATCCATATAATACTCAATTCAATCTTCCGTTCCGGCCACAATTTCTTACATCAATGCCTGGTACTGCTGGACAAGTGCAGGTAAAATCGGACTCTCCACAATCATTGGCAGGCACACGATCGTTGCCTAGTTCAAACCCGTCCGATGCATCGCCCTTACCATTGGATCCATTGGTCAATATACCGCAGTATTTTAATGACGAATCATTTGTCAGTAATGCTAACATAATGGCCCATAATTTGAACGATCTATTGAATCTGAGGTTGGAAGAAGCAGTTGTTGACTCAAACAACCCAGTATCGTCTGATAATCTTAAGGAAAATTCCCAATTTTCATTTTTAAAAGATTATCAAACAATGGCTAATCCAACAAATTTGAGTCAGCACAATCTCAAAGCATTCAGTAAGTCAAGCTCTCATAAGAAAGACCGTGTGCCCAAAATCATTAGTTATAATATGAGAGAATTGACTGCGTTACCTCAGGTTTCGTTGGAATCATTTAACCTAGGGGTGCCACATCAGTTATACTTGGAGTTTTTTTACAAAGATTTTGCATGGATTATCTTTCCTTTTCAAAAATCAGAGTCAGTCAATCCTATCAGAGACATTCTCTTGACATTGGGTACGAAAAATGCCTACTTGATGTCTGCTATATTGGCATGTGGTGCCAGATCGCTGATGAAATTAAAGCCGGCCCTGGAACATGAAAGAGCATATTTTTCTTATTTATCAAGTTGTCTTGCATCATTGTCCAATATCCTCAACTCTCTGAAGAGAAAGCTCTTAGAGAATGTTGAACCATTGTTATTGACAATCTTGTTGTTGACCTCGGATAATGCTTCTTCCAAAAATCAATCCTGGAGAGCTCATTTGAGAGGTGCCAAAGATTTGCTATTGATGTATGCTCAAGCTAAAAAAGAACCAAAGACTCATGCTTCTTCTTTAGTGTTTGCTTTCTGTGCAGCATGGTATATAGCATTCGAGATTTTGGCTGGAGCCGGTGGTCTGCCTTTGGGTGGAACTCTAGACACTGAAGATGAGATGAACTTATTGATTAACCAAGAAGAAGATGAAAACATGTACTTGCGGTCGATGAACTTGGTTATTCTGACTAATTTCAACTTACTCGTTGGGTACACTGGGTCAATGACATTTATCTTCCGGGATTTGATCAAATTGATAAATAGGATCAGGAAGGAACAGGCAACCGGCGAACCGCAACCAGTGTCGGTCCACGAAGCTATTAAATTGTTGAGCAGTCTAGAGAACGAAACTCTGTTCAGTATAGTTGATCCGTCAGGATTGGTGCCCGAAACCCATTATATGCATCCCAACTCTAACAGTTCACCCCCGCCGGGAATAGAGCCTTTACCGCAATCTGCCATTGGTATTGCTCTACAGCCTGATGGTCGAGAGAAAGTCTACTGTTGGTATGATATCTCTCAGCAGGCGAATGCTAGAGGCTCGATGCTTATTATTTTTACAAGGATATTAAAATTACCAAAAGAATCACCTCACGTTCAAGAGTTGGTCCACGACATTATTTCGTTCATGCATTTTTTAGATACTGACGATCCACCCAAATTATATCATGTAATGGTATTACAATCTCCGATGTGGGAAGCCGGAGCTTACTGTACAGATCCACAAGATCGTAAGAAGGTTGAAAAGTTTTTCAACTTGTTGAAAGATATCGGTGTTGGTAGTGCAGAGTATGTGTTGAGAAAGATCAAAAAAAGATGGGCTTCATTTGAGAGACGGAAGCATAGTGTCATTGGCTCAGATGTACCGGACTCTGTGGATGATGAGGAAGAGTTAGATATCGTTACTTATTAGAAAATTAAGTAGTGTAAACTGAAACTGACAGAAATCAAAAAAAAAAAAAAAAAAAAAGTACAAAGCAGCCAAAAAAATCATCGAGGCAAATAATTTCTTAGAAACACTCAAAAAGCACTTGTTTTGCATCAATTCTGTCAATTCTTCTTCTATACTACACAATTGAAAGAAGTCAAATTTATCACTATTAGGTAAGACACAATGTCCGGTAATGAGGCAATATTCCGTAAGTCACTTAAAGTCATTTCATCTCCCTGCGTTGAATGGATGTCCGGTCAAGAATTGCTGTCGAGGGAAGTAGCCTGAGATATTCAATTTAACATTTATTTCAACTTCAAAGTACTAACACACTATCAGGCTCTGCGGAGATGAGTCTTGTCCAATTGTATATACCAACTGAGATTGCAAGAGAGTCGTTGTATACTTTGGGTAACTTGGGAGATATTCAATTCAGGGATTTAAACTCGAAGGTGAGCAGCTTTCAAAGAGCTTTTGTCAAAGAGATAAAGAGATTGGACAACGTAGAAAGACAATTCAGATATTTCAACACTGAATTGGCCAATAGAGGTATACCAGCTATTGATGCACCTTATATTGAGGATAATGTGAAGGAAGTTGGACGTCTTTTGAAGACTTCGGAGATTGATGAATATGTGGAAAATGCCCAATTATTAGAAGAGAGAATATCTCAATTGGTTGACAGTTCCCACTCTTTATTGACAAAGCAAATGGACTTGGAGCAGTTGCTCAATGTCTTGAATTGTAGTGATGAGTTTTTCAATGTCAATGTTTCAGCGTCTGATTTGATTGAGATGGATGCTGCTACCGATTTGGCCCTGATGGAAAATGGTGGTACACCAGATGTGAACTTTGTTACTGGTGTAATTTCAAGGGAGAGAATTGCCACCTTACAACAAATTTTGTGGAGAAGCTTAAGAGGTAATTTGTTCATGAAGTCAACTGTAATCACCAGTCCAATCTTCGATCCAAAGACCAAAAAATTTATTGATAAAAGCTGTTTTATCATTTTTGCCCACGGAGATTTGATTTTGAACAGAATTCGTAAAATTTGTGAATCAATGGATGCTGACTTGTATTTTGTGGATCAAGAACATGCACATAGACAAAAGCAAGTTCTGGAAGTCAAATTAAAGTTGGCAGACATGACTTCAGTTTTAGATGCCACTAATCGCTCTTTGACAAGTGAATTATCGGCAATTGCCTTGGAATTGAACGTTTGGTGGAGGGTTATCAAGTTGGAAAAATCAATCTATCAAGTTATGAATAATTGTTATTACGACTTGAATAGAAGATGTCTCATTGCAGAAGGTTGGATTCCAACTGAAGATACAACTAAAGTGAAGGAAACATTATTGGAAGTATCTGATCAATCGATTGATCTGGAAAATGTTCCAATTATTGTTAATTTGTTGGAAACAACAAGAACTCCACCAACATATCATAAGACAAATAAATTCACACTTCTGTTCCAGAACATATGTGATGCCTATGGTATTGCTACTTATAGAGAAATCAATCCAGGTTTACCAACAATCATCACATTCCCCTTCATGTTTGCTATCATGTTTGGTGATTTGGGTCATGGATTCATTTTATCGATGGCTGCAATGACGTTGGTGTACAACGAGAATAGCATTAAAAGAATGAAAAGAGATGAGATTTTTGATATGGCATTCACTGGTAGATATATATTGTTGTTGATGGGGATCTTTTCAATGGTTACTGGTTTCTTTTACAACGATATATTTTCAAGGTCGATGACGTTTTTCAAAAGTGGTTGGAAATGGCCATCCGAATTTAATATTGGTGATAATTTGACAGCTGAACAAATTGGTATCTATCCAATTGGAGTTGATCCAGCCTGGCATGGAGCTGAGAATGCCTTGTTATTCACTAACTCTTATAAGATGAAGTTGTCGATCTTAATGGGTTTCATCCACATGACTTATTCTTTTTTCTTCTCACTGGCAAATGCTATTTATTTTCAAAGTGCTGTTGATTTCATTGGAAATTTTATTCCTGGTTTATTATTCATGCAGGCTATATTTGGTTACCTATCCGTCTGTATTATTTACAAGTGGTGTGTGGATTGGTTTGCCATTGGTGTTACTCCACCTGGATTGTTGAATATGTTAATTTCGATGTTTTTAGCTCCAGGAACTGTTGCAGAGCCATTGTACCCACATCAAGCTGGTGTTCAAGTGTTTTTGTTACTTTTAGCCTTGGTATGTGTTCCATGTTTATTATTGGTAAAACCATTACATTTCAAATTCACCCATGACAAAAAATATCTCGAATTACAAAACGATGATTCAACGAATGCCAGCAATGATTTATTGGCTGAAATAGTTGAAGATGATGAAGAGCATGAGGAGAAAACATTTGGTGATGTTATGATTGGACAAGTTATTCACACCATTGAATTCTGTCTTAACACTGTATCACACACAGCCTCATATTTGAGATTGTGGGCCTTGTCATTAGCACACGCTCAATTGAGTTCTGTTTTGTGGACGATGACAATCTCCACTGCATTCGGTACTACTGGTGTTGTAGGTGTTTTCATGACCGTGGCGATGTTTGCATTTTGGTTGATCTTGACCGTTGTCATTCTTGTTATCATGGAGGGCACTTCAGCTATGTTGCATTCTTTGAGATTGCATTGGGTTGAAAGTATGAGTAAGTACTTCGAAGGTGAAGGTTGGCTTTACGAGCCTTTCGATTTCAGGTCTGTCTTGAATTCTTCTGAAGATGAGTGATATCTGGTACATGACAAGACATTTGTTATGAAAGACTTCACCATAATTTTTTTGCAGAGGTATAGTTTCTTTTTTACTTCCTTATTCAGATGGAAAACGACAAAAACATGTACTTAGAGTGTATTTTTGAATTGTTTTGAAAGCTTCTACTGTAGACTTGTCTCTTTATCATATAGGCTACCCTCTCAGTCAGATTTCCATCCTCCCAGGCAAACAGAAATCGAAGAATATGGCATCGTTTATTGCATTTTGTTTGGAAAAAAACTGTTCCCAAAAAAAAACATTTTGACATTATATAACCCTATCAACCCCACACGATCAGTTTGTCAACTCCGCCACTGACAAAGTAATTTCTATACCCAATAATTTCATCCTTGCCATCGGGCGTATTTCGCTCTATGGTATCGATGATGGGACTAGCGAATGAAATGCAATTGACAAACAGTTCATGTTTTTGCAACGTATTGATACAACGACAATCGTCCCCCAAGTCCCACACTTTGATAGTCTTGTCGTCACTACAACTGAACAAGTATCTTCCGCTTGGATGAATTTGCAAGTCTCTTACCCATGAGGAATGATTTGACAATGTTAAGACCAAGCTGCCATTAGGGTTGGAAGACGGGATCGGGGCGCGGTGAGGTTGTAATTGTGGCATGGGTAAGAGCCAGATCTTGATCAAGTCATCTCTGCCGCACGAAACACAGTATTTAAAATGTAACTCATCGTAAGTCTTGTGAGGTAATAATTGAAAATCTCGTTCGTTATTATTGTAAAGAAATTTCAAAGCCAATTTGTCGAGATATTTGTTACTATATTTGTTGATGAAAAACTTACAATTTTCCACCACTTGACGATGACCAATCATCAATCCAACACCGGTACCACTTTCCAAATGAGACAATCGCACACTTTGATCACTAGAACAACTTAACACGTATTCACCTGTCTCATTCAAATCAAATTTTCTCACCCAATCCGAATGACCGATAAATGTCTTGAGACACCATCCTGATTTCGTATCCCACAATTTGATCGAGCAATCTCGTGAACAACTTATCAACCTATTGGGCACCACTGGATGAAACATGACATAAGATACCGAATGATCATGACCAGTTAAAGAACGAATGGGCAGTTGGAATTTTGAATCCCATATCTTGATCACAAGATCAGATGAACATGACAGTAATAACACTTGTTTTTGTTGTTGGTCATTGATAAGTGTGGCAAAATTGGAGAATCGTATCCCGTTGACACCCCTTGTGTGAGCATTTTTCATAATCTTGATTGGCTCAACCAAGTTCAAAAGATCCCATATCACAATGGCACCATCACTGGTGCCCATAGCCAAGATCGGTTCAAAAGGATGGATACTCATACATGTGACTGAAGAACTTCCCAAATTCCGAAGGATTCTATTGACCCTTGACGGTACCCATTCACCACCATCCAGCAGGTTAGCTGTCCCCATAATTGACTGTTGTTGTTGTTGTTGTTGAATATTCTCCTTGCAGTTTTCTAAAGCATTCTCCAAGTCCATCACTTTCTTCTGCAATCGCACCACAGCGGTCCATTTCTTAGCGAGATAATTATCAGGAATCGTTTGCTTCAATTCAGAGTCATAGTGCAGCTTATCTATCGAAAGTAATTTGAATAAATTGTATATCAACGAGTCTTTTTCCAGTGAGGTCAAGTCATTGTTGGTGCTGTCAGTTATAAGTGGTGCAAGGTATTGAATAAGTGATTTATGAAGTTCGAGTCGTTGTCGTTCTGTTAAAGAAGACATGTATGGTTTTGATCGTGAGTGTCAATAGGGAAGATGAGGTTTTCCATATGCTTGTTTACATTTTTTTTCTATAATTCTAAATTTTCTTTCAAAAAATACAAAGTTTTGTAAAACTTGATGAGTATGCTTGTTTTGAGTAACGGAATTACATGATTATGAATAAACATTATGAACAATGGTTATAACCTGTATTTTAGGTAATGCTATGATTTGAAATTATGTACTCTTAATTTTTGTTTTCCATTCTCCGATTATCATTAGTTGTTGATACAAAAAGTTACTGATACTACTACACAAAAAAGTCATGATTATTAGCAAGAGATCTGTACTCTCCCCTGGAGACAAGACCTCATATCCAAAGAGAAACACACACGTCAACTACAACTCATCTCTAGAATTAGTTCTCATCAACACCCAATCATCCCCCCCCCCTTTGTAAGATGATCAAGCCGTTTGATCTTTATAAGATTCCAAATGAGCCTCTTCCTCTTCGACTATGGTGTGCTTATGACCAGGATCGAGTTTAACAGTATCACCAACCATGGTGCACATCTTGATTTCGCTAAACCACTCATCTTTCATAACTTCTTCCATTGTTAATCTCTTGGAGGGATCCACTTCAAGCATCCTTGAAATGATAGGTCTTGATGCATGTGGTAACAATCTCAACAATCTATATGGGCCATGTATCTTCTTGTGAACAGGCTTGTGTTGTCTCTTCTCTGGTTTTTCATTCTCGTCACCTTGTTGATGCGTTTCATCTCCCCCTTGCTCCTTGTCGGCAGAGCCCTCTCTCCTGCTAGTGGTTCCGTTTTCTGTAGAATTATGATGGTGATTTTCCTCTCTCTCCTCCTCCTCTTTCCTATTAAAATCTGGAGTTTCGCCACCAACTTGAGGATGTTGTGACATTGGTGGAGTTTGTGGTTCCGGAGATTGAGAGGTACGCCTAACATGGTCTGCAAAAGTAAAACTGGCAACTTGCCTCTGAACTTGTCCCAATTGTGGTGATTCTTCTCTCTCTTCCTTGATTGTATCAGCAACTCTATCATTTTCATCATTTTTAATTTGCTTATCGTTACTGTTGCTATTTTCAGTATGATTTTCATCATCGTGTAACTTGTTGTCGTTGGTCTCATTGCTGTATCTTTCCAGCTGATAATTGTTAGCCTGTTCTTCTGGTTTTTTCGTTTTCATTGATGCAATATCTTTTGAATCGAGGTCCGAGAAATTGGAGGAATCGTTCTTCATAGCGTCATCCGAGTGTTGATGTTGCTGTTGTTGTTTTTGTTGCTCCAAATATGCCTGTTTTCTCTTGACCATTAACAGTTTATGATTCTCTGCGCTTTTAACATAATCATGAGGTTGATCATCCTCCATGCAGAACAATTTAAAACTTGTATCTGATAATTTTGGTGCCTTCCATGGGAATCTTCTTAATGTCATACAACAGTATATGATAGCAATTGACCACACGTCTACCAATTGAGGATCATAAGATTCTGTGCTTGTGATTACTTCTGGAGCCAAATAAGGATCTGAACCAACTATACCATGAGCTTTGACAATACCCTCTTCAAATGGGTATTTGAAAACAACAGCAGATCCGAAATCTATGAGTTTAACTATACCATCTCTTGTCACGACACAATTATCTAATTTCAAATCGCGATGTGCTAAACCTGTACTATGGAGATACTGAACACCAGACAGAATCTGTTTTAAACAACAATTGATTTCGGATCTCGTCATCTTTCCAGACATCACCACAGCAAAAAAATCAATAGGTGCATATTCCATCACTTCAAAGTAATGATTACCATCGCAAATGATATCTAAGGTCTTGATGATATTTGGGTGATGTAATGTTGAACCGATACAAAACTCCAGAGTACATTTTTTGGAATAATCTCTCATGGATTCATTTGGTTTCCTTGCTCTAAATTCCTTTACGGCGAATATCTTATTATCTGATTCTCTCGTTAATAACCGTACTGAACCACCTGCTCCAGATCCTAAGACTTTACCCAATTTTCCATATTTTTTACTCAATGATCCTTCAATGTCATCTTGGAAAGTTGCAGATGTATTCACAATCATATTATTGTGTGAGTCATGGGTAAAAGTTGGGGATTGTAAAGAGACAATGTTTCGAGATGCAGCTTGGTTTAAAGTATTTGTATTAATTCTCTTAGAAGGTCTGAAAAACCTTTTCAATTCCACCATCGAGCCATGACTCGGTAAAGGGCTCGATGAAAGAGCTCTATTTGGGGGGCTATGATTATGCTGATTGTCCTTGTGTTGATGATGAAGGTTATGTTCCAAACCGTAATGATGATGATGATGGTGTTCAGACTCCAGATCAACAGAACTGACAGAGGCATTGGAGGAGGATTTTCCCATAAACCCTAAATTTAAAAAGGATCTCTTACCATTAGAATGATTAACTGTCGAAGTTGAGTGAGTTTGATCACTCTTTGTGGAATGCTTGTCGAAAAATCTATTTGGCATTATGAGTTTGTAGTTCTAGATAAAAGATTTTTTATGTTGTTGTTGTTGTAAATGCTTGTGATCAATGAATCAGCGGCGTGATTTGGTTCAAAATTTGTATATGTACAGTATGATTCATGCAAACAGCGTTGAATGATGTTTGTATAACAGTGATGGGTATATGAGGCCTTGAGATTTTGTTAAAAATTGGGAATGAGATGAATCTTTTTTTAAAAAGATGTTAAACTGTAAAATGATGTCAATGGATGATGATTGAATTATTACAGTTCTAAGTACATATTACGTGTGAAAAGTGAGACACAATTGTTGCTGTTTAGTAATGGTCAAAAGATATTGAACTAAATTGTGATGCAAAAAATGGTATTGATGGTGGTTATGGGTATGATGTTCATCTAATTGATAACTATAATATATTTTATATATATATATATATATATATATATTCTATTGAATCTGTAATATATACATCAAATTGTATCGGAAGTGTTGGGATTCTTTCAACTTTTTTTGTTTTCTTTGTTTTTTTGTGTTTTGAGAGGGAAAAAACTTTCTTTTTTTCTTTGTACACTTACTTGCGTTTGTTGTTTATGTGTCATACACACACATACATATATACACAAGTACACAGATGGATGTATGAGATGATCAAAAATGTGGATGTACATACGACAAACTTATACTTCAAATTCTATCAATATTATATCCATCTCTCTTTGTGAAGATTCACTTGGGTGATACAAGTATGGTAGACTCAACTGATGTATCAAGTATCTCTAGTTTTTGAGAATATCATTATATTCATCGCATGATGACCACACCAACTATACACTTGACTAAATTTATTGAGGAGATTCATCTACAAACTGTTTTTGTTTTTTTTGTGGTTTTTTTTTTTTTTGGTTGAAGCTCTTCATGTTCAATCATCATGCTTCTATCTCAATTCAGCATCTGGTGCTGTTGTTGCCGCCCGCCGTTTTTCCCGCGTTCAAATTAAGTAAACAAACAAATATATACAAATAATAAAATCTACAAAACTAACTAGCCGAGATACGGATGTTCTCTTCTTTCCCAATGATTAATCTATCAGTTCTATTTATTTATGTGACTCTAATTGGGAAATATGCAGAATATACAAAACCAAGAATTTTATACTCTGCCTCATGTACTTAGTTAATTAGTTAGTTAGTTACTCATCGTGATTTCTTTAACCGAAAGTTAGTCACCCCTGTGGAAATTTCAACAATTCGACATCGAATGAACCCTTATTATTTTTGGAGAGAATCTGAGTGTCCTGTGCCCATGATGACAGATCACTGGCCAACTTACAATTAAATGATAGGTGAGATTGATTTATCTAGAGTAGTCGTTCAAGCAGTGATACTTTAAAGACGGTTGATGGGTATGTGTGAAGATTGTTAAACCAACTCACTTCCTAACCTGGACTCTAATGCATTTGTAAAATCAACTGCCCTTCGAGAATTCAACTGACTGATAGTTCTGAAAATCGGATCGCGAATTGTTACAACTGATTTATTAAGAGTTTTTTATAATATATACACTCGCATTTATACATACACTCACACGCGCTCACTCAGTATATATATATTACCTTTCAAAAAAGCTTGTTTTTGTCGAAAGGGATATGTGTGTCTGATTCACTCACTACTTACGCCCTATACATTTGTCATTTATATCGAATTGATGACCATTCCATCACAGGTATGACAATGTGTGGCCCATAAAGGTCTACTTCAATTATTCGTAAGCATAACCAGACACCCTCTTCTCAATACACCAACAAATTCATTGCCCTCAGCCCGTAAAAAAATAATGAGTCAAAATAGTCATAATCAACTGCGTAACAAAACACCACTAACTACAGAGGCACTAGCCACACAATCAATCAAGCCAAGTTGAAATAACTTGAGATTTTTAGAGCTTGATGTGTCGGACAAACCTTTCATGATCATCATCAAAAATTTTGTTGTTAAAATTATCAAATTATCTGGTCATATGAAGATATATATATATATATATATATATATATATATATATATGTCGGGCTAGATCGGGGGTTATACCTTAAATCATTGAAATGATTATATGACTGGGCAAGAAGGGCATTGATATTACACAATGTAGATATCGTCTTGAAATATAAGTGAAAGAGAATTTTTTGAAGGATTAGTTGCGCTTTACATGAATCTAATATATGAAGTCCGAAAAGTTATGAAACGATGATGCATTGAAGAATTCGATTGAAGATCCAACTTGTCTCTAATCAGACACAGAACACATCAACACAACCCAAACCAAAAAGATTACTTATTACCAAAAAAAAATTAAAAAAAAAAAAATCGTTTTTCTATTAAAATTGAAAAGGAAAAAGGACAACGACTTACAAACCACTCTATACCCATATAACTATCTATTTGTAAGAATTGACATAAAGAAAGAAATGGAGAATTCTACACTCGGATTCTTAGCTATATTGATTGCCTTGTTCATCGTTGTCAAGTATGTCAATGGTTCATCCGAATCAAAAAGACAAAATGTCAAACTGCAAGCTAAACAACAACTGAAACAGAGGCTGACAGCAGTTTTAACATCATCGAAGCAAGACCCGTCATCATTATCTGATGCTTCTGCTGCTGCTGCCTCCAGCACATCAATATCATCATCATCATCATCGACATCGACGAGCAAACGTGCAACGCAACCACCAAGACCTATCACGAAGGATATGATTGAGATAGTGCAACAAATTGGACCTAAATTGACAGAAGAACAAATTGTTTATGATTTACAAAAATCTGGATCTATAGAACTGACTATTGAGAAATTTTTAGCTTTGGGAGATTTACCACTGCCTCCAATCTCCAATGATGATGATAACAATAACAAGAAAAATAAGACAAAGAAGAAACAATGGGGTGTTGATAGCAAAGAGGAGAGAAGTCTGAAATTGGAACTGAAAAAGGAGGAGATGATCATGAAGGCTAGGATAAGATTGAGAAAGCAGTTGGCTAATGAGATTGATTTGTAAAAACTTGATTATATATATATATATATATATATATATGCCTATATGAATAAATTGCAATTTTTATCAGTTGAGAAGTGTTAGTGTCTATGTCTTTGGAGTTTTTTAGGTGAAGTTAACAGACAGCGTTAATAATAAGACACCACCATTACCCACTACCCATATTACCATTCGGTGCTCCTCCTGTTGTTGTTGTTGTTGCTGCTGCTGCTGCTGCTGTCGTATTATTAGTTGGTGCTATCACACTGGTCCCCTTATTATTGAATCTCAACTTGAACGCCTTATCTTGATTATTCACTTTATAAATAAAATTTGTTATCACTTCAGTTTCCTTAACATTTAAATTATTAAAATGTTTTTTACAAACTGCAGCTAATTCCGGTTTTGAAATTCGATTTTTATTTTGATATGAAAAACTCTTCTCACCAATCTTACTCTCCAATAAATATCCATTCAAAGTTAAGCATGGTTTAACATCTTTGTAATCACCAAGATAATAACTCGAATAATTTCTCAACTCCTTATCACTAAAGATCTCAAAATCTAATGGATCAATCGCATCTCTATCTTGTGGACCATTGGAATTGATATGTCTTGACAAAAACTCCTTCTGCGCTTGTTGCAACGCCAAAGACCTTGCCTTAGCAGAAGCCCGACTCGTTGTATTGGTAGCAGCTGCCGCTGTTGTTGTTGTTGCCGTTGTCGTGGTGGTGGAGTTGTTGTTACTTCCTCGAACATCAGATTGTTTTGATTCCGACTCTGAATAAGAAAAGTCCGCATTGACTACTGCCGCTGCAGCTGCTGCTGTTGTTGACGACGATGCACCTCTTCTTGTTCCCATTTTTGTTATGTGATTATTTGATAGGTGTATATGAATTCCTCTTTCTTTCGTTCTATCTCTCTCTCTCTTTATCTCTCAAATATGGTTTTTTTTTTTTTTTACTTTATTCCTTTCTTCTATATGGAAAAGAGAAGAAAGAAAGTAGTGTAAATAACACAAATCTATATATCATGTGACATGAATGCAAAGCTCTACATCCAAGAGAATTAATTGGTAAAAGAAAGAAAGAAAGGACCCTTTTGATAAAGAGATAAAGAAGGCAAAAAAAATAATTAAAATAAACATCATCATTATCAAACCAAAAACTTTGAATCTTATTTGTTTGAGTGATCATTCCATCTCCTAAAGAACTGTCCAAGAATTGTTCATGTTTGTTTGATACCGTACCAAATTAAAAATTGGAAAAGAAGATGAAGAAGAAGATATTACATCTATTTATTTATTAATTGAGTATACTTTTTGCAACATTAAGGCTTTCTTGCACGTAGTAGTGAAAGAGTGCGGGAGAAGCAGATACATATCGATTTTCTCATCTCCCACGATATTCTTCATGCAAAGAATTGAGAAAAATCAAAGTAAGTCATGTATATATATATTTCTTATTAAAATATGATTGTAGTTTAAGGTGAAGAAAACATGACTTGTCTATATGTAGCATAGATAGTTATCTGAGTTGGGCATATAAAGTTGATGCAGTTATCAAGTGGATGATATCAAAATGATCAACACGGTAAAATATACCAATCTTGCCCTTTCTTTAATTTTTAACTTGATTATTTAATTATTGGGGTAATGAACAAAAACTTGAAAGCGAGAAAAATAAAAAATTAAAAAACAAAGAAAGAAGGGAGAAGAAACGTAGTCATATCAATCGACAAAACTACCTAAGAGAGTAAAAAAGCACACAAAACTTTCAAAATATAACTAGCAAGGTAATCCAATTCTGTGTCTCAGATTGCTCAGCCCAGTTCCAAATTTGTGTCCCACTTTCGAAAGAATATGTCAAGCAATAAGATCATCTATAGATTTTTTACAATCTGTATAAACTTATTGTAGAGAGATAAAGCCGTACTCCATTTCTTTAACCCGAACAAATTTCTTATCATTACCAACCACTACTAAAATAAAAAAATCACATAAACAAAAAACAAAATTAAAAAAAAAACAAAAAAAAATTTGAAATGAAATGAATCTGACTATTTTCGGCTCTATAACTTAATATGCCGGCCAGAATACCGCGATGCACACTCAAACAGCAATTCTATGTTTTATGTATTTTTTTTTTTTTGTAATGAGACGGTTACGCTTTAAATTTTGTTAATCTTTTTAGTATTTTAACACAAAGAGGATTACATATAATTATGGCATGTTTATTTTAGCTTCATGTGAAGGTCAATTGATGATGGATGTATAATTAAAAGGAAGAAGGTCACCGCTCAAACATACCATCTCGCATTTAAAATCTCTATTTTGTAGTAAAAAACCCGAGCAAGATGAACGAAACAAACTTGAGAATTAAAGCCAAGACAAATTTCAAAAAGCAAAAAAAAAAGGGCAGAATTTAAAGTTTTTTAAAGTTTGTTCCAAAATCGTAGTACTTTTGGTCATTTTCTTGTGTGTGTGAGTGTTCTTTTTTTTCTTTTTACTAAAAACAAAATTCTTAGATTGCGTTGTGTCTTTAATTTTTTTCTCTTTTTTTGAGTTTTCTTGGAGGAGTCAACTGTTATCATCTTCCTTGTCTATTGCTTTCTCAAATGTATCATATATGTAAATATATTCTCAACATGAAGTTGTATAGAGTATCTCAGTCAAATACATTGTAGATATAAATAGATGTGTATTTCTATCTGCATTATGGTATCATCATCCGGTGGTTACGTACACGCCCAGGAGAAGTCGATGTGATGTCCATAAAGCCAAGACCCTTCCTGTCCAAAAAAACTCCTTCGCCGCCACACACCTGTCCCGCGCACTGCCCCCCAAGATAGGAAATTAACTCGACACTCGTCAAATTCGCTCTCTCTTTAACAAACAAACAAACAACTTTAAATCCATACATTTACTTGACTTACGTACGTACGTACCGTATCAACCTGCATTGTTCTTGCCCTATGATTTAATTTTTTTTTGTGTCTTTTTAGTTTAGTTTGATGAGTTTGTGTGTGGAAATGAGTACGTATTGGTGTGCAAATCATTTGGTGATAAAATTAAATTCCAACAAACGTTTGTGACTGAAAGTGAGGAAAAAATTTATTTAATAATCATTTTCGCCTTCCCTTCCTTCCAACCTTCAAACATATCATCTATTTATCTCCATCATTTATTGTTATTGGTTACTATTCAACAATTCAATTGATATGTTCATCTGATCGAATTCATTTGGTCATCTCAACCTAAATATATTAAAGCATACTTAAATTCTTTTTTTGCCCTTATTTGCTGTGACATTCATAAGTTTCAACCCTTATTGCCAAACAGTGAAGTTTATATATATATATATATATCTACAACTATACACATACATTCCAATATTGAGTTATTTTTAACTTGCCTCACATTTCATACCACCATCATACAGTCATTGCATAGGAGTCACAAAAGATCAACTTAAGACAAAACAATAAAACTCACAACATGGAGTCATATCACGGATTAATTCTCACTCCAAGAGATGCCATGATTTTGTTGGAAGCTGCCAGAGTTGGTATGATTCCCAAAACAACAAGACGTTTAAGTGAGATTGAGCGCTCTAAATTGATTCAAAATGGAGCTATTTTCATCTGGGATGAAATGGAAAGTGGGATGAAACGTTGGACAGATGGTAAATCGTGGAGTGCATCAAGAGTTAGTGGTTCATTTTTGATATACAAAGAGATGGAAAATACAAAGAGTTTTACCTTCTATAACAACCTGTTGTCTTCACTGACAAATGAAGAAAGTTATAGATATAAAAATAATGGTTTGATCAAGCAAAGTTTTTCAATCACATTGAATAACAATCTGAAATTGCATTTGATTAGTTATATTAATCATTCATATTTGAAGAAAAATTTCAACAATTTACAACAACAACAGCAACAACAACAAGAACAATTGGAAGTTTTGAAAAGGCCGACCGAAGATATGTCCTTTAAGAATTTGAAATTTGATCCATCCCTTTATCCAGAAACGATCATGACATATCAAGATACAATTACCGATTTCCAACAGGTTGAAAATCAAATGAAGCCAGATATGCCATCTTCAAATAGTTCTACATCATCCATACCAACAATGCATAATCATCATCTCAATGGAAATTCAACATCGGTTCCAAATGTTTTGGCAACTACTCCTTTACAACACCATCAACAACCACAATCACAACATCAACCACCACCAATTCAGCAGCAACAATCACAACCACAAAAACAACATCCACAACAACAAAATCATTTACAATATTTACATCTGCTGCTGCGATACCAACAACATCAACCGAATTATAGAATGCAATCATCATTGATGGCCAATGAAAGTATTTCTTCACCAAGGTTGATGGTGCCAGTACAAAATGCTAACAGACTTCCACCCTTGTTCCAAGATTTCAACAACAACAAGTATCTGCAACTGCTGCTGCAACAACAACTGCAACAACAACAACAACAACAACAACTGCTGCTGCTGCTGCAAAGGAGTAGTTTACTGTTGTTGCAACTGCAACTGCAACATTATCAACCTATTACGAATACCAACGTTCCTATTCATCACAAAGAGGATGGGATGTATTTGAACTTGTTGGACAGGACTTTTAGTTCTTGAGGAGATTGATATTAATTTTCATATAAAAGGTAACCAATCAACTTATTGCTATAAGAAGACCATTGTAAAGGTAACCAATCAACTTATTGCTATAAGAAGACCATTGTCAAAAAAAAAAAGTATCAAAAAATTCCAAAAAGAGAGAGAGAGAGAGAGAGAGAGAAATCAATTTAAGAGTTTAAATGATGTAATCTTGTGTCAATTTGTCAAGCTTTCTATTCATTGATGATTATTTAAGCTATTTCTTTTGGTTGTTAATTTTGTTTTGTCATTTTTTTATCTGATTTTCTGCTACCATTTACTTAATTCTGCTGTGTGTTTTTTATTGTTTTTTTTTCCCCTAACCGCTTGCTATATTTATTTCTATGTTTCTATTTTTTTTGTTTTCATATCTTTGATAATTGGTTTATGCAATTTATGTAAACTATTAGGAGGCGCTTTGATGCTTTGCTTTGGTTTTCTCTTTTGTCAAGTTTTTTCTATTAAATTTCAATGCAATTTATTTCAATTCAATCGAATCAATTAAACAAATCATTTACAACCTTTTTTTTTTTTTTTTCTATTTGGATAAGAAAAGAAATGTATGTATGTAAATGTAAGCTTAAACAGAACGAAAATAAGAAAAAAAACACTATTTGATATGTTGTTACAGGTACGATTAGCACGTGGCTGCTTTCTCTTTGAATATCTCTTCTAAGTTTCCTCGAGGAGGGTTTATTTGTTATTTATTTTTAATAGTTATTATAGTTGGTCAACTAAAACATTGTTGTTGCCAATTCACTTGAAAGTGTAGGAGAAGTACATGATAACAGTATGATCGATCGAATGGCTTCCTTCCAATCCAAGCGCATCATCTTTGTTATTTTGTGTCTTTTTTATCTCGAACATCAACAAATAAATATTTTAAAATTAAAATTAAAGGGCTTAGCTTTTTGTTATGTCTTGGCTTTTTGTTTATTTTTGCTTACCCATTTTCCTTGCTGCTGCTGCTGCTGCTGCTTTTTGTTTATTTATTTTTTTGGTTTTTTGTTTTTTCCTGTTTGTTGGCTGGGCTGGGTCTCTCTCCTTGTCTCTGTCTCTCTCTCTCTCTATTTATTTAAACTTCTATTTTAATGTTATATGTGTACGTACGCCTGCGTACGCGCGCAGTCCGATAAAACACGCCCTGCCCTTCTTTCTTCCACAAATCAGACATCCTCCAAACTCCGAGTACAAAATAACCTCCTCCACCCTCCGAAACGGCGCAACTTTCCGCTTTCGTAAGTTAAATCCTTCCATCGACTAGCTAACTGACTAATTGACTAACGCCCTACTATTCTTGGTTGATGAAATAAGTCCACCCCACCCACTACATAAATATTATCATTATCAATTTAAATCAACAATACTCCTTTTTTATGTAGACTCGATTTGATAAGGTCTGCATTTGCTATATCAACGTATATGACTCATCCTTCATCAACTATTGATCTATCAATCGTATATTATAATAATTCAATCCATCCAATACCACACTTCTCTTGGCAAATAACAACAACTTGCAACAACTTGCAAGTTGTTGTTGGTGGCAAAAAAGAAAATTGTGTTATATCGATCACACTTTTATATATTGCCGAGGGAGATACAACATTGTAGAGAGTAGGTAGTGAAAGTTTATTTTTTTTAGGCTCATTTGTACGTACGTCTGTATTCTTTGTCATCATACCCCTAAATATGAGTAGATACAACCATCGCACTCTCTATTTCTTTTTTTCCCACTTTCTCATCTGACCAACACAAGTAGAAAAATGCCTCCCAGGGTTTCATAAAAATTGCATATGAATATTCTTTGTATTAACAGCGAATTGCATATGGCCAATTTCAGCATAAAGAGCGAAACAAAGAAGAATCCCCCATTTTCCCTTTTCCCCTTCTTCTCCTTCTAGTAAGCGCTTTTGAAATATGTAGACATTTGATGTCGTCTTTCAAGTGCGTAAAATTGTCATATAACACATCTGTTCTGGTAATTGATTTGCTCGCTATGCTTTATTTGCTAACGAAGTTCAACTCGAATACCAGATCAGATTTTCTCATGGGAATCAGATGACTTGTTGACAGAAGAAAAACTTGTTATCATGCTGATTTGTGTCTTCTACATAGATAGCATAAAGTTGGCGCTGTGTTTTTCATGTTTATTATATCAGAAGCGTATATATTAGTGGGCGAACCAGACAATTGATTGGCTATTGCGATTAATCAACAATGATAATGACCAAATTTAACTCTTCGTTATTTGCGAATCTTTTCATTCTGTTATACTGGTTCACAACAGCGGTAAATGGCTTACCATTAGATCATCAACTATCTAATATCCCCGCACAATTTTTCATCCCACAACAGCCATCTGTACTCATAGGTGAAGACAATGGGTCTGCCATCATCACTTCCAAAGCGGTTCCACCTTTGAGATTGACCGTTGTTCCCACCACCGAAGACTATGGATCTCTTCTCTGGACCTCCTCTGACACTGCCGAGCCTGCTGACATTGCTGCTACTGCTGCTGCTGCTCATACCACCGATGATGATATTAATGATATTGTTTACATCAGTTCTACGGATGAAATCTGCTCTCACAAACCTAACACCCTCAAACAATACTGTGTTCAATTAACCCATGCCGTGCACACAGTGATGGATTCCATCGGTGCACCTCTCACTGCATGTCTCGACTCCACTTTCGGTGAAGGTGGCTCTACATCAAAGTCAGTTAGTGTTGAAGTTGGTATTGGAAGTGGTGCCAATGTTGTATTATCCGATACGGCAGTCACTGTCGTTTCCTTAAGTGGTGGTGTCAGTGTTTCCAGCTCGGTATCATTTTCATTATCAACCTCATGTGATGTCACAAAGGGTAATATCGTTCAAATGTGGGGGTTTCCCTTTTATACCCATGCCAAATTACGGTATAGGTCGGTAAAGAAGGGGAAACGGTTAGGATTAGAGAAATGGAGTGAATGGAGCGAAGAGAAGGAGGCTACATTTCCAACTAGAGTTGGTCCAGAGACAAGATGTATCGGAAGTCTTACTGAGGCCATCTGTGGTTCCCATCCGGTCAAAAATAAGTTTGTTGCCCCTGGAGGTATCTTGATTGATGATATGTGACCCTGAGCCCGCCTCATACATCATCATCATCAACGTTTGCTTTGTTACCTTTCAACTTGTCACAAACATGTCATCGATGACTATTTGCAATTTTTTAAAAAATGTGTATTCTTTTTATTGTTTGATTATCATTAACTTTAATTGTTCATTACTTTCATTATATTCAAAATTTTCAATATCTATAACGTAAAGAGACCAGTTCTCTTCTTACCCAACGGATAGACGACCAACGCTGCACCAATCAAACCAACACACAATCCAATCGCCACTTCAATCATGGCAATACCAAACGACAAAGAACTTTGACTGTCGGCTAAACTTGTATTGTTTCCTGAAACAATCGCATCCGCTATCCCAACACCACTTGTCAAACTACTTTTCAAACCAATACTTCCTGGAACTAACAACAATACACCGGGATACATCGCTGAAACTGCCAATCCTTGACCGATTCTCGAATACAGATTACCCAAGATTCCAACTATGAAAGCACCAATTGCCAGACTGAACTCGGCGCTCGACGAAAAATGCTTCGAAGCATAATAGTAACCAACATATGTAACACATGAGATGAACAACATCACTGGTAATTGTGAAAATCTTGCCTGCCCTGCAATCAGTTGAGTTAATGCAAATAATGGTACAAATAAAATTCTCCAATAATCAGATATTTGAATCGTTCGAGGACATGTGATCTCTCTGGTGGCATCAGAGTCGACCCATTTGTATAACGCAGAACCCAATATTATACCAAACCCTAAAAACAAAGAATATATGATGGCGTAAAACATTCTAACAGCACCACTTACCATGTTACGAGATTGTAATTCTAAAGACCCACACAAGATGGTGTATCCAGGTAGAATATTAACCAATCCGCTTTGAGTAATTGCACTGAAACAAAAAATTTGTTGTTTTGATCCAATTGAACCAAATGCTCTACTGGCAAATGCAACAACAATCGAGGCACTGACTTCAAACACCTGTGAATAAGTGTTAGACTTGGGTGATACCACAATTTGTAAAAACCCAACTAACGAACCCAATACAAATGAAATGGGCATATCTCTCCAACCACCCCTGAAACCCCAAGATGTGATCAAGAAACTCGCAAGCCCACTGTTTATGATCAATACATAAGAGTTATAACATGGGTTTCGTTGTAAAACATCGTCTAATTCTCCAATGGCATCATCAACACCAATCATATCATGCATCACTTTCTTGTAAATGATATGCAGGTCGTACAACTTGGCCAAGTCTAACCCTTGAGTAACTCTTACCACGTGCATCTCTGTAGTTCTAGTCATTGCATCTCCAAAGGAAACTAACATTACTCCAGGTAAATATACAAAATTTGCATCCATTTCCAATACCCTTGCACACGACATGAGATATTCTTCTAATCTATGAGTTGGTGCCCCATATAACATAAAAGTCTTGCAAAGCTTTAAAATGAATTTTTGTCTGTTCAAAATATTAGCAATATGCACTGTTATTCTAGCAGCTGCTAATGACTTATGATGAGTTAACATCTTGAGCTTGTTCTTCTTCAGTGTCCTTCTCTTTCTGAATTTGGGTAATTCAACAGATGATGCAAACCCACCAGACGCACTACCACCAATTCCACCATTAGAAGTATTACTTCTTTTGAAATCAGGACGTTTCAAATTCAATGGCGTTACAGCTCTCACTTCAGATTTGAATTTCTTGTTGAATTTGGATTTCAAAATATCGAGCTCGTTGGTTGACTTACTCGGTCTTAAATTATCCAATTCGTTCAGGGACTTGCTCGGTCTCAACCCATCTGTATCATCACCACCTTCATGGCCATCACGTGATAAGATCTTTCTCATTCTCAGATTCAACGGGCTTAACACCCTCGTTTCAGCTTTAAATCTCCTGTTTATCCTTGATCGCAAATTATCCAACTCGTCAACGCTTGCTTGTCTCTGTGGCAACATTCTATCAAATTCTTTCATTGACTCGGTGGGTTGCAACTCATTTTCAAAACCATCTTGTGAAATTAATTCATCCTCACTATCATCTGAAGCATCTTTGCCAAACTGTTCCTCTCCAATACCTGCATTATTTTCGTCACCGTAAAGTTTAAGTAACGATGATAAAATACCCGTTTGAACATTATGAGGTATCTCGCTCAATTTATCCTTGACATCGTTCAACTCTTCATCAAACTCCTCTCTGATCACATATGGATCGCTACTATATTTCAAGTCGCTTTCATTCACTATCGGGCTAGCAACACTATGATTGTGCAGTTTCACCAACTGATCAGCTATTTCTTGTTCCTTTAAAGTGTCACTACCGCTACCGTGAGTGCCTCCATCACGCTCTATATCAACTGCGGTGTTTTGGAAAATGGAAGACGCAGTACCACTAATACTATTGCGTATGTTGTTCAACGTATGGGCCCTTCTTGAGGCCCTGCTATTGCTGTTGTTGCTGTTATCATTGATGCTGTTGTTGTTGTTGTTGTTACCACTATGATTACTCACTAGCGTCGATTTCCTCCCAGGGGCGGAAAAAGTGAACCTCTTGAGTCTTGAGACAAGCCTTTTGCTCGAAGACGTGGACTTGAATGTGTTGTTTGTCTCTGTCAACAGCACCGGATTGTTTGCACGTCTCAGGGTTGTGGAGTCCAACGTATAAACATCTTCACTATCACTACTTGTATCAGCATTGTTAGAGTCACCATCTTCAACAGCTTCTTTTTTATCCGGCTCTGATTTGAGCGGATCACCAGTCGAGGGCGAAGATGGCGTCAGAGCTTGCATGTGATGCAACGTGGAGAAAGAAGGGAATCTGAACAGAGCACCCAAGTCACTGCTCACACTTTGACTTCTATCATCATTGCTTATTACATGATCAGACCCCCTGTTGGTGCTATCTGTATTATCAGCTATATCATCGTCAGTCATGCTTGAAGACTGCACAATAAAGCAAGCTTTGAAGGAATTTCTTCGCGATGATGTTATTGTATTGGGTCACTAGTTAGTGAGAATTCTTTCACCTCTTTGGAAAAAATGAGGGCTCTCTGCTGTTGAAAATAACAAAACAGTTAGTTAGTTGTTAATCAACACTGTGTAACCGCGTGCTATTGCCAGAAACAGAGACGAGTATGATTGAATAATGCACGACGTGTTCTTGTTACGATATTGAAACATGGGCTGTAGATTTTTGAGCCTACTAGGATTATTTTACAATAACTATTGAGCGGTTTTGTTTTTTAGCAGTGGTACATACAAGCAATTCAAACATACTATCTGTCATTATGAAACATCTACCTCACAATTTCGATCTCAATTGGGTGCCAGCGATCTCCTCATATTCTGCAACTCCTTCCAACTCCACTTTCACCCTGGGATCTGGGAAACTTACAACAATACACGATCTTGCCGGCAGACCAGTAAAATGTTTCGCATATACTTTGTTCACTGTGGCAGCGTACGATGGGTGACCAATGAATAACAACACTTTCAATGTCTTGTCGATGGAAGTACCTGCCAGTTTCAACACTTTCTTGAAATTGGCAATGGCCAACTCAGTTTGTTGTTCAAGTTCAGTAGGCATTTCACCCAGAGCATTGACGCCCAATTGTCCCGATAGGAATACGTGGCCATTGGATTTGTATGCTGGGGAGAGTAAAGGGTTCCCCTTTGCATCGAGATCGTTCCATGAAATCTTCTGGACCATTTTAGTCTTACCTTTAATAAGAATTGTTGATAAGGAATTTATATGTGCAACATGAAAAAAAAAGAAAAATTTCATTCATTTTGATGACAGGTGTGTGGGCTCAAACAATACGATACATGAACGAACAACACATTTTTATTATATTCAATTAAGTTGACAGGCGTCTTTGATATTTATACAAATAAGATATACGAAAATCTGTGTATTCATGTATGTCTAGTGATACTGAACTATGTCTGATCCATTTGATCATTTCTTTGCAGCATCAACAGCAGATTCGTGAATTTTGGCGAATCTACCAGATGGATCTTCATTACAACCCCATTCAGCTTTTGGAACCCATCTCATAACAGTGGAAGCAGCGGCAGCTTGAGGGAACAACTCGTCAAACATACATCTGTACCAGTAAGCTTCCTTAGTGCTTGGGACATCATCGCCCCATGACTTCTTTGGTGTTTGCAATTGTTCATCGCTTATCAATTTTTCAGCGGTGTCTTTCAAACCATCAATCCAAGAGTAACCAACACCATCAGAAAATTGCTCTTTTTGTCTCCATAAGATTTCCTGTGGCAAATATGGCTTGGCAGATGGGTCATCTGAAGTATCAAATGCCTTTCTCAAGATATACTTCTCAATCCTTCCTTTACTTGGATCTATAACCTTATCCTTTGGATCAATGTTCATACAAACTTCCAAAAACTCCTTGTCCAAGAATGGAACTCTAGCTTCCAAACCCCAAGCCATGGTAGACTTGTTGGCTCTTAAACAATCAGCGTAATGCAAATTCTTGACTCTCTTGACACATTCCTTATGGAACTCATCGGCATTAGGTGCGCTGGCAAAGTAAAGATAACCACCAAAGATCTCATCTGAACCTTCACCAGACAAAACCATCTTCACACCTTGAGCTTTGATCTTTCTTGATAATAAGTACATTGGTGTCGAGGCTCTAATAGTGGTGACATCATAAGTTTCCAAATGGTAGATGACATCTCTCAAGGCATCCAAACCTTCTTGCAAAGTGAAAGTATGTTCATGGTGCACGGTACCAATAAATTTAGCAACTTTTTGAGCAGCGATTAAATCTGGAGCGTTTGGCAAACCGATGGCAAATGAATGTAATTTGGACCAACCGTTCAAGGACAAATGACCTTCATCATCAACACCGGTCAAAGTGTGACTAGCATCAACACCTTCCAGATGAGAATCAGCTTCTCTTGCAGCCTTGGCGGTTTCTCTAGCAGCTATGGCAGCAATCAAAGATGAGTCCAAACCTCCACTTAACAAGACACCGTATGGTACTTCAGCCATTAATCTCTTTCTAACAGCCATCTCCAAGGTTTCTCTAACTTCTTTAAGATCAACAGGTTTAGTTGGGATCTTGTTTTCGTCCCACCAAGATGGTTCGAAATAACGGGTCATCTTATCTGTATTGGAGTCGTAAACGTGACCTGGTGGGAATGCAACTATGGAGTCACATTCATCAACGAGACATTTCAATTCGGATGCAAAATATACAGATTGTGGTTTCAAAGTGGATCTACCCATGTACAAGGTGGTAATACCTATTGGGTCTCTAGCGGCAACAATACGGTCCTGGACCTTGTCATACAAAACCCATGCAAACATACCGTCCAAGTATTTTGGAGCATCAATGTCATATTTCTGATATAATGGTATAATAGGTTCACAATCGGACATGGATTTGAATTGATAACCTTTACAAACTTCTCTCAAATGAATATGATTGTAGATCTCACCGTTGACGGTCAAAGCCAAGTTGCCATCTGGGGATGTGATAGGTTGAGCACCAGAATCCAAACCAACGATGGCCAATCTCTCGTGGCACAATATGGTGGAGTTCAAAGTGATGTTACCCGACCAATCTGGACCTCTATGTCTAATTCTCTTGGCATATTGCAAGGCCTTTGGTTTGAATTCTTCAACGTTCGGCTGTTTATAAGCAGCAAAAATACCACACATTATATATATATATAGATTTATATATATTCAAGTGTATGTGTAATGATCTATTTCAGAATGGTTAATATATTTATATATAAATCGGTCGATGACTAAATTTTTCATGATTTTTTTTCTTCTTCTTCTTCTTCTTTTCTTTTCTGTTTTGCACGTCTTTTTGGCCTGACTCATTTTTTATTTTTTATCATTTTAGCGGTCAGTGGGGGAGATGAGAGTGGGCGGCAACTTTAACCTAGTATAATTTTGCTTATTACATACACTACCATATATATTGAATCCAAAATTCAACTCAATTAGATTTCACTTATAATCTAAGATGATGACATAATAGACAAACAAACAAACAAAAAATCAGTAAAAACAACATTGATAAAAATAAAAAGCGCTCAACCTTGTAATAACAATAAAGTTTTTACCCCAAATATTCCTTAACATCTCCATCAATCTAACAATCAAACTATCGGCTAACATTTTGGTATCATCTCTCAACATCTGTTGGCACTTCACTCTCATTCATACTGGCCGCATAACTTGGCAAGTTGTATTCTTCTTCATCATCATCAGGCCCTAAGAACAAACTCTCGTCCAAATCGCTTTCCTCATCTTCATCTTCTTCTGGGTCATGGTCATGATGATGATGCTTCCGCTGCTGCTGCTGCTGCTGACTTGCATCGTCGTCGTCAATATCATCATCCCCTATATGAGAATACTTGTCTTCATTAGCATCATCTTCATCGTATTCGTCATCGTCATAACTATCCGATCTTTCATTCTCAGATTTGGTTGTTGGAATCGGGGATTCTGTATGCAACTCCACTTCATTTTCGTCATTATCGTTATTATCATAAAATTCAACTTTTAATTCGTGTACGATATCAAAACATTCCAGTAATAACAGGTTCAATGAACCTTGACCTTCTGGAATTTGATCGTCGTACATAAACTTACCATCCTCTCTCATATTGTCGATACTCAGTAATTTCAATTGATAAGGATACAATTCTCTTATTGAAGATATACCACCCATTCTCTTCACATCTAAAAGACATCTGCGTACGGTCGACAATTGGTTATGGATCGGTTGTAAAGCCTCACTAATCGGTTCCGAACTCTCCAATAACTTGTAAATAATAGCATAGCATCTTCTCAAAATGTATAATAAGATCTTCTGACCCTTTGTTGGTGTCTCACCTTTCAGGTTGAGAAAGAGTCCCTTTTCCCTATTGTTGTCAATTTCTTGTAATTTTTTTTGATAGGAAAATAAATCAGTTTCACGCAAGGTCCAACGTCTCGTCACCAACAAATTTTCCAAAGTGTTTTTGATCTTGATCAATTGATTGTATAAATCCTTTAAGGATAAATCAACTTGCGTCTCAATGTTGGAAACAGACAAATCGGCAATCAAGATATGACAATCATCTAATAATCCATTCAACAATGTGCCGCCTTCATCAGCTTTCAAATTTTGAGTCACTTCTGCAAAGGTCTTGGAAGCTTCCAAAGTTTGTAATTCCGATTTAAATTCTTTCAACTCATCCAGATAAGGTGAATCTTCTCTAGTGATCAAATTCATTAAATTTCTCCTTATTGTCACCAATTGACTTAATGTCTCTTGTAAATCTGGTGAAAACTTGCTGATATTATCCACAAGTGTTTGGAATTGTGAATAACACTTGCTCAATTTATCATTCAAAAGCTTATACTCGTCCCTCTTTGCAACTTTCATCTCTTCATCAAAATCATCTTGCAATTTATCATCTTCCCTATCGGCCTTAATTATCTCTCCAAACTTGTTGAGCCTCTCTTTGATCGGTTGTAATTCTAAGCTGGTATAGACTCCACTTTCTTCCAAATGTTCGAGTAATCTTTGCACAGTTGATAAGGAGGCGTACGTCAGTGGAGCCGTTTGTGTGAGACCTACAGTCATAAAACACAACGATAACAATTGAAAGATATCATCGATTAAATAATCAACCCTGTTTGGTGTTGATGTCGTTGGTGTCTCCGTGACTTTACTTCTTTGTATTTCCAACTTGTTCAAGATCTTTAACACTTGGTTATAAATCGTAGATACGTCTTTGGATTTGATGAAATTCTGACGGTCTTTCTTTAAATTGGATAACTGTTGTCTGATTTCCGTCAATTCATCATAAATTGCTTGCTCATTTTGTGGAATGTCTTCTGACATTATTGGTTTTAATATGTTATTGTTGGGCAAGATATCTGATGTATAATTTCTTAATGATTATTTCTAGATGTTCAATGATATGTTTTTTTCGGTTTTGTTTGAATCATCAGTTTTTTTTTTTTTTTTTTTTTTTTTTTGTTTTTTTTTTTTTTTTTTTTTTTCCTCCTTCACCTTTTTAAATAGGTATTATTTTAAAAAAAGGGACAAAACACATTTAAAAAATTCAAAAAAAAAAAACAAAAAAGAAGAGGGGCTGGGTTATTAAAATAAAAAAAAAAGTATTAAAAGATATTTTCCGGGGGGGGCTTTTTAAAAGGGTAAAGAAAAACCCCCCAAAAAAAAAAAAAAAAAAAAAAAAAAAAAAAAAAAAAAAAAAAAATCAAAGAACAACACAACCTTAACAC